>OV815965.1:24175000-24775000 GCA_929112965.1 Mythimna albipuncta
CGTGTAGTAAAAAGCAGTTATTTAAATATTACAAACAGACAAGACTACAATTTTATTTATATGTATGTACTATGTATAGATGTATAGATTAAACTGTAAGTTTATACAGTAAGTTAAGATAATTAAAGTCACGATTTAAGTTTACTATACGTAGCTAGATAAAATTTGCCTCTAAGTGTCGCCATAAAAGTTTTATATAACTCAGATTCTCACGCCATATTAAATTCATCACAAGTAATAAACTTTAGAGTTCTCAAGTATTTTCAATTAGTCTTCAAGCGAATCGAACTTGAAGCTCTATTTAAAATATCATCTTACACACAAACTTTGGTGATAGTACAACAACTCTGACGTTAACTCCGACAGATAGTAAATTCTAATTGACAACTGTTATTGGATCTTTTCAATATTAAAAACGATTATTCATGAATATTTTAATATATTTTCGATCGACTGAGACATAAAACTGCGCTCCATTTAAAAAGGCGACGACTATCTAAATCAAGATAGAGAGAATTCTCGCAGAGAATTTCTTAAATCATTATTATCCATACCGAAGGTGGATAAAACCAATATTTTGCCTAAAATTCGTATTAAACACACCTGTTCGCAAAATTTGTGACTTGAACACCCATCCCTTATAGGTACGATTTTGTCTAGAAATGCTCCTAAACTTTGCATATTTATGACTTAACCCGCAAAAGGCCTCAAGGGTATATGTGAACGGACAATTTATCTTTATGTTTATACTGGAGTCATTCTCGCAACAAGAGCTGAGGCTTATGGTGAGTAATGGCTTCCAGATTTACTCCGTGCTCAAATATATTTGTTAACACTGCAAATTAAAGTGTACATTTATAAAGCCTGGCACTAGTTTATAGCTGCGAGGGTCGGAGATATTATATTAGTTTTGAGACGCCGTAAAATTGGCTCATGCGTACAATTCCGGGTGAATCATATACCGGCTGTAACAGCCGAAGCGAGTTTGTAAAGTTATATTTGCTTGTTACTTACCCTTTTGTTTATTGATTTATTGGCGAACGCGGCTTACAGTTCACTGCTGGACAAAGGTCTGATTCGGAAAGGGGTATTGATTTATTCGAAAATAAAAATGGTACATTATTTTTGTTAATAAATATAATACGTGATTTTTCAAAACGTAATTTTATCGATCGCTGTTTGTAATAGGTAGCTATTATTTACATCCAATGTCTGCCTGTTTGTTCATTCTCTCCCAGGGCTTGTCGAGTTGTCAATTCTTGTCATTACAAGCCGTTCGTTATACCTGCAAATAGATAATAATTCCTGAAATAAACAGATTCTCCAATACAATGGTTCTCAAAGTTGATTGGAGTGCGACCCACCTAACGAGAAGTACCAAATTCAGATCTCACCTCTCGGTTTTCATGAAAGAAAAATGGGCAGAACGATATGAATGAAGGATTGCTTAAATAACATTTAGTTCCGATCCATAATTAGGTATATTTCATATATTTGTACATGTACAAGGAAAGATTTTTTTTTATGAGGAAGATGCAATATGTTTCCTATTTTTTGTCATTTTAACCTTGCGTCAATTTTAATTTTAATCGTAATGACATTTATCAAAATACGTTCAAATTATTTGGGTTTTTAGTTTTAATATTAATTACAACAGAAAACCCAGCCTCACATAGGTATGAGGTACTGAAGGAGGAAGGACTTTCATAGCTTCGCGTTTCTGCGCAATTGCCACATGTCATCGTTAGTTGTCGCCCGACTGTTGGCCCGTCGGTGGATCTGTCGTTATATTTTTCAGTGCCCAATATATATCAGCTTGCGACCTAACGGTGGATCGTCAGTCATACTTTGGAAATCACTGCTCTAATACAAATATTTCGGCGAAAATTAAATTACTTTCCTAATGTTTATTATTCATAAATTAATATTAAATCCAATGAAAACATTATTCGTAACATTGAATATTAAACATTTAGTTCTCTATTCAAATCCCATTGCTATCCAAATGGAATAGAAAATTGAATAAAATTATTTAATGAGAAAAAAAGGCCGGTCCGCTCCGAGGCTGCACCTAACGCAATTCAAAAGGAATAAATTAAACGCTTTTAAATTATTACATAGCTTTTCTGTCTGATAATTTATCTTTTTCTGGTCTGGGGTATGTGGTGGGGGTAGAGTGGTCGGCGTTGTCCGTTTGCCCGCGAATGCCCGGCTTGCCCGACTCCCGGGCATACATTAACATATTGAAGGCGGCGCTGGAGGGTTGCTCGTAACACGTTAGTAGCGAACTTTACTTTCATTGCGGTAATTAATTTGTGAATCCTTCGCCTTAATTTGTGGGCTGTCATAAGCGAGTTTTATTTGTTTTGTTGTTGGTTGGTTTAGGGTTAATTAGCATGTGTTGATTATCTTGCTGTAGTCATGTTGCTCCTGTGAGACACGGGAAAAAAACCTCACATATATTTAAGCTACGAGTATTGATTTTGGAATAATGTCGTGATAGTGCAGTGGTTAAGGCACCCGCCTCTCATGCATGAGGTTGCGGGTTCGAAACCGGGCAAGTAATAATGTGAATTTTTAAATTCATATTATATTCTTGTCAAAGTTTATCTAGCATATAAAGTCATTGGTCTCGGTTGTCATTCATAGATCTTTGACAATAGTTACAGGTAATCAGACGCCAGAAAGTCTGACCACCAATCTATACGGTTATTTGTTAAACTCTGGTAAACTCTTAGTTAGTAACATGAACAACAACTTTTGTTCTATGATTTTTAAAAACTTATCATACCTATTTTAGGTCACATTTTCATACAAAAATAACGAAATATTTAAAATGAACGTTTTAAATATTACGAAGTCTATGGGAAGCAAGCGATAGTACAATAGTGGAGGGGAGCGGGGATCGGGCGGCGGCGGTGCTTGATGCGCTTTCGTCGCTTCAAAATGACGTAGGTAGATATAGCAAAGTACAGAATTGAAATGTGTTAGAACATCGAAATCTTGAAGGTTTGTTTTTGGTAAACGAATTATGTTTAGTAAAAATTAATACAACAAAGGTTTTGGTTTAAGATGTTAGTAATACAGTCCTGTAAGGTTGTTAGTGTTTTAAAAATAACCCTGTATACAATGAGTATCGTGATTTTTTTTATTATTGATAGGCTCGCGTTTGACCACCACATCACTGCTGCTGCATGCACTGGTTGCTCAGTAATTGGGTTGTGGAGGTCTGATAGGCAGTCGTTCTATATAAGTCACAGGTGTTCAGCCGCATCTGGTTAGACTGGAAGCTTGGGGTCATTAAGCTGTTGGGAAAAGCCTAGGGCAGATGATGATGATTTTGGATAATGTATTATTTTAACATATTAATTTTGATGACGTTAAACAAAAGAGAAACGTAAACAAAGTGCCTAAATTATTTTCCTTTCTATTGTAACTCCCTATTATCTATTTTTTTTTTTTGTGATCTCGAAATATTTATTTTATTGGTTTAAAAAACTACGTAGCAAACTTAAATATTATCTAATTATGAATACATTTATATTATACTTAACTATGTAGGTAAATTATAACACAAAGACACAAATTACACTCAGGCGTCGAAGTACTCCTCCACATCGCTGTCATCCGGATATGTGCCCAGAAGACTGGCAGCATTGCCACGTTGAATGGCAATGGTAATTCTTTGGGTGAAGAACGAGCCAGTCTGGTCACGCAAAGTGTCGATCAGTCGGCGTGAAATTTCTTTGAAAGGAAACACAATACCTAATTGATTATAATGGAATATCGCTAATAAATTAATTACGTACATTTTGTATTGTTTACGTGTTTCATTATTATGATGTTGTAAACAAATGCCATTCTAGTATGTGTTATTGGTTGATAATGTTTACTGAAATGAACGTTCAATATTGGCGAAGCTTTTTGCATTGTTAAATATTAGGTATATACTTTGTTTAATTTATTGTTTGAATAAATTGTTATTTGTGCTAATTTATAACACAATAAAATCAATCCCTGATGTATTTACATTACCGATTTTAGACTGTTATAAATGAGAAGTACCTACAAGCTTTAGAGCAGGTATATAACATATTTAAATATCGCAGTTTATGCTGAGTAAGCGCCTTTTTGGTCTCACACAGATTACGAGTAAAAGGTAGCTCCCCTATATGTAAAGTGGGAAGTGATTTTTTTTTTAATTTCAACCCTAACGTGTGATATATCGTTGGATAGGTATTTAAAAATGAATAGGGGTTTACTGAAATCATTTTTTGATAATGTCAATAATTTCGGAAATAATCGCTCCAAAAGTAAAAAACAATGCGTCCCCCCCCTCTAACTTTTGAACCATACCTATGTTTAGAAAATATGAAAAAAATCTGAAAAGTAGAACTTTATAAGGACTTTCTAGGAAAATTATTTTGAACTTGATGGAAAGAACAGTTTTTGTACAAAAAGATAAAAAGGTTCTACAAAATAATTTCTGGACTAAGTTTGTTGTATAGTCGTATAGGCAAGCATTTTTTTAAACTCATAAGTGGGTACACTTATTGTGACGGATGGAAAACTACGGAACCCTACACTGAGCGTGGCCCGACACGCTCTTGGCCGGTTTTTTTTGTTACTGACGGTACGGAATCCTCCGTACCATAAACTAATTTGGTAAGAAAACCAAATTAGTTTATTTTAGAAAATTAGAGACCACTACGAACACGTTTTTTATTTTACGATTGAGGACAGTCACTCAAATCTTGATCTTCTCATAGCTTTGACAGAGGAACATTGAGCGTCACCGCACACAAGCCACAAAAAAAAAGTCGCCACAAAAAAGCTAGAAGCGGCCGCAAAAAACAGCTGAAGCGCACGACACCTTGTGTCCGGAGAAGCTTGAAGCCTCTTCAAGCGTTTTTTTGTGGCGGCACCGCCACACACGAGTCACAAAAATAGGGCGCCTCGAAAAGAAGCTTGAAGCGGAGTTTTTTTGTGACCTGTGTACGGGGACAGTAATTATTCGTCACATCGCTTCTTGGCGCGTTCAACCCGCCCCGCTATCGCCCCCGCTCCGGCTGAACCTCGGCTCATAGCGTAACTAAAAATGTTAGCACATTGCCAGTACCGCACACATATGAGCACACACTGTGTATTTAGTCAGTTTGCCTAAATCAACATTGTTAACAAAATTTAACGCGTGTATGAGTCTTGAATTAATTATATTAGATTGTTCGACGTCATGTTATGATTGCTTACGATCTTGGTTTAAAGCGGGTCGTCAGAGGTAAAGGTTAAACGAGGCTACATTAAAGCGCCTAGGTCGAACGCATCAGGCAGAGGCACTCACGTCCCAGCCGCCGCCGGGATTCCGATCTCGATTCCCGGCCACCGTATGCGCGGGCTAGTGGACGGCGAGCAATGAGTAGCTCGCTGTCCGACCGTCCGGTATCCGTCCGAACCGAGCCCAAGTCGTTGATGGCGCGTACTGTTTCCACGCGCCTCAAGTAGTTGTCAGCAACCGTAGGGGTTCAGCAGGGTCGAAGCCTACTGGGGCCAAGGGTATGCTTCTGATAGGAAGGCTTGGTCCCGGTATGAAAGGCAACGAAGGAACAAGGTGGGTATTTTAGTCACTAAAAGTCTGACACTATCTCCTGATTCGCCCAAGGGCGGGGAATGTCATTTGGATGATTTTTATGCACACACACACACTCGCACTGGCCGCGTGTGCCGCAGAACTTTAAAACCATTTTTTTTCTTTGTGAAATATTGGTTGATTTACATAATATATATACTATGTAGAAATGTATATACATTCTGAAGAACACTTAAGCAGTTATTCTTTTGTGTAAAATAATAATATTTCTAAAGATCAAAGCCGTTTGAAAGGAGTAGGGAAAACAAACGAAAAAACATTATGTTGTTGAATGTTTTTTTTTAGACAAAAGTTTTAATCACACGCAAAAATCATATGTAGATAATGTTGTATGAATCTTTAGCATAATAGCATAGGATAATCAGCCTTTGAATGTTCCCACTGTTGGGACTAAGGTCTCCTCTCTAGAAGAGGGAATGAGCCGTAATCCACCACGTGGGCTCAGTGCGGGTTGGTGAATGTCACATGTCTTCAAATTTTTGGTTCTAGGTTATGCTGGTTTCCTCATGATGTTTTCCTTCACCGTTATTAGAGCAGTGGTGACTAAATAAATTAAACAAAGTAATGCGCCCGGCTGGGTTTGAACCCGAGACCGATATTTTTTTCTAACCTATTAACAAAGCCGTTACCGAGGAGTCCTTACTCCTCGGTAACGGCCTTTCTGAAGCCTTCTTCAGAAAGGCACTGTTTTATGGTACTGCTCGGGCGCTAGAGCCTTAAGCGGCTGCCTTTTAGACGGCTGTTCAGAGAGTTAGGTATATTATGCTCCCGTACAATAAGTCAACCTATGTCATATTTCCCCATCGAAATATTGTATTCAATATACCACTGAATCTATTAAAGTAATGATGTCGAGGCTGCGGAATCGTTCCATAGAGTAATCGCAGCTCCAAGGCTTTTTAGACAGTGTAAGTCTGTTAGAGCCCTTGTAGTCAGTAGTTGCTGATTTCCCATCTAAAAAACGGTCATCAAGTGTGAGCCAAAGTTGCGTACCGAAGATTCTTTACAAACTTACTTCTGTTAATAGTTTGATTCACAAATCGAGTTTCGAAGATTTTTCAATATCGAAAGAAAGTAATTATTTTGTATAACTGCGATTTTTCAATTGTTATACTTTACTTGTGCCATGACAACTTGCTTTTTGCCAAATATCAAGATTCTAGGTCAATGTGCAGTACCCTATAGGAAACGTCATTATCTTTAGATTGTGTTGACTTAGAAGTTCTAATTTTCTCTAAGCCCACTTAAGTGTTTGATACCTCTACACGTTCCTAAGAAAAAGAGTCTTGACTGACAGACAGACAGATAGATAGACAGGCAACAATGTAGTCATTATAAGCGTTCCGCTTTTGCCGACTCTGGTTACGAAATCCAAAAAAATCTATTAAGTGTTTGTCTTCCACCCTAGTAGATTCGAATTCGAACCGATGCATACTAGTATCTGTAGTTAGACAAATGCTGAGCAGGCACCCATACTTATTTCTGAACTGAATTTCTTTCAAAAATAAGTAAGATTTGCTTTCGCAAGCCAAAAAATTGACCTCCAACTAACCTAATCTAAACCTCCAATAACAATTAACTGAAAAAACCCCGCCGTAACCCGTCGACAATGGCAGGCGTCGGTTAAGGCCTTGATTGGACGGGCGACATTTTTGTCGCATCAGCGGGCGCCGGCAAATGTAGTGGAAAGATAAAGGCGGTGCCACACGACCGGCTGCAGACCCTACTACGTTATTACAGGCATTACGTTATGACGTAAGGACCGTACGTTTAAAGTCGGCCTTATCTCTGTATTGATGTATGGATGGAATTGGGTGATGTAGGGCTTATGGGGGACCGTATGGGTTGTCATATGGGACAGGTGGAAATTCAATTAAATTTTCTGTGGCTCGACAGTAACTTGTTCCTCGATAAGGAAGGGGTCAAGGGCTGAGGATGTCTGAACTAGTTTGTTAGTCGTTACTTTGGTATTAATAAAAGTTAGGTAGATTACCTACATCTTTTTTTTTTGTCTTGGGAATTAACGCTGATTTAGTGTTCTAAGGGTTACTGGCAACGTAAGATATACCAAAATAATAGTCTCTATAAAACAATACAATATATACTCTATATATAGAAAAGTTAAAGCCCTGATTCACTCGCTGACTCATCAACGTCGAGTCCGAAGCCTTGGAACTAGAACACTGAAATTTTGCCTTTATGATTTATAAAATAAAAAAAATAGACTTCTAAAAGTATGGCTCTTTTTATTCGGCTGTATCCGCTTTTCTGACATTCTACTAGATTTAGTTTAGTGAAACGACATATCACTGACGATACGTTTGTGCTTTGTCATCTAGATTTTTTTAGTAAGAAGACGTAATAAACAAGAATATTCGGCATCTGCCGGGATCCCGTGATATCCCTAGGGATTTCGTGATATCGTCATTTCCCTGCGACAAATACAAAGATTAAGAAATGATTTTCCAAAATTCACCCCAAAGAAGAAGAAACGGGGTAGAAAGTTTGTATGAAGAATTCTACTTTATATACTTATGCGGTATACTTGTTGCGGCCAAGGGTCTATTTCTTTAAGGGAGGCTCGGCCCTGGTATGAAAGGCAACGAAGGCCGAGCTTCCCTTTCGAAACTAGACCCTTGGCCAGTAGGCTTAGACTCTGCTGGCCCCTACGGTTGCTGACAACGCTTTCAAGCGCGCGGCAACAGTACGCGCCATCGCGATCAACGCGACACGACGATGCTCTGCCCAAGCGGGGCACACCTCAACCGTGTGCTCCACCGTATCCTCCGGGTGATCCGCCCAGTGGCGACACCTAGGCGTCACTTTCGCACGAATCCGGTGCAGGTACTCTCCCGAACTTACTATGTCCGGTGAGAACCTGCGTCATGCGGAAGGTGAGGACGCCGTGAGGTCTTTCAAGCCACGCCTCAAAGAGGGGACTTAGCACTATTATTGCGGCGTGCTCAACGAAGGAACAGAGCGGGTTTTTAGTCAGTATAAGTCTGACACTATCTCCCGCTCCACGCAAGAGCAGGAGATGTCATGAGGATGATTTTTAGCAACCGAAAAAAAAATTAAAGGTGTTTTGTAGCTACCTTTGTAAGGGTTAGTTAAGTAATGCTTTTTCGGGTTGAAGAATTTTCAAATAACGGCTACTGCTCTGGGTAGAGCGAGAGAGACCGATATACACTAAAACCCACCGCCACGAAACATTTTCATCATATCTACTATACATTGAAGCGGGCACCGCAACTTATGTATTTAAACTATTTCCGAGATGGGATACAACAACACAACACAACTGCGCAAAGCTTGCTTACTACCCTAGAGTATGCATTAGACTAGCTATAGTACCTAAAGTCAATCGCAAGGCACTTACTTTGAGTAACACAAACACTGCACCGCAATCACGAAAGACACTCTCAATCGCTATGCAAAGGATTTTGAAGGATATTTCTAATACATTGCTTTTTTTATTTAAAAAATTAACGTAATTGTAAGTCATAATATACACATAAATTGACTCCTTTTTTTCATGGTGGGTAGAAACTACAGAACGTCGCAGGCATTTTTTTCATGGTAGGAAAATAACTTCTCTTGCTCTGGGTGGAGTGAGAGAGAGTGTCAGATTTTTAACAACTGACTAAAACTCACCCGTGTTTGCTCTTTGAGTTGTAGGGTCTGTGGCTGTACTGGCTCTTTAAAAAAATCCTTCAGGCCTTTTTTTTTCGATGCGAAAAATCATCTTATTACAACCCCCGCTCTTGGGCGGAGCGGGAGATAGTGTCAGACACTTAGTGACTAAAAAACCCATCCCGTTCCTTCAAGCCTTTCTACCGGGGCTCGTGCGCCCTTTCGGATAACCCTGGCCCCAGTAGGCTTCGACCTGGCTGGGCCCCTGCTGTTGCTGACAATTCCTTGAAAATCCTTCAGTCCTGACAGGCTGTCACCCTACGTCTAGACAAAGTGCAAGCAATAGCGATGGCGATGGTAAAAAAAAATTAGAGATTGATCACGTGACATTTCAATCCCATAAATTCTTGAGGTTTACTCAATCACTATCGCTATGCTATCAAAGTAAAAAACTTGGGGGGCGGGCACTTACTTATAAAACGTCAGAAGCTAGTGCACGGTTCGAAATTGGTCGTTTCCTATGGAGAAGAACCGGCAAGAAACTCCATGGTAACTTTTTCAAAAAAGTGGTTGTAGTTACAATATTACAGTATTAATAGGTACTATTTAAGAACAGTGTAAACCGGTCTACATTGTACTCAAAAGAACAATAAAGTCATCAAAATAATCATTTAAAAAAAGTGAGTCAAAATATGAAGTAATCTAAGAATTCGTAGAGTCTACAGTGTTATTTCATTTACAATATAAAAAGAGGCTATATAAAAAAAAAGCTGTCAATAAATGAGACGTTAACCACCAAAAAAGAAAAACTAAAAAAAAAATGTGGTTGGAGTCAGATAATATAAAATACAATAAAAATATTGCAAAAGCAATGTGTTAGAAGAAGAAAAAAAATGTTACGACAAAATCTTTATCGTATCGTTGGTAGATTGTCAACTGTCTAGTCTCTGATCATGGAGAAGAACCGGCAAGAAACTCCATGGTTACTCTTTTAAAAAAGTGGTTGTAGTTACAATATTTCTATATTACAGTATTAATAGGTATTATTTAAGAACAGTATAAACCAGTCTACATTGTACTCAAAAGAACAATAAAATCATCAAAATAATCATTTTAAAAAAGTGAGTCAAAATATGAAGTAATCTAAGAATTCGTGGGGTCTACAGTGTTCTTTCATTTACATTATAAAAAGAGGCTATAAAAAAAAAAAAAACTGTCAATAAATGAGACGTTAACAACCAAAAAAGAAAAACTAAAAAAAATTAAATGTGGTTGGAGTCAGATAATATAAAATAGTGGAAAATATCGATATAGACTTCTTTGTTTCGTTAATAGAGGCATGCCTAGTCATTCTAAAACATTCAAAAAAAATTTCATTCCCAACCAACCGCCCACCGAGCAAAGGCACGGCGCCGTGCCGTGTCACGGTGACGACGCCGAGCCGTTCTATGGTGGCGGAGCGCCGCGCCGTGGTGATGGGGACGGGCCCTTACGTAGCTGACTATTTTTAAGAACATTACCGATTAGGTCAGTGGATAGGTATAATTCCAGGGTGTCCCCGTTGATGTTTTTACTTACACCTGCTTTGTAATTGTGTTACAGAGTAGCCTTACTGGTCATATGCAGTGCGGCGGGCAGCCTATTTTACAAGTAATATTTTTATATGTAATAGCTATAAGTATATAATATAATTTTATGTATATTCTAATATAAATATACCGCAGACTACCCGCTTTTTATTTTAAGATCTTACAATTCACCCAAAGGTTGTCTGGTAGATATCTCTGTTAGCGATAAGACTGCCATTGTACCCATAGATTTAAGTTACTCTAAAAGTTTTGTTTCTATTTTGGTGTACAAAAAAGTTTATTCTATATATCTGTCCCTCAAACACAGTCTCCCAACTTGTGACAGTATAAAAAATGCTTTGAATTGAACGCATTGAACACAGTTGTAGCATTTTAGAGCGGCCTTTACAATGTCTACAGCGTCCACACATCGTCTCATTCATACACAAACTAACAATACATTACCTACGCCTCGGACCGCTCATATTGAATGGCGCATATTTGATTCCGTAATGTACATCTTTACGAGGTAACTCGCATGCGAATTGCGGCCGCCATTGAAATTTAAACTACCCTACACTATATTGTAGCCCATGTACTGGGAGAATGTTGCTGTTCAAAAACGAGAGAATATTAAGCTGATTTCAAAGCTTGTTATTTTGTTTTGGAAATCCTACAGGGAAAATAGGAACCGCGAAATTTTGTCACTTTCTAAATGAGTGAATACGAATAGCAATGTCTAATAAACACAACAGGCGACGTGTGGCATTTGACAGGTGACAATTCAATAGGCTGGCCGTTTCAAATATAGATTCATTCTATAATCGTAGCTTTCTATCGTCTAATTATGAATTTATGCTTTTTTTTTGCCTCTACCCTACTCTACCCTACCCTACCCTACTCTATCCTACTCTACCTTATTCTACTCTACCCTACTCTACCCAAAATCACCTTACTCTACCCTACTATACCCCCCACTACTCTAATTTTCATTTTTTTCCCATAAGAACCTCCTGACAATAACAACACAACAAAAAAAGAATTAGCGAAATCGGATTAAAAGTTTCTAAAATGAAATACTTTTTAGCTCTGGTACACACATACTGTTGATTACCTCTGTGGTACAAATCTGTACCACAGAGGTAAACAACAGTATGTGCCAAAAAGTAAATTTTACTGGAGAGGCAAGAACGCGCGGATATAAACTATAAATGTATTTTTAACATAATTGCTTTAGAGATATTGAAACAAACTCAATTGTATTTTTTATAATTATTAGATGGAATTATAATGTATTACACATAATAAATTACAATAAAGTTTATAGCAACATTAAGTGCGCGTAAAGCTGACGAGTATACAATCTTATCATCATTTTAAGTCCTATACCCGCTATGTTTTTGTCATATACGACTGGATATTTTTTTTCCTAGATGTCGTAGGACTTGATGCTCTATACCATTACCTACGTAGAACTGGTTCTTACGATTCTAGCAGTGCAAAAAAACATATTTAAAAAAAAGTGGGGTTACTATTGTTTACCTCTGAGGTACAGAAATATGAAATAGTACATTTTGAAACCAGTGTAGAAAGTTTGTCATGCCGAAATTCGCACGAGACGTAGGCGAGTATGTTATGGGACTGAGGGCTGCAGTGACTGAACGTGTATCACTTTTTTCAATACACTTACAAAAAAACGGATAAACGGGGGTGAATCATGGGGTCGACGCGCGCCCAGCTTGATACGATAAATATAATAAAAAAGTGGCAGGCGCACTTTTCTGCACTAGTGTGGAAAAAGTCTATTGCGTGCCTAAAAGCGGTGGGGTAAGAGCGGATTTTCGAGTACCTATACAAATAAAAATTTAATTAAAGACGAAGCTTCAAAGAAGTTATTATGAAAGAAAAGTCCGATATGGTCTTGGACGTCTAAGGCCAAATACGTGAACCTTACGACTGCCAAAGATAACAAAGTCTTGGAAAGAGAGACATACATTTTGTTAAAAGTTGATATCTCGTTTGTTTTACTACCGATGATATTATTTTTACAGTTTAATTTTTGTATTAATTAACTGGTTAATTGACAAATAATGTTAATGTACATAAATCATCGTGCATAAATAAATTGTTAAATGTGTTTTTAGTTTCAAATAAAGATTATTATTATTATTATTATTATTATTATTATTATATTCCATTGTCTGGATTAGATCGTATATCAAATCGTGATACCCATTAGAATAAATTCGTTTCTTACGAAAAATTGCTTTGAATTGGCCCATTTCCCGTGGCGACAGACAAGCACTCGCTTTACCAGACCACAATATACTTTCTTTTAAATCGTTTTCAAATAGAAGAACACCATCCAAATATCGCTAAAAAGCTACAAGCATTTAATTTGAACGCAAATTAAAAATGAGTAAAACAAGAGAAGGTCGGGGAACAAACGCCACGAAATAAAAGAAAATAAGTGCATATGTGCGCAGCGTGTTGGCGCGCGGGTCCGGTGTCGGCGGGAGTATTCTGTAACTAACCGACGATGATTGTGATAGAAGAGATTTTTTATTAGAAGAGAAGGTAGATAGATAGCGGAGATGAAAATGTTAAGATGGATGTGTGGTGTGACGAGAATGGATAAAGTGAGAAATTAGTATATTAGGATAAGTTTGAAAGTGGTGCCAGTGACTGAAAAATTGAAAGGAAATCTTTTGTTTTGAATATCCCTCCTCATCACAGGACCATAATGAAACTCATGTTGCTGAAAGAGTTATGAGTTTACATGTGGATGGATGGAGAGGGAGAGGGAAGCCAAAGAAAAAAAAAATGGTTGCCTGTAAAGTCGGTTTTACGGGCGAAGATTTTACGTGACAACGTCTTTTTCTCGGTAGAATATTTATTGATATGAATATAATTAAATTGCACAATAGGAACAAGGAATTGAATGAAAATAGTTGAGTGGGAGAGAGACGCAAGGCATTCGGCGGGCCTCTCTCTCGTTCGGTGACTCATCGTAACGTTACCGAGCGTTACACTTTTTCATAAGTGACTCCCAGCCGCAACCTAATTTAAGACGTTGTCACGTCAAAATGGTTGGATTGTGTGAGAAGTGATATGAAACAAAAGGGAGTTAGTGATAGTGTGACGAGTGACAGGAGAGAATGGAAGAAAAAAACGTGTTGCGCCGACCAACAAAACAAACAAAACGGGACAAGGGCAAGAAGATGATGAGAAGGTATGTAGATATACAGTAGTTTAAAAAATGAAACAAGACAGAATGAAAAAGAATGTACATATTGTAACTTTTAGAACAAAACAACTTTGGCATTAGCTTAAACATAACATAAACTTGAGCACAATGAATTTTAAAAACCAACAAACTTAGTCCCTTTTTAAATTTCGCTGAAAATGTATGGTTGCGTGTACAACAAAGCTGAACTCGTTCAAATAGGTACTGTAAAATCTAGAAACACAATCCAAATCTAAGTATGTAATCAATTCAAAATTATCTACGAGTAAGTTCTATTTGTCTTAGAAGATTAGTTATTTTAGATTTAGACAAAATCTTCGTATTAAACTGCCAACTGGTACCATTTTGATCGTTGAGTTGATTAATTTGTTAATAATTGATTTCAAATTGACGTTTTAAGAGGATTACGATGTTATCTGCGAGATTATCGTTGTAAAATGAAGCCAATTGGATTCAAAATACTGAATAAACAAGTTTCGAATTATATGGCTTATGTAGGACTAGGATTGAAAGAAGAGATGACTGACATCAAAATGAATGATTGTTGTGAAATATTTTGAACTTATTAGTGGTAACGTTTCTTCGTCGGAGAGTATTGTGGCAAGTGTCGTCACAAAATAGATAGGTACAGAAGACAATCTCATGTATGTACTTCACTTTTTATACGCAAAGCACGCACACTAAGGAGCGATTGAGCCGGAACTGTTCGACGAGTGAGCCGAGACGCGACCGAGATATCGTGTCCGTGAGCGATGTCAATGTGAGCGTTGCTCGAGCGCGCTTTGTATTTAGATTGACTTCTGTACCTATCTATTTTGTGGTTGTGCCTACCTGTAACATCAAGCAGGAACCCCGCATTATTCCAGGATAAAAAGTAGATTGTGTATCTATCAGTGTAATTTTTTTTTTGAATTCGATGAGACTAGCTTATAGTCCAAACTTCGGTAAGTCCCCTCTTTGAGGAGTGGCTGGAAAGACGACACGGCGTCATGCGAAAAATGAAGACATGTTCTCATTTGACATGGTAAGTTCGGGAGGTTCCGACAATGAGTAGCACGCCAACCGCCTGGAGCGAACTGGAGTCGCCGACGGAGCGTAGTTTTCCACGCGCGACTCAAAGAGATGTCAGTAAACCGTAGGAGCCTAGCAGGGCCGAAGCCTACTGAGGCCAAAGGGTTGTGCGAAAATGTACCCTAAGGCCCTGGAACGAAGGTAAAGAAGGAACGGGACTGGGTTTTAGTCAGTAAAGGTCTGATACTCCCTCTCGCTGTGCACAAGAGCGGGAGAAGTCATTGAATGATTTCCCATTTAAAAATAAAGTCCAAACTTACCAATTATATTAATTTAAAAAATTAGTTAATATTAATCAAAAAAGTTATAAGCCAAAAAGGCAATAACGTAAAAAATCTTTTAAAATATCGTCCACCATCAAAACTGGCGACAATATTAAAAACAAATACAGAATAGCGTCTCGGCCACGTTTTAGCGCGGGGACATTTATTGTTGTAATGGGGCCCACTCATATTTCTCCTCTTTGTTAGTTTTTACTTATTACCACGTCGCAGTCCGCGTATGAATAATTCCCAGGGAATGTACCGGCGTGATCATTTCAGATTAAATTTTCATTTCGCATTTGGCTTTGGGTCGTTCGCAAGGAGCAGTAAGCTTGCAATATTCATAATATGGGTTCGGATCTGCATTCGTAGTTGCGTCGCCCGCCGCGCCCTGCTCCACCATGTCGGATTGTCGCATATTGAGCTGTATTACACTCGAATGGATTTCATGTTTCGCTTTGTTAAGGCATGTTGTGGTTGGCGTTTTTTGCAGTTTAGGAATAGGTAGTATACTTCGTTCCAAAACACAAATCGCAGACGTAGGGTGCTAAGCCGCTAAACTAAAATGGGACTGGGCAAGCCACATCTGCCGAATGTTGCAACAAAATTGGAAAAAGGACGAAGGCAACCAATGACTACAGGAAGACGCCGCGTTGGAAAGCCTCCTACAAAGTGGACCGATGACCTGGTGAAGGTTGCGGGAAACCGATGGAAACGAGACGCATAGGATCGTTTATTGCGGCGACACTTGGGGAAGGCCTCTGTCCAACAGTAGACGTATATCGGCTGAAATGATGATGATGATGATGATGAACCAATGACTGGATCCCGAACAGCAGTAGCTGGCGACGCGGTAGGCCCAGAAGGAGATGGCGTGACGATTTAGACTCCTTTCTAAAGCATTGGCCAGAATTGGCTAAAGACAGAGAAACCTTCGTCCTGCAGTTTGACACAACATGCTTATAATAATAAACTAGCTTTTGCCCGCGTCTTCGCCCGCATATGTAAAATATAGCCTATGCCACTCAGGAATAAAGCAGCTTTCTATCGGTAAAAACATTTTAACAATCGGACCAGTACTTCCAGAGATTCCTACAAACAAAAAAAGAACTAAATTTACCTCTTTATTCTACGTATAGATATAGATAAGTAAGAAATGGTTGTGTATACTCGTATTAGAAAAGTGGATGGGAAAAGGCCTCGTGGGTGCAGCTCAGTACGTTGGTCTGACCAGATCCACATCGCACTTGACTCTACGGTATACGTTGCCCTTCACACTGCCAGAGACAGGAACAGATGGAGGAATATCATACAAGAGAAGATGATCATGACCCTCAGAATTGACGAAAACGACGCAAGGATTGGGAGGATTCGTATTTATATTTCATTCATTTCAATGTTTACTGTACTGCGGATTCTGCGATAAAATAATAAATTGGTCATTATAAAATAGCCTGTTTATTCTTAAAACTAAACATCACATCGTAAACTAGAATGAAATTAAAGTGAAGCGTCATTCATTACTTTTACAGATCAGCAGTTCTAATCTCGAGTGAAAGCCCAAACTAAGTGCTGTGGGATCCTTCGAAGTACTGAAGGATCAGTGGAATTTGAGGATTTTCCATAAAAAAACAAGTATTGATTCATCATAAGTGTTAACATTCTATTGTACTTTGTTAAAGGTCTGCCCAAGAGATTAGATCCAAGCTTTTTGTGTTCGAGAAACAACGTAGTGACGTAAACGATAGAGAACATTCGTGACCCCGATGGTTAGTGTGGTTTATCCGTCCTGCAGGTACCTAAATATTCAAGCGGCGACCACAAAAAGCGATGGCAATATAAAGAGGTTCGCAGAACACAGGTTTTTGCCCAAACGTTTATAATACACGGTGCTAAAAGCATAATATCCACAAAAACTCGTAGCCTAGTCGCTACGTTATAACCGTATAACAGGCAGGATAGGAAAAAGTGTAAAATAAAGCCCCGAGGCACACCGGGCGCCGACATATCCGCATGAATATTTTAGTGAAAGTTTGCTTCAATATTTCGTATCTGTTGTTTTGTTAGTCCGTTAAATAGGTTATTTTCTGCATAACACAAACATTGATGTTTATAGACTCTGTGGAATATGGAGTGGCTAAATAATATCAGTTGAAGTTAAAAAATAAAAATCACAGATATGTTTTTCACTATTTTGCAGAAAATTTTCAAGATATCTCGAATAAGCACTGCGAGTAACCAATCAGATACGCGAGCAGTGGAATCAATAGATCAAATCTCAAACTTGAGCATACGAATCGGATGAACAAATCGATTTCAGAAGTGAAACTTTGCCAGTTAACTATCGAGGCTTTGCAAGTTTTCGCAGATTAAAAGTCCGCCACGTGGTCGTAAGACTCGTGAGGGGTGAATATCCGAGGCGCGGTGTGTTCAGAGGATGAAAGAGGTGGCGTTGTGTGCCCTAATTACCGCCCATTTATAACGGCCACGGCCGCGGTCCGAGCGATTTTTATACTTTTTGCTGCCACACCACCTACGCGTTATATTTTAAGAGAAAAACGGCGCGCTAAATGTTACTCGGTGTGCAACGGAGTTAAGTAGCATTCTAATTGTCGAGGCACTCAGGTGGCTGCGAGATTAGAATTAGTTTAAGTAGTGGGTGATGGTGTTAATACTTATAGCTTGGAAAGCTTCTGGTGAACCATAACCTGAACCACTGAAGTTTCATCACTTTGAGGAACTTGACGATCCATCATTCTGTATGGTATGAATGATTAAATACTAGTCTCTTTCCACGGGGTCGCCTGCAGGTATTAAAATTAACTGGAAGAAATCGCAATAAGACCGCCAATTGCATATCTTTAGGGTTCCATACCTCAGTCGTCAAAAATGGAACCCTTATCACCACTTGGGTGTCCGTCTGCTAAGACCCTTTTTCTCAGGGAGGTATGGAGGCTGAAATTAGTACTTAAGTCTACTATTCTTCGAACCAGAAAAAAAACATTTATTTGCTAAAATCGAAGGTCTAAGTCAATCAATCTAATGATAAGCCCGTTCATGCTCCGTTCAGGCGTAAATTTTGACACTCGCAATGAAATCAAAACTTATCGGAAACTTCCCGTTGACCTCCAAACACCTCCAGAATTTTCCTGAAGGTGTATATTAAAGTATTTTATTTAATAAATTCGTCTTGATTCGAGTCATGATCCTAGATCCAAGACACGACTGGGGAGTGATTGATGAACAGACACAGACTTTCATATTTATAACAATAGCAGGAAGAAGGTATTAGCCGGATGCCTTGTACAGATTAATCCCTCATTATTGTATACAAAGACGAATGATATCATTTAATTAGCAGCAGGTTGCCATAGTGATAAGAAGAGAAAATAGGTTATAATATTTCTGTAGCGTCAAAAATACCAAGAAATCATTAAATATCGCTTGGGGTGTAGCGTAAAAGAGTGTAAGAATTTTACTGACTAAAAGCCCGTTTCTTTAGTACTTCGAAGAATCCTACAGCACTTATCATTATTTTGGGTTTTACTCGAGATTAGATGTGCTCATCTGTAAAAATCTCACTGTGAAAACTATGGGCACGCCACAATTATGGCAGTAAGTCCACTCTTTGAGGCGTGGCTGGAAAGACCTCACGGCGTCGCAGGTTCTCACCGGACATGTTAAGTTCAGGAGGTAACTGCACTGGATTCACGTGGAAGTGACGCCCGGGTATCGCCATTGTGTGGACCGCCCGGAGGACACGGTGGAGCACACGGAAGAGGAGTGCCCCGCTTGGGCAGAGTATCGAAGTGTCCTTGTGGGGGCGATCAGCGGCGGCGTTCTCGAGCACCGGGTCCTGGTACAAGCCATGGTCCGGAGCAAGGAGGAGTAGCAAGCGGTCGCCTCCTTCTGCGAAGCAGTAATACTAGCAAAGAACGAGGCCAACCGCATCAGGCAACGGCGATCACGCCCCAGCCGCCGATCGCAGATCCCGTTTTCCGGCCACCGTAAGCGCGGACTTGCGGACGGCGAGCAATGAGTAGCTCGCTGTCCGGCCGTCCGATAACCATCCAGACCGATCCCAAGTCGATCGTGAAATCCACAGGACAAAATACTATAAAACGAATGAAAATACTTATAATATATAAATATACCCTCCCCCTCATTGCGTCTTATTTTTCAATGCTGAGGGTCTAATACCCACCTGTGTCTCATCAGTTGCCTTTTCATTCCAGGGCCGCAGTAACACACTCTCACAATCCCCAAGCCCACAATTTAGGTATCCTAACATGTATTTTATTTCGAATGAAATCGACCCACATCTCAACAAGTCATTATATCTCAAAACCGTGCTCTTTTCAACTTTCCGCAGCATCCAGCACATTCTGCACTAAAGCGATCAAATTGTTTGTCGTTTGTTCGCTCTCCGAATAACGAAGCATGCTTCTAACGTGCTTCAGTGCTTCTAACAATGCTTCTACCGACTACTTACATAGCTGGGTCATTAAAATTGAGTTTGAGTAGTTGTGATCAATAGATGCTTACAATCATAGTTATGTACTTATATCTGTGTACTTATATGGTTCACGTACGACCTATATAAAGTGCCTTAAGAGCCGCTTGTAGTCACTGAGCATTTCAATAATCGTAGATCTCGTGTCGACTTCGCGGCCCCGTAACAGTGATTTTATTTTTATAAAATAAAACATATTAACTATTCAAGATTTTTGTTTTTGCTAGATTGCTTTTAAAGACAAGCTTTATTAGTTTTATGTAACTTTCTAATATTTGAGATCTAGTAGACATACACAGTTGGGGATGTCAGATTTTGATTTTTTTTTATCGAGACAACTATTTTATATCATGTTTTTTTTTATTTCTACCCAGCGATTGGTAATATATTATCAGCGGTTTTAATAAAATAGTTTTGCACTCTTTTATATTTGTAAATATCCAGAGCTTAAAAAAAAGTTCAAAATTAGTCAAACTTGGCATTAAAAAGGGTAACAACCCGCTTCTGTGACAAAATGTTGCTTACTCACTTACTTCGTTACTTAGTTTTCTTTCGCAGGCCCAAAAAGGTAGATTGAACAAGTATTAAATCGGTCTTTATATCACCAAATTCGAATTACTTTTTTCTATCCGTACTGTGTCTTTAATACAGAATTTTAGAGTGACCGATAAAGAACTGCAGGCACGCCATAATTATGGCGGTAAGTCCCTCATTGAGGAGTGGCTGGAGAGGCGTCATAGTGTCCTCAACTTTCGTATAATGCATGTACTTGCCGGACATGGTAAGTTCAGGAAGTTTCTGTATCGGGCTCAGGCGGAAGAAACACTCCGCTGTCACCATCATCCAAAGAACACGATGGAGAATACAGCTGTGTCCTCGTGGGGTAGTCGGTGGCGGCGATCTCTCGCAACGAGCCCTGTTTCAGGCCATGGACGACGACAAGCAATGGGTAGCTCACCGGCCAGCAGTCTGGTAATCGTGCGGACCAAGCCCAAGTCGCGGGCGGCGTGTAGTGTTCCACGTGCACCTCAAAGAGATAGTCAGCAAACAATAAAGACCTAGCAGGATTGATGCCCTGCGGCTCTAAAAGGAAACCCGTAGTCTTAGAACGAAAAGGGCAACTTAAAGACACAGGTGTGAATTTAGTAGATAAAAGAAGACCGATTTGTTATACAACTGTGCTCAGCTTTTCGGTCAATAATTATAATTACCTTCTTTATGATCCATTATCTTAACAAAATAACCCTTATTCCCTTACAATAAGAGAAACAACGTCCAGCAAGAGATTAAGAGAACAGAAATAAAAGAACTTAGTTAAACACTGACTCAACAGTTCTCAAGCCGAATTAGCGTACAAATATTAATTAACTATACTCTTGAGTTAATCCCGAGGACTTGAGAGCCGGGCTTTCAGTAGAGATAACGGCACAGTGCCCTGTTAGCCATCAGACGGGCTATGAGTCGGTTATCGCGCCCCGCCTTCTGCAGATTATTTACACATTTATTTATGTTTTGAGTATAAGCCGGTTTCAGCAACTACAGACGTCCATTATGAGGCTTACATAGATGTGGTAGGGTTAGGTAGGGGTGCTCAATTTTATGTAAAATTGTATAGGGTACTTTATTTAAATCTGAGTTTTTGGGATATAAAATATAACATAATCATTAGAATTCTCCTTTATGTCTTCTATAGATTGAAAACGGGTGCCACGAAGTGGTAATTTGAGTTGAGAAAAAGATAGAAGTCGGCTGGAGCCCTATCTGGCGAATATGGTGGCTGCTCGATGGTATTTGTTGAGTGTGTGGTCAAAAATTCGTTCACAATGATGGCCTTGTGCGAAGGCGTATTATCGTGGTGCAAAATCCAAGAATTTTCTTTCCACAAATCTGGCCTTTTTCGTCAAATTTGCTCCCTTAAATGCCGCATAATGCTCAAATAATATTCTTTATTTACCGTTTGAACTTCCGGTAAGTTACATCACCATCATTTTCCGGCGGTAACACCGCGACAGTCGAAGAAAACAGTCAACATGACTTTGAATTTTGATCGACTTTAGCGTGGTTTTTTCGGTTTTGGTTCAGTTGGAAGGCGCCACTCCGAAGCTTGTTGACTTGTTTGCATGTCAAACTCGTAAACCCACGTCTCGTCACCAGTAACAATGCGTTTTATGAATGTTGGGTCGGAATTGACTCGTTCTAGCATGTCCTCAGCGACTCTCATGCGATTGAGTCTTTGTAGAAAATTCAGGTCTTTTGGGACTAGCCGAGCGGCAACATGTTTCTTACCCAAATGATTAGTTAAAATGGTAGGGATCGACTCATGAGATACAGAAAGTTCGGCGGCTATCTCTCTCAAACTTGAATGAGGATTTTCAGTCACGATTTCAGTTGCAGAGGTTGCTGGCCTACCAGAGCGAGGCAAATCTTCCATCACATCTCGACCGCTTTTGAATGCTTTGTACCACTCATACGCACGTGTTTTTGATAAAATCGATTCACCGTAAGCCTTCTGTAACATTTTCAGTGACTCCGAACACGAAATTCCATTGGCGATGCAAAATTTAAGACAAACTCTTTGTTCAATGTTTTTGTCCATTATGAAATTCGCAATACACACTAGATATGATATAACTAAAACAGCACTGTATTTAATATAAATAACAGATGCAACTCAAACTCCGCGCCAAAATGGAAAACAGTTGTGCCCATCTAGCAACAAGAAAAAAATCTAAAATTTGAATTTGGAACCATAAACAAATCATCCATTCTCGATACTTTTTTGACTGAATGTATATTAACACTAATTTTCTTTTATTAACGTTGCCTCACTCGAGGTTATAACTCCTGTATTATAGGTGCTTTCACAAACATGTAAACTTTCATACACAAGACTCCCAGAGCCAAGATACGTATCTGTAGGCCATACAACACCAATATTAGTTCCGTGTGGCATTCAAACCCACGACTCGCAACGCAGATGCCAATCGCTCAACCACTGTGCTAACCGTGCCGTCACACATACACCCAAAATATTAAAGTATTGTTTAACCAGTACCGATACTTAACTGTACCCTAACAGCCAAGAGATCATCATTAGAATCAGGGCTCGTTATCCAAAAACGAACGAAACTAAGTTTGAACAAAATCAACGAAAAACAATCTTCTAAATGGCAAGTAAACGAGAGGGCGGAAAAATGCATTTTTACTACCCCGATATAAAGTGTGGTCGCTTGTTTACGGGGCTCTTAAAAGGGCAGATGTCGGCTTTAAAACCATTAATGAGATAAATTATAGCTACCTCCCCCCTCTTCCCTCCCGAAGCCCGCCTCGCTCCCTAATCCTCGGATAAAGATTTTATTTTTGGTGTAAAATGAAGAGACATCTTTTGGGTGGTGGCGTAAGATATGGAAGGTAGCGAGAGTGTTCGGTTAATTGATTCGCTTAGTATGAATATAAATAAATTTATATTGGTTTATTTGGTATCCATAGCGAATTTCCGCTTTATCTTACGGTGACTGTAAGGCTATATTTCACCGGGAAACCATGGCGGCGCGACTAGCCGCCGCTACCAACAAAACGTACGCAGCTCTATAGAGAGTTATTCACCTGATGTCCATTTGGTTCGGAGTATATTTTTTGGTTGGCAGTTTGGTAGCTTAGGGCTATATTTCACCGGGACACTATGATGGCGCAACTGGTCTCGCCTCCTTGGTGTCCCTGTGAAATACAGCCCTAATGGTGATGTAACTTTTTGTGAATACCTATAAGAACTATTACACTCGCCTACAAGCTACCTTACAAAATTCTTGTTATATATCTAGAATGATATATTCATCTATTTTCAACTAAAATACACGCGGAGTTATAGATTCAAAAAGGGTTCACCATCTTAAGTTAATACATAGTTTTGAGAACGGTCCATCGTCGGCCATATCATCGCTTACCATCAGGTGTGATAGTGGTCAAAAGCCAGTCTGTATATAATAATAATAATTAAAAAAGATAATAACTGATAAAGCTGTTTGATCTTTTACTATATTATCAACCATAGCAACAAGCAACGACATTAACCACTTTCGCTTATGCTTTGCACCTCATACAGGGTCTTGTAGGAGCTTACAGCGAGTCTTGTCTCGTATCAATATGATTTAGCCCCACAGCCCCTCAGCCACTGTCTAGCGGGGCTCGCAAGCAACTCCTAATTACTAAACCTTTGTTTTTACAAACGTTACATTCTCGGCTAATTCTAGGATTTGTTCGGGATTCCGTCAGCCTAAGTACCTAATTTTGTGTAAATTATTTACAAGACATGAGTAGTCTTTGAAAGATATTTTGAGATAAGTAATTTAATTACCTCTAAAAGAACTAAGGTCACAGTTTAAAGTATTATAAAATACTGTATGGAGGGGACATACTAAAAGCTTGGACAAGCCATAATCATGGCGGTAAAACCTGAGGCGTTACGGCGTCTTCACCTTCCGCATGATGCAGATCCTCACCGGACATGGTAAGTTCAGGAGTATCGCCATTGTACGGACTGCCCGGAAGATATGGTGGAGCTGACGGTGGAGCTGTGTCCATCTTGAATGGAGTACCACCGTATCCTCGCGGGAGTAATTGGCAGCAGCGGTTTCCTTCTGCGAAGTATCAATGCCAGCAAAGGAGGCCATGGCCTGTGGCGGGCTATGGGTTAATTTCTGGAAAGGTTACCCGTAGTTCTAGAACACAAAGAGCAGCAGAAGGAATAATAATAAGTTTTTAGTCAGTAAAAGTTTGACAAGCCCTCCCACCCCGCTCTAGTGCGGGAGAAGTCACCATTTGATTTTCCACCGTAAAAAAAATACCCAAACTAAAACTGATCATGACATATTATTAAACCGAGAAAACAGATGGATTGAAAAAGAGAAGATTTTTGAAGAAGGGTCTAATGAAATGAGCATTTGAGATGAGCTCAATAACAGCTTTTCAATTCTTTGCTTGAGAATCAATAATCAAGGATCAACAAAATTCGATCTGTAATACAAACACGGATCAAACGAATTAAAATGAAATCAATTTAACGGATGTTCATACAAAATGATCATATAAGCATGAAACACAAAGCCGAAGAAAATATAGAGGAAGCAATCTTGAAAGAAGACGCAACTAGTTCTTAATTCTTGCTTGCCGCATGCTTGAGGACGCTCTATAAAACATGCTTAGTAAGACAGACTGAAGTGCTTAATGCGCAGATTATGCTAATCATATTATTTTATGTTTCATAGTTGAAGCTCTTTGTCTACCTCGGACCACTAAATAAGAAACGTATCGAAGTATCATCTATCATAGCACTGCATAATCGGCCTTATAATGTTCCCACTGTTGGGACTCAGATCTCCTCTCTAGGACAGGGAATTGGCCGTAATCCACCACGCGGGCCCAAGTGCTGGTTGGTGGATGTTACATGTCTTCGAATTTTTCTAAGACATGTCGTTTTCCTCACGATGTTTTCCTTCACCATTTTGAGAGCATTGGTGATGAAATAAATTACACAAAATAATTTGCCTGGCTGGGTTTGAACCCGAAACCTACAACTCGTAAGTCAGGACCGTTACCACTGCTTTATCATAATCATCATTTACTACACATTAAGATTAACTGGCCACGGTCGCGTAGCTTCTTATACGCGTATTCGTTACATATCGATTGCGAAGCCTGAAGCCTGTTATCAGCTTGTCGATAGAGTTTAATAGTAATAATGTAAGCTTCACGCAGGAGTACACCGTGCGTATAATGACGAATACGCATGTGTGAAACTGTCTGTGGAGTATGCCTAAAGTATACATGCATATTATATTGATTTTCCTTACAACTAACAGAACGATTATATATTATGTAAAAAATTATGCTAGATTGAACCAATTTTTTTTTAATTACAGGTGGTGAAGCGCAAAGTCTATTAAGATTCTAATTGGCAAAGTCGTGAGACAAATTTAAAAAAAAAAATAAGAGTAATAGATAATAGAGATAAATAAATGTATTTTCTTTCTTTCTTCTACTATTCGCACTTAGATGATATTCTGATTCCGACTGGTCTCACTGAAGCAATGACCGCTTACCCTACTTCACTACCGGGATCGCATAGGACCCATAGATCCCCAATACACTATTCAGAGACTGAAAAGTGGTAAACCAGAAACTTCTGCGGTAAATACATATAATAATATAATCGAGAGTTGATCTTCTGCATTTTTCTTCACTGTGGTAAACCTTAGCCGTTTGCCTTAACGACGCGTTTTTTAACTTAATGGCGTTATTAAATTAAATAAATGTGTCGTTTATGAAAGTTTTTACGAGTATTGCGTAGCTGTGCTATACTTCCCGGCTTCTGTCATTAGTCATCGGCTTGTTTACAGTATACTTGTTAAGTATTTTGGTGCTAATAAGAGGGGTAGTATGACGAATAGCTTAACTTGTCATCCTCTAGAGAAACTTTTTGAACGTATTTCTTTGACGAAGTTTGCCTTGTCGTTATGGGGGTGAAACTTAGTAATGTACTACATAAGTAGTAATATTTTGGAATGGCTTAATTCGCTACATGATCTTTTATCCCAAGCTTAATCAAATTCGCTCATCTATCACCAATCTACTTGCGCAGTGTATGCGTTTGCGCATGGCAAGGGCCAGTCAGTCATTCGCTATCAGCGACTGAGTCCAGGGGCCCAAGTCTACTATTTTTATAAATTCATCATTCCATGGGATCGTGTTCCCATTGTCATTTTGCTAAAAGTTTGTAATTTGCTAATCTATAATGATCGAACATTGATCGGTCAATGGTCTTGTAATAGAATTGTGGTAGAATGACAATACTGAGCTTATTAAAAGCGCAATGACGTCACAGTGGTAGCTTAGGTCACTGATCAAAGGAACTGTCAAAATGTTTGCAGATTATCGTATACGTCAGATATTCATTTGTCATTGCACGAGATTACCATTCAATGCCATTTTTTTCAATGGAGTGTCACTGGTTGACCATCGGAAAGTCATAATGACGCCATTATATTACGAGTACTCGTAGTAGATTACCAAAACTTGTCTAAATTAACAATTATGAAACCAATGATAGACCATTTTGACACTATTGTAATAGCAGACTTGAGGCCCTGTCGTAAGCTGCATAAATGTACACTACTTCGCCTATTGATTGATTGAAAGCCTGTTTTATTAAGCTTGTGGTTACTCCAATACTTTTTTAGTTTTTGTGGCATCGCCCTATGAGTAGTGGCCTTTCCAATGTAGTAAGATTACATATAATATGTAAGGGTTAGGCCACACGATGCGTTGCGGCGTCGCAATGCAAATATTTCGACGAATCGGCGGGCCTTACGAGCGGGGAGGCTTCACTCGTGTGCTCGCCGATTCGTCAAAATATTTGCGGTGCAGCGCCGCAACACATCGTGTGGTCAGGCTATTAGTAGCGTTTTTTTAACGATCCATCATCATGGATCGTTTAAAAAACGCGTTTTTAGCGTTTTTTTTTAAATTTCGAAATTTTTTGAGGTTGGGAATCATAACTCCTCCTGATCTGGGTGGAGTAAGAGGGAGTGGAAAACTGACTAAAACCCAACCGTGCCATTTGTTTTTTAGGGCCGCCATGACTCTTTCAAACAGTCCCGCAGCCTTGGCAGTCACCCTAGCGGTCCCATGAGTGATGTCATGCTAACAGCTCTTTGAGGCGTACAAAGATTATAAAGCACCGTCGACCCGGACTTCGTCTCTATCGGCCGGTAAGCTACTTATTACTCGCCGTTCGATTGTAACAACCGTGCCAAGCTCTGCGGGCTTGAGGACGGCGAGAGATGGGTAGCTCGCTGTCCGACCGTCAGGTAACTGTCCGGACCGAGCCCAAGTCGTCGACGGCGCGCACTGTTCCCGCGCGCCTCAAGGAGCTGTCAGCAACAGCAGGGGCCCAGCTGGGTCGAAGCCTACTGGGGCAAGGGTTAATTCGAAAGGGAAGCTCGGTCCCAGTACGAAAGGCACGAAGGAACGGTGCTTTTAGTCAGTAAGAGTCTGACACTACCTCCCGCTCCACCCAAGAGCGGGGGTTGTCATTGGACGATTTTTTTAAAGATAAAAAAAAACTCTGCCGAGCTTACCTCTAAACATACATCAACATCAGGAAGCGTTATTTTAACTTAAAAATCAGTCCAACTTATAATTTAGCAAGGACCACAATTCTTTAATTTGTCTTTCGCAATCTCGAACAAGTTCTAAAAACGGGAGCATCTATAAAAGAACTGGGCAGAGTTCAGACGTAGAATCACTTGCCACTAAATCACTGTTGTTGCCAGGAAATTAACGTCAGTGGGAAGAAATTGCCGCTTGTTTTAAATTCAAGGCGCGGTGTGATGCGGAACCCAAAAGGGGCGGGGCCGGCTCTACAGACATTACTAAGATAAATTACGATTGCTGCGAATTTCTTCGTTTTCTCGAGTACGTACTTTCTGTAATCCCCTTAAGGTAAGAAAAATACAAAACGTTCCTTGAGTCGAGATGGCAGTTGAGGAACTGATTATAGAATCGGGAGTTGGGCGTAATCCTTTTTGTTTTCGCGCTCAACCATTGTGTGGTGCTTGTAGTCGTGCATGGTGACCCGTGAATACAATAGCCAATTATGGCCCTTGCTCCCAAGCAGTGCTATAAAACAGTAACATTCTGAAGCTTAATCCTCGGTAACCACTAGGTTAATTATAGAGTCATATACAATATTATTAACATATGGTTTTTTGCTTGGCAAATATTTTTGAGAAGAAAATTGGTATTTTGTTTTCTCTACTCCTTTCAAACGGCTTTGATTTTTAGAAATATGTTTACAAAAAAAGCCAGTTAAGTGTTCTTTAGAATGTATATATAGCATATGTAAATCAATCAATACTTTGCAAAGAAAATAGTTTTAAAGGTCAGCGGGGCTCTGTAAGGGCGCAGGCGGCAGTATCCAAGGGATTATACACCTTAAAGCGACCTTACGGACGCGTTGAAATATCAGGCGTGTGTGTGACATTGCTCTTGCAATATTTTTCTAAATTATTTAGACTTCAACTATCTTAAATTCGTTGGTAATTTATTTTGTTAACATTTTATTGATAGTTATAATTATTTACATTTTTGTGGCCTTTTTTTTATATAGCCTCTTTTTAAAAATGTGAATTTGAGAACACTGTAGACTCTATGAATTCTTAGATTACCTACTTCTTATTACAACTCACTTTTTTTTTTATTATGATTTCTTTTTTTGTGCTTTTGGGTATAATAATGACTAATCTACCCCCACCCCCCCCCCCTAGGTTAACTGGTAGAGAATGCCTAAGGCATTAAGTCCGCCTATGTACTTTTTGTTGCATAAAGACTAAATAAAAAAATAAATCTACACTGTTCTTACATAATATCTATTATTACTGTAATATTGAAATATGTAACGACCACCACTTTTTTAATAGAGTAACATGGGGTTTCTTGCTGGTTCTTCTCCAAAGGAAACTATCAATTTGGAACCTTGCACTAGCTTCCGAAGTTTTATAAATGCCCATGTAGACCTATGTGAAATAAAAATATTTTGAATTGAATTGAAAAAAGAAAGATGGAGCTACACACTTGATAGAGCTGTATCCCTTAAACGGTTCAGTTTAGGTTGACAAATGGATCGCTTAAGAGGTCGTGGTAGGGTCTCAAAATCTGCATCTTTTTTTTTAATTTCTTTTTTTATGTGGAATATTGTCCAACTCCTGCCCTTTGTGCCAAATTTTTACTGACTAAAACTTACTCCTAGTTCCTTCGTTGCCTTTCATGCTCGGGCCGGGTTTTCCTTTCAGAAGCGTGCCCATGGCCCCTGCAGGCTTCGATCTTGCTGGGCCCCTACGGTTTGCTGACATATTCTTGGGGAGAACTTGTATATTTGTGGTAATAATAATAATATAATCGAAGTGTGCCACTAAGAAAATAGTGTAGGTTATTTGTAGCAAATTAGATTTTTAATAATTTTGGTGTATAGCGCTAGGAATTCCAATAAAAAGCTGAAAGTTGTAAAGATATTCTACGCTAAACATTGAGATGAAAAAATACTAATGCTACATACCTTTTGAGTTAGTACTACATATCGGATTTTTCTAAATAAATGAAGAAAATGTCTTGTGATCACACTCGGAATGTTTTGATTGCCAATACCGTATTTCATTGAAAGCTATTTAGTAGACCGTTCAGTAATTACAGGCCGTGGCGGCCACTCGGGCGGAAAATAAAATGTGCGTTAAATTTACTAAAATAAAATATTTGACTAGTGCTGCTAGTAAATGGTTTATGCTTGAACGCATTTCAATGTTTACCCAATTTTGCAAATTGGTGAGATTTATCAGTATATTTTATTATAGTCGATAAAATCAATAGAAGGCCTATTTTTTAGTAATCCTTAGTTGGCCTTTTCTTTTCTGAGGTTGGTAAATTGGTAATCATTAAACGACTTTTTACGCTCTTGGATAGAGTGAGAGGGCGAGTCAGACTTTTACTGGCTAAAATCCATTTGTGTCATTCAGTTGCCTTTTGCGTTTTGGGTCACGTTCACTGTTTCAAACGTTCCCGCACTCCTAGCAGGCATCGGCCTTACTGGGCTATTTCAGTTTGCTGGTTAAAGATACCTTGGCGCGAGTGAAGCACTACGCATCGTTGACTAGAGCCTGGTCCTTACCTGATGGTACCCACTTATGTTCCTTTGTTTGCTCTTTGCGTTCTAAGGCTACAGTAACTCTTGAACGATGCCACAATCCGGAGTTGGTTTGTGTAAAATGTTTCATCACAATAGCCCAAAACATTTCCCTCAATATATTCTACAAAACCAAATACTTCTTAAAGTAACAACGGCGGTATAATAAACCCTATCGGTATTCAATAAAGCCCGTTTTTTGGCGATATACTTATTTACGAGGTAAGTTTGTTAGAGAGCTGTAAGAGAGAGGCGCACGCCGGTGACACGTCTACCGGCGACCTTTCGATTTAGCATCAACGCCTATAATAAATTCGAGGCTGGCGAAGTCTGACGATTGTCAAGTAACGAAGTCACTTTCTATTTCTTGGAAATTTGTTTTTTTATGTACTTTATATTTAGGTACATATTTAATAAGCTTTTACTGACTGGGTTTTTATTGACAGATGGTCGATGGGGGTGAAAATTTCTGTAGTGGTGACCGCGCACCGGAAGACGCAACGATGGGAGACTTCACAAGGTAGACCGATAACCTGTAGAGTTGCGGGAATTCGATGGATGCAAGACTCACAGGATCGATCGTTGTGGTGCTGGTGACAGCTGAGGAAGGCCTATGTTCTTCAGTGGAGGTATAGTGAACACAGTAACTGAGTGAATGGTGTCAAATTTTCTGGCTTCTAAATGTTACTTGATTTGATGGTTAAAGATCTTCAAATGACAGCCGGGACTAACGGCTTAACGTGCCATTTTTCTTTGGTCAACCATCCACTGATCGACTTCAGCAAGTATTGAAAGAAAGAAAAACACATCTATTTGGTACACAATGAAATAAAAAACATATAGAAAAAAATTAAATAGATTAACATTGTGTGTCTGGCAGCTGCGCCAAATAGGTCCAGTTCAGCACATGCTGAGTTAGGCGCCTTTTTGGCCTCGCGTTGATTATAACTTTCTTTTTTCATTGTGTATTTTTAGTTTATACGATTGTGTGAAGCAAAAATAAATGACTTTACTTTATTTTTTAATTTTATTTCAGAATGCCAGGCCACTTTGCAGCAGTTACCAGATGCTGGTTTGCCTGAACTATAAGAATGAACTGAACCTTATTACGAGTCTACAGATGTAAATAAGTTGATTATTGTTTAACTTTGAAGATCGACTTATGTAGCTCGATCATAACATAGTATACTGAGAATCTTGGGTCTACTGCTTGGACATTTTTTTTAAATTATTATTGATAGGTTGGCGTTTGACCACCATGTCACCTGATGGTAAGCGATGATGTGGTCAATGATGGAGCACGCTTAATTAGAAGTAACCTATTCACTCTAGATTTAAAGACCCCTAAGTTGTAGCTATCAGGAAACAGACTCCGGCAGGGAATTCTGCTTCTTGGATGTGCACACAATAAATGTGTTTCCAAAACGCTTTGTGCGTATGGGTTGTCTACCATGTACCGGTGGCGCAACGCTGTACATCGTGTGGTCAGAGGATGGAACGGACTTGGCGGAATTAGATTGAGCAATTCCAGTGCATACTCACCGAAATGTAAACGATAGAAAACCGACAGACTAGCAACTCGGTGGCGATGCTCAAGGCTTTGGAGCCTCGACTCTACTAGTGCATCATTGCCGATGATTCTCTTGGCTCGACTCTCAATCGACTCCAGCGCATCAAACTGGTATATGGCTGATCCATCCCACAGATGAGAACAGTACTCCATACACGATCGAACTTGGGCTTGATAAAAATTGAGCAGCTGTTCCGGCGCGAAGTACCGTCTCACCTTTGCTAAGATCCCCAATATTTTGGCAGCCAGTACACATACACACATACAATAGCTTCCTAGTGTGAGCTCCTGTGCGTTCACCCAATTTAAAATTAATAACTTCAAAAAAGCTTGAAATGTTAATGCTTGTAAAACGTATTTCTTTGGAAGTAGGCACTGACCCTTATCCAAAAATTCTTTCACATAAATAATATCTATACATCTATACATATAAATAAAATTGGAGTGTCTGTTTGTAATATTGAAATAACTGTTTTTTACTACATGCATATGAATATATATCTATATGGTACATACACCAAAATATATATTTTTTTAATTTTTGTCTGTCTGTCTGTTTGTCCGGGCTAATCTCTGAAATGGCTGGACCGATTTTGACGGGACTTTTTTGGCAGGTAGCTGATGTAAGAAGGAGTAACATTTATTTTAGAAAAAATAAATTCAAAATCCTGTACCAGTACGTCCACGCGAACGAAGTCGCGGGCACAGCTAGTCATTAATAAAAATACACGGTTGCTGAGGCAGGCTACAGGAGCAAACCTGCGAGGAAAACTAAGCGTTTAATATTTCGCCATGACATTAGGCCTATAAGAAAACACAGCGACATTGGAGTCAGTAGCTCAGTGTTCAGTAATTCATTCTGGGTATTATAGTAATCCTTATCAGGAGTAAAAGTTTACGGTCTCAGGAGTGAAACGTTAATCGCTGGCTGCGAGATTATGTTGGAGCGAGCCCGCTGTGCAGGGACGGATTAGGGACGGGCCGCTTTCAAATGTCATTGTTTTGAAATTAATTTTGGCGGCTGAAATGAGCTTTTAAACGTTTTTGCGTGGTGAAGAAGTTTAAGTGTAATGTATGTGTGTGTTATTTCGAACTCTTTTAATAAGCAAGTCTTTCTGTATCGTTCTCAAAGATATGTGTGTGTTTCTACAATAATGATGGAGGTAACAATTTATTGATTTAAGAGTGTGTTCTTTTAGCTTCATGCACGTTGCGCATCTCTATGGAGAACCATACTTTGTTTTTTATATTCATCATAATTCAAATGTCCTTGTAAATGCCTTGAGTTTTATAAAGTAGTGTGGTTACATTGGTGATTTCAGTTTGGTTTCTACTACATTTCATCGATGTCTCCATCTTTCAATATGAAATAAAAAGTTTGTTTTTGATTTTTGTTATTTTTAATTTGATTTTTTTCCGGCTTTTTAAAATTTCAAATTATTCGTCTATTTTCTTTCTTCGTATTCAAAACTACCTCATCACAAGTAAGAATACCCATAGTAGAACACGGTTTGGCTAATGGGCGTAACGTTGCACCCAAGTTTTCGTCCCCGATCTGGCTCTGTAGCTAGCAAGCCAGCGTCCAGCCAGGCTTGCAGTGATATTTTACTTTCCCTAATGGGTTTAAAACTGAGCCGCCCACGCCTCAAGACTCGACCGCCATCATTAGTTTTCATAAGCCCCTAACACTTACAGTTATTGCTTATGTTTTATTCACAAAATGAATACCATCAGACTGGTATGAATAAATTAGTTTTTGTCAAACATGGCTACGTTTCTGTCTGTACTGGTTTGAATGTTTAGCTTCAGTGTTTCCAGATCTTAATCAGTAGATATTACATAATTATTAAGACTGCAAACAGTTTTGGCATTTAAAATTGCTCAAAGAGAATCAGTGGTTAATTTCGATTTCTTCGTCAACTTGCTACTACAAAACTTGCGAGCGCTGGCAAGTGCTCACGAGTTGGCATTCAACACTTAAGCACCTTGGAAATGGACATTTGGTGATTTAGGAATAAATCATTTTAGAACTCTGGTCGAATAAATACAAAGCATAAGCTCTAGTTGCATTCCCTCGTAGATGACACTACTAAGTCTGTTGTACTGTAGCCGCAAGCTAGAACTTACCAGTATATTATTAATATTTACGTCTTCCTTCATAAACTAGAGTTATGAAGTACAACAAAGAAGCTCGCACTCCGCAGAGAGCACTGCCACGGATTATGTACGAAAACCTGAATTTATTAGTCCGCACATTAGCGGTAGGTACTTAAAAATGCTTTCAAGATGTCATGTTCGGCGGCACCCTTCTAGCGATCTTGTAGGAGTCGCACATAGGTCGTGTAGCTACATATATTCTATGTAATATTGAGTTCACGCTACGCCTCATTACCTACTTCAAGTCAAATTATTTCGGGATAATCCAGACTCTACTTTCATGTTTCAAAATATGTTAGTATTTGGCTTTCGGATCTAATATTCTTTTTATAGTACCTAGATTATGATTTGCACAACCCGAGAGTACATAATATTCTCTTGATGTTGTTATGTTGATTTTTATAATGAGAACTAAATTAATTACAATACAAACATGCCTATTACTGTATTACACTTCATCTTAAATTCTCTCTATTCCTTATTATTGGCCAATTGCGACTAAGGTTCGAACGTGAAGGTTCCGCATATTTCTTTTTAATCTTTATATGCCTTTTGGTCGATAGAAGTAAAAAACTTCTTAAGTTAAGAGCAAATGATTGAATGAGTTACTTTTTGACAAGCGTGATCCAATGTCAACTACATACATTGCGCTTACCGTCAGTTGCGACAGTGGTAAAAAATGCTCTTACAAAGTACATTTCATTTTAAAACAAAATCTACCTGAAAATCCGATTAATCAAAACGTTATCTAAACCAGTTATAACTGTAGAGTGTAGCCGCGATAAGCCGCGAGATCGCGCGTCTCCTGTTTGCGAATCGCGCGATTACCATACCGAGAGCGCGGCCCTTTTAGTGCCTGCAATAAAACAATTACTGGCTACGTCTTTGGAGACGCTAGATTAGACGGGCGCAGAACAAACAAGCTCCGCCTTGTTGTTTGCCTACGCGGTACACGCCCCCATTAGCGGAGGATCGGAGATGTGACGTTTTAATGAACATGCAGGATTGTGCGTGAGCGTGAGTCGACTGAGATTGGAATGTCGATGATAATGGCAAATTGGCAAGATTTGATGAATAATATAATATAATATAATATAATATAATATAATATAATATAATATAATATAATATAATATAATATAATATAATATAATATAATATAATATAATATAATATAATATAATATAATATAATATAATATAATATAATATAATATAATATAATATAATATAATATAATATAATATAATATAAAATATAATATTCCACAACTATCACACAACGCCGTCTAGTCCCAAGCTAAGCAGAGCTTGTGTTATGGGTACTAGACAACTGATAAACATACTTATATATTTCTAAATACATACATATTATAGATAAATTACCCCCAGACACAGAACAAATAATTATGCTCTTCACACAAACACTTGTCCTGTGTGGGAATCGAATCCACTTTGTCCTGGGTAGGAATCGAATCCACGACCTCCGGCATGGCATTCAGGGTCACTAACCACTAGACAGGCCAGTCAATAATCCAGAGTTGTTTCTTTATTGCCTTTTGGGTTCGGTAGACTACAGTGCTACAGAGCCACTAGGACCTATGATCGTTTCCAGGTCTGGTATAAATGGGTTTTCTTATAAGGAAAAACTTAGTAAAAGCCTGGGTCATGAATTTGTGCTTGGTTAATGGCAGTAAGCTTGCATTCTAATATTGTTAAAGCAAAACCGTCGAATTTAAAGAGTATTAGTAACATCTCTCAGTTTTTCTCAGAATGCGAGCGTGATGTTATGGTGTTCGTTGAGAAACTTCAATCATAAGGAACTGAATATGTCCATCGTTGGTCACTGTCTAAACTTTGATGAAAGAAAGATGGTTTGAGTATGCGCTGTAGAAAAAAGGAAAAAAAGTATCTAGAACATTTTTGAAGGTACTACAAGGTCGTTTAAGAATTGTGAAAATCGTCTAAGATGTGATCTCTTAGAGAAACATTAGCCGGAGGCAACGTTTCGCAAACACACTTCAAAGGAATCGACAAGCGTACATCCAAGGAACGTAAACATAAACACACGACCACTTCTGTCAAAATAACATCGCAATGTCCTTGATCCCTGAACTTCAGCCACTGTTTCTGCCTACCCTCCCGTCTGTCCGTACGTCTGCTCTGTCCCCGCCATGCTTGTTGCTATTTGCTCTCCCCGCGACGCATATTAATGGCGTCCTTATTTTAAATCCCGGGATGTAAAGCGGTTAAGTCGAATCCCGGATAAATTACTTAGCGGGCCCGGTGTAACCCGGTATTACTGGGAGAGGCCACTGAGTAAGATACTGGAGAAGGTTGAGTAAAACGATCAATATCAAAGATATTAAGACATTCAGGCAATATTTTTAGTGTTGATCTATCTACACTAATATAATAAAGAGGTAAATTTTTATTTGTTTGTAGGAGGTAATCTCTGAAGGCAGTGGTAAGTTGCTTAAATTTATTCACCGATAGAAAGTTGCTTTATTCCTGAGTGACATGAGCTATATTATATGTACGCAGGCGAAGCTGCGGGCAAAAGCTAGCCAGTAATATACGTCGAAAGTTCAGTCTTCACAGCATCATGCCTATATTATACAAGTTTATACATTAGCACTCTCATAATTTCTACAGGTTTTTTAAGTTTCATGGTATAAGGGTATAAGGAGCAAGCATATTCCTTGCCAGGCCTTGATTCGGTCACAATCTAGACTTTGACTAGCTACTGAGTTTCTAGATGGTTAAACAATATAGATACTGTGAGGGAGTTTGTCAAGTATGTATGTTTGTTACTCTTTTACGCTCAGACTCCTCTCCACCCCCCTCCTCCTCCTCCTTAACGGATTCGGATGAAACTAGATTTTTTTTTCCATCCCTAGGCTAGATGCAGCGCCTTGGTAGTATAATCAGTCTTTTAATGTTCCCACTTCTGGGACTCAGGCCTCCTCTCTAGGACATGGTATGGGCAGTAATTGACCACGTGAGTCCAGTGTAGGTTGGTGAATGTCACATGTTTTCGATTTTTTTCATTTCAGGATATGCCAATTTCCTTCACCGTTTTGAGAGCATTGGTAATAAAATAAATTACACAAAGTATTGCGCCTGACTGGGTTTGAACCCGAGACTTACAACTTTTAGGGCTTGGCCGTTACCGTTCGGCCTGGTGGTGAGAGAACAGTGGTATGTTCTCTCACTTTGCCTTGGTAGGAAAAGCGACAAATAGCTGCGACCATCAGCCCGTCTATGCCACTATCTTGTTTTGTATTCACTGTCTTTTTTTCAACTGTTCTCAAATCATGCTGCAACAATCAACGCGAGCAATATTTAACGAACAATGTGTTTTATTCATCTACAGCCTTAAGCGTTAATTCTATAAGGAAAAGCGAAATATAATTGTTCACAGTATTTTCGAACGACACTAGTACTCCAACGCTATCCATGCTTTTCCAATCCCATAAGTTGATTACTATGTGACTAGGATCATTATATTCTTGTTTAGATTAAAAGTATTTTCATTGGTAAACATCATATTAACCTTTTGAATGTCTTATGTTACACAGTTCGACATAAGCAATTGTCTTTCTATTGTGTCTCTAATTACGGCATTCAAAGAGTTAATAGAAATTGGGACAATGTTGCTGCAGAAAGTTAAAGTGAACCGTTTCATGGTGAGGCTTGAATTATTATTTCGAGTATTATACACCACTTGAATCCCATTTTATTAGCATAGTATCTAGCAAAGCTCATCGGATCGTCCGAACATGCACGTCTTACAAAGCAGCAAAATAAATAATTAGTGTGAAGATAATTTTCTTCGAAATGTTGAACCATAATTAACAATTTTGGCAGCGGTTAGTATCGGCCGTCGTCCTAAATTGTTTCTAGGATCAGTTATTTGCCCTTCTTCGCCGTAACGGCAAATCCAAAGTCTTTTTGTTAATCACGATATATTGAGTTCTCGTGATGTAGCACTAATACTTAGTCTATTTACAAAGAGATTATTATTTATTCTAACTATAATAACTTTTTCTTTTTTATTATAGATGGGCTCGCGTTTGACCATAATCTCACCTAAAGATAAGAGATGATATGGTCTACTATGGAGCTCAGCTTTCGATTTTTTTTTATTGATATCTGATGGCAGCTATAACAACAGCAGATAGAAACTTTCTTTTGATAAAAGCAAGAAAATTAAGTCGTTACTTCGTGAGGAAATCGGCATGTCCTAGAACCAAAAAAATTCGAAGACATGTGACATTCACCAACCCGCACTGGGCTGGCGTGATGGATTACGGCCTATTCCCTCTTCTAGAAAGGAGGCCTGAGTCCCAGCCGTGGGAACATTAAAAAGGCAGATGATGATGAAGAAAATTAAGTACACATTTCCGTATTGCCGTAGAGTCATCAGATATATTGGTGGTTCACACAACAAACAGGTGATGTCATAACCATAGTTATAGCACTTTAACCTTTTAGTTACAACGCAGAGTTTTATTTTAAACCCTCGTTACGCTTCAGACTCGGTATTAAGCACAAACTTGGTCTAGAAGGTGTCTCTTACAATTCAATTAATTAAAACATACTCGGCGAGAGTGTTTCAAGTAAATTGTTTACAAGTCACGTGGGATGTTTTGGTGTGTGCGATGAACCACGGGCTGTAGGCGGCGGGGTGAACACCGAGATTGACTTGAGCTTTAGTTATGTGCCCACACTTGGCTTAGGGAGCCTTGGTTAAAAAGGTTCTTTCAAGTGTACATATTGTCGTTACGACTCATGTGTAAAACGACCTCATGTGTAAAATTCAACTTTATGAGAAAATTGAAAAAACCGTCTATTGAGCTACAACAAAAAATATAGTTATCAGTCATAATTATAATTTCCTGCTTTGAATTTGTTATTGTTTGTTGAAATTAAATGTTGTATGATAGTAAAAAAAAACAGTTTAAATGTAAAAGTAGTATTTTATTAGAAAGCACATTGTTGTGTGATTTGTGTCATCAGAAGTAAACGAGAACGAAACCCCAAAATTGATGACGAAAATTCGTTATAATTGGCAATAATAAATAAATTCGCGCGCAGTGTTTTTCAATTGTTGTTATCAATAAACTGTACAATATTTCCACAAATTGAGTGACATTTTGGGATATAAACTAACGCTAGTAACTTTACTGTTTATGAATATTATCTATTGAGACATTGCTTAAATAATAACGAGACCTTTTCTAATAAGCCCTTTAAGTATTTGTACTAAATAAAAACTAGTCGTGTTAAACATAATTTTCTCTTTGTTTAAACTCAATAAGAATGGGCTTTTCCCGAATATAATTCAATTATAGTTTTTTTTTTGTTTTGTTAATCAGTTAGATACTATTGTTTTTACTAACGCACCTATTTTTTAATTGAGCTTATACTATAGTTATTTCCGACAACTTATATGTTGCATCGCCATTTTAGCGTCAGCAAAATTAAAGTTATATCACAGAAATAATTAATGAAAACGTTCCTCGCCAGTAGATTAACATTGAAAAAGCTTTCAAGAATCTCGAAATTGCTGTGATACGTAGCTAATTCGAGATTTTACTGTTGAGTGACAAATGGTCAAAAGATTGTCACATTTCGCTTCGTTCAACCCGAAGTACGATTAATCAGCGATTAAATAATTTTATGAAGTGGTGGACAGTATTAATTAAACAACTACTATATTATAGTACTTTTGCATATCAAATCGAAAAGCATTAATTTATATTTAATTAGCTTCGTATTTGTGCTAAGTTTCAAGCATATTGACTCAAGAAATACTGGATCCTACCCTCGAATATATTCTCTCTCTGTTACTTAAAGGTTTGCTGGGAGAATATCATTGCTGAGTTAAGCTCGCCTTTGTACGTGAACTGTCCGTATCTCTATATATTATGTTGTCTTTGTGTACATTAAAGAACTAACTAATACAATTTTTCATACTAACGAATTTCTCTCTTTTTTCAAACGATATTCCCATAAAATTTAAATTATCAAGAACTCCTTCTTGGTGCTTAAGTATGTACATTATAAAAGGAAGTCTTGTCCAAATGATCACGTTCGTAGACCTGGTAGTTTCGTCTGTGCTTTGATATGTCGGTCAGTTTCTCCTTTGTTATATAGATTTATCAATCTTCATAGGAAAAAGGGCTGTGTTTATGTGTGTACCTATTTGTCATCCAGTAATTACAGTCCCCGTTAGTTTACTATAAATCTCGGAATTATGGTTTCTTGGCAAGGCACTGATAGATTACAATGTAGTAAGTTTGATTGGCTGCAAAATATAGAGTTTCATACATTGTAAGATTCCTATAAATCTTACAGAGTCTACAAGTATCCAGGGACACATACACACTGAACTGAATTGGAGATAAGGCCAAATCCACCCACCTCGGAGGTCAAGAGATACCTTCACAGTGCGACATTATCACAGCCATCCTCTTTAATTACTGTGAACAATCAACAGTTAAAGATAACATAAACAGCAGCAGTTAGAGCGGCAGTAAGTATGCGGAGCCGGTCACAGTTATAGCGCGGTGTTAAAAGTAACGGCTCAGTTACCGAGACGTAACGGTCCAATATCGACAACTGTTACCGACTTTGTTTCTCTTCGACCGGAGAGATGGGCAGTGCGCGAATATCCGGATGTGACGGATATTAGGAGGGAGGTTTTTTATATAAGATTTTTGACTATTCTTTTTATTATGTTAGTTTAAAACTGAACAGATAATGTCTTAACACTAGAAGTGCGGGCGTTCCAAAGATAGGTCTTTGATCCCGAAAATGGGCAGAATCGACATCGATATTCTGCGCTTGTATTGGAAACACTCGCTCGCATTAACATTCTCATGATTCTTGAACCTGGAGGTCATCGGATGTTTACGTGTAGGCTCAGGATATCACAGCACAAGCACTCGAACATCACATAGATACTTCGAATGTTTCAGACTCTTACTAACTAAAAACTACATGGTTTTCTGCAGATACCTTTGGATCAGACGCAGGAGTCCTCGTGCATTTCATGATGCCGCTCTGGCTGGGTACCTATTGACCAGCATGCGAAACAGTCGCAATTCTTCTAGAGAGTCGTGCCGATATCAAGAGCCTGCGACTGTCCAGTGCAACGGACTCTTCAAATTCGGATAAAAGAGCTTTGTTCATAATGTTTACAAAAGTTTTTACAACATGAAGTAAAATTTTACGTTCGTTTTAAGTACAGGCTTACATAATACAACTACATAGTTACAAATTGAGAGAGAAAGATATCTGAGCATCAACCCAGCATGTCAGCTAAATCTGTCAATCAACAATCTATTAGGTATAATAATTAATTTTACTTCTTCGTTTACCTTTGATGCTTATAAATCTATTTAATATTTGAGTCTATAATAACTTCTAACTAAAATATAGCGTCAAAAATATCTTTCATATTACTGTCGACTGAAAGTGTGTCTGGCGTCATTGCCACATTGTATAGTAATGCTTACCTAATCTCTGACTGCGGTAAAAGCCAATCCTTGGCTCTCGTGAACTCATAAAGTTAGAACAATGTAGGCCACGTACGCCGATCTTGGCGCGTCAGTCTCCATACATGTTATATGGTCAGTAGACATGTTCGCGACAATACGTACGAAACAGGCGTCCCCCACGTGTGCCCTGGTCTAATGTAGTTCCCGTTTAATTATGTTCACAAGAATACAACAATTTATTTATTTAATTTAGTACCTACAGCCACATCATATATATTTCACATAAAAGGATAATCTTAATAACAATAGGGACACATGACAATTAAGGCGTACATAGCACTTACCATAGTAATACTGCTGCCTTACTTACTTGATACTTTTGCCTTTGTAATTTGTCATTATATAATTTTAAAGTATTATCAATTCAACATAAAACAAGATTATATCAGAAAGTCAAATAATATACATTAAATTGAATTGAAACAATTAACAAAAATATCCGACCACACCCTAACAATATCCGCTACGTCCAGCACGAGCTCAAAAAAATCCGTATTTGTCAAGTCATAACCCTAACAATACGAGATAGGGAATTAATATCCGCGCCGGATCCGAAACTGTTGGAACACGGCACGATAAGCGCCAGCCGTCCCGTAATGCTGCCTTTGTTCAATAGATACTTTTCGATAAACTATCATAATTTCTGAGACGCGCGCTGAATACTAATACCTTGTTGTTTTTACTTGAATGGCGGCGGCGTTGTGTTGTTTTAATTTGGATTAATTAAATAATTTCGGTTCTCGTTCTCCAGTTCAGTTCAGATGAAGTTAAACGAACTTTATGAGGTCTATCTTTTAGCAAAAAACCAGTAACTGTAAGGTCTGAATATTGTTTTACCCTCAGTTACTCATCCGAAAACTCATAAATTAATGTGATAAATTGTCAAGTGCACATAATTTCTGTGATTGGCCATGACAATACAGGGTTATGTGTAAGACACCGACAACCTCTCAGAACCATGTCACTAACGTTATAAACAAAAAACTTTTGCTCTATAACTTTTAAAAATGTAGGTACCATATTTTAGTTCATCAGATTTTCATACCAACTATAAAAATATTCAATTGAACGTTTTGACTATCACGAAGTCTATGAGCATTACTATAGCAGAGGGAAACGGGTTGAGCGGCGTGGGGGTGCTTGATGCGCTTGTGTCGTTGAAATGTATTAGATTCCGATATCCGGCAACCGTTGGCGCGTGCTTGCGGACAGCGAGGTAGCTCGCTGTCTGACCGTCCGGTAACTGTCCGGACCGAGCCCAAGCCGTCGACGCCGCGCACTGTTCCCGCGCGCCTCAAAGAGCTGTCAGCAACAGCAGGGACCCAGCTGGGTCGAAGCCTACTGGGGCCAGGGTATCCGAAAGGGAGTTCGTGCCCCGGTTTGAAGGGTAGCAGGAACGAGGTGAGTTTTTAGTCAGTAAGAGTCTGACACTATCTCCCGTTCCGCCGAAGAGCAGGGGTTGTCATTTAATGATTTAACCAACCAAAAAAAAAAAATGTGTTAGATAGAACAACGAAATCTTGAAAGTTGGTTTTTGGTAAATGGATTATGTTTTGTAAAAACTCATAGAACAAAAGTTTTGTTAATAATGTTAGTACCTAATTCAGTCCGGCAAGGTTGTTAGTGTTTGACAAATAACCCTGTATATTAATTCAACCATTAACATGTGCTTTGTTAAATCATAACATCAATTTTGTTACAACTTTGTTCGAAAAACTGATGGCAAGAGACATTTAATGATTAAAGTAAAGCATTGTTCTAAACTGTACATTTTGCTAGCAAGATAAATAAACATATTCGTGTATAACATACGTGTGTTTTGCGCAAGGAATTTATCAGGCAGGTATTTGTGCGCCGTGTCGGCAACTCGGCGCCGCAGCAATATGGCTGAAGTCATAAACATCTCGATATACTCGCGTATGCAGGCATTCGGTTATCGCACGGAAAACATATTCCCCTCAGTTGTATTAACTACTGGGGAAGCCAGCTGCTCCCTGTCAAAACAAATGCTTCTTATACACCACTGGATAAAGTAGGAACAAAACTTATACCTACGTGTATATAAAAATAAAATAATTTATGCATCACCAATTATTTAGAGATTAAGCGTCATATTGACACTTTGCGTGAAAAAGGATTATAAGCATTGCTGTACAGTGTGGCAATGCCGCCAGTCGTTTGGGCTCATTACTGGGCTGAAAGTGACGCGGAAGAATTTTCCTATTGTATAACATTTTAGATTTTGTTCAGTAATAAGTTCGACTACGATATGGCACCAAATTGGGTTCAATGGACGACCTTACTCCATTGAGGGTTGGCATTCTTTGCCATCATTTTGATGCTAACCTCAAATAGATGGAGTAAGGCCTAGCCAGAAGAAGAAGAGTTTTTATCAGTTAATGTATTTTTAGTCTTAGTGTAATTATAATTACACTAAGACTCAAACTCAATTCAAAATTACCCATTCAAAACAGTTAACTCATGCGGCTTTTTGAGTCCATATAACCCTTTGTATTAAGGCAATGCTGCTAAAATTCCCAAACACATGCCTACTTCGCTACCGTTTCAAACTTTTAACCAATCCCTCCAGCATCAAAAATGAGGGTTACACACACAGCGCCAGCCGTCAGATCGCAGGCCGCAGACGCATTGTCGCGACATAAATACCGGTATGAAATGCGGTGCGGCGCGGCGCGTCGCCGGCACGCGCGGGGCGTCATGCCGCTGTGCCGCGCGGTAAGCGGCGCCACCGTTATTGTCTGTCAGCTGCAGGTTGGTAAGGCTGCGATTACATGGGATGAAATATTCTGTATTTGTTGATAAGTTTAGCAGTACCCAGTATGGGCTTTTAAGCTAGAATACAATATAATTAGATTTTATTTAACGTATCCGTTCACCAAAAGGTTACTCACAGGAGTACTTAAAGTACATCCACTTTTCTCCAGTTAAGTTAAAGTCTTATTACTAGATAAGTCCTCGTTACTATTTTTTTAGAAACGTTTGTAAGAGTTTTGTGGCCTCTAGAGCCACGAACACTCTTACTAACGCAAAGGGTAGCGAAATGATACAGATGGGTTTTAGTCAGTTAAAAGTCTGATAATCTATTTCGTTAGATCTTGAATCAGGAGAAGTCATTTGGTGATTTCCTACCTCAATAAAAGGTCCAACAGTAAATTTAATGATAAATGATATTTATTTTGCAAATAGTTTATAAAAAAACAGTCCTACACATTAATTTTATTTTCGTCAGTTTAAATTAGATGAGTCTGGTGTTTTCTAGCTGACTACCCTGAGATTTTTTTTTAACTCAATCCAACAGTGGCAATTGCAATAATTAGACATTAATTCTTCGTTTTACACCGAATTTTCGGATTTGTCAAACACCATATAAGCCGGAAACCTGAATACTATGCTATTAAACTAGAACTGGACACGTTGTCAACTTCATAGACTCAATAAAATTTAGAAACGGACCCTTAGTGTCTTTTCAGTGTCCATTTAGTGACGTCATGATCTTACCCCTTGTTTCAAGTAAACATTTATTGTGCGCCTAAAGGAATAGTAAATACGATTATAGCTGTTGTTTAAAACGACAATAACAGAAACAAAGCAGTACAAACAATCTGACGACCCCTAAAGTCTAAAACTACTTCGCATCAGATCTAGATTAGCGAGCAATTTATATCAGTTAACTCTCGATTACGCCTCATTTGGGCAAACTCGATACTTTTGCTGTGAGGCCGCTCTACTCTAATCTTGATTTAAGTTAAGACTTACTTGTTTGGAATGCGGCGTGAGCTGGAGGGAATTACGTCTTTGAAGGCAACTGTCTCCCGCTGGACGGTATCTGTCTTTATTTGTTTTTCATTATTTCAGTCTCTAGACTGATTGATTGTCAGATAAAACTGGTGTATTGATTTTGTTTGCGGAAAACAATTGCGGTCTTACTCTAATGTGCTCGCAGCCTTACTTGCGGCTAGTCGAAACAAGTGTCTGGTATGTCACATTTATTGGTATGTGCTACGTTCCTAAAGATTTTTATAAGTGAGTACAATTTTAATGCCTAAATAAAAGTGTTGAAGAATCAGAATTGTAGTCTACGATCGATTTAATAGTGGTAGCAATTTTCTGCACAGTGCTTGAGCGATTATTACATTACATTACATATTATATACAGATAATTACTCCGGGTCTGGGTTTTCTGTAGGTGAGTTTACATGTTTGCGAACGCGCCCATGATATGTTAGTAATTCTTAGTAAAATTAAAAATATAGGTGTCATTGGTCTGACTCTAATATTCCAAAACTATAAATCCTAAGTCGATTAAACTATGCAGCATTCTTTATTAAAGAGATGGTCCACATTAAAAATCCTAACTAATATTATAAATGTGAAAGTGTGGATGTTCGGATGTTGGTTACTTTTAATCACGCAAAAACGGCTGAACGGATTTGGATGTTTGGCATGCATATAGCCTTTGACATGGAAAAGAACATAAGCTACCTTTTATCCCGATTCCTTAAATACCTAGTGCCACGCGGGCGAAGTCGTGGGCAAAAGCTAGTAAAAAATAAAACTTAATTGCTAGTGAAATCTTTTTTGCCTTTATTTCTTTTTCACTCAATTCATGTTAAAGGCTATTTATTGTCCAATAATCAGTAGTGGGCAAAAAAGTACAAAGAAGAAGTGCGGGTAGATGTCATGTTCCACAAACAAGCCAATAAATAAGTGCCCTTACAATTACCGTAACGTTTTATTCCCGGTGTCGCGGCGGAGCGCATCAATACGAATACCGGTCTCTCGTATATTATGATAAATACGCTCCCTTTGCCCCTCTTATTGAACATCTCTGTCACACGCGGCAGATGGGGCAGAAGGTCCAGAGAACAAGAAAGGGATACGTTGGCAAGACATATCTTCTTGTTTTGATAGAGAAAAAAAAAATGATGGGTGCTCTGCATAATTTTTCATCTCTTACGAATAAAGTGTAGCTTTGTTAGTGCTATTTTAGGGTCTAGACCGATGCTTGCCTGGGATATAGAACTATTTGAAAGAGTGACCGTGACATTTGTATACCTTTGACCGTTCATAGGTATAGTCATAGCTAGCAATTCTGGCACCAGTTTTGCCAAATGCTATCGTGTTACCTCATTGCTGGGTTGTGGAGGTCAGGTAGATAGTTGTTTTTTAGTAAAATTCTGGTATCCAGCTGCATCCAGTTAAATTTGATACAAGTGGAGAAAGTTTGTCATTGCGACCAAAGCGAAACTTGCTCGAGCCTCAGGCGCGGGTGCACGTGTATCAAACGAAGTTTTCTAATACATTTACGAAGCTATAAATAAATGGGGGTTGCCTAGCACCTAGCCTGATACAATACATGTAATAAAGTGTACACTTTTCCGAGCTAGTGCGAAAAACAGTAAATTACGTGCCTACAAGCGGTACAGATAAGATCGAGTTTTTAAGTAAGTGTACTAAAAAACTATTTGTTGCCCACAAACGTCTGAAGTTTTCCTTCTGTGTATTCCTGCGCTGTGTACCGAAATATACTCGTGTTTCGTAATATTCACCTGATCGTAGACTATGGCTTTATTAGGACGTTATTGCCTCTCCAATTCGACATGCCGCGGATATTTTTTTATTTGTGAATTTGGAAGGCATCTATAAAGTTTTAAAGGTAGGTAGTTATTTAACGACCTGTTATGGAGAGTGTTTGTGACTTCTTACTTTTGTTTCTTGCAAAAAGCGTATATCAATAATATAATGGTAAAATATATTTGACATTATATTTTACCATTTTATGATTGATATACGCTTTCAACATAACTGATGATCAACATATCTGATGTTATTTTCATTGGTCGTGTAGTAAGCCATCTAACACAAGCATTTATTAAACTTTTCAAGTCTTTCGCAAAGTAAAAACCAGACGGCTAAATTGAAATATTTTCCTTGCACATTTATCACTCAATTGTATAACTGTTTTTATCAACTGGCGGATTTTTAATAATGAAAGCAATTAAACCTAAAAAGATTTGCAATAACTCCAGATTTTCATCCCTAAATCTTTTCATTTCAAATCGCATTTAAAACAAAGAACTCGGTTATTTCCCGAACCATTTCAGTCATTAAAGTCGTCAATAATTATCCGTTCCTTTATAAGTAACCAATTAATACGAAAAAAAAAGCGAAAAGGGAGAAATGTCGGGATGGTTTAATTGCGCGCCCAAATTACTAAAGCGATTACAAAAGAAAATATGACAAAGGTGGTTCGTTTAACGTAATGGCCGACTTTACAACCATTTCTAGTCCATTTGATTAAAAAAGCTGGCATCCAGAGCCGATTGATTCTCTTTTACAATCCAATTGCTCTTCAGTTTAGGGAAGACAGCTTTGTTTTTGTGAGAATAAGGGCGATTTTTCTGTTTCTTAGCCTGTTTAAATTTGTCATTTCAATAACGCGGAACCTCTTCATTTGGAACGGCATTACGATAAAAGAAAAGGCTTCAGTGAGTTTTAAGAATGTTGGAGGATCCCCTTTTGTTGGTGGTGCTTCTCGGCTGCTGAGCTGGCTGGAGGGGGTGGGTGGAATGGAATCGCCCATGTAATGATAATTAGCTCCTGTTCATTTTGTGTGGAAAGGCATCTTCATTTCTTTAACAGTAATTTGTTTTACGAATTTTTAGATTATTCAATTTGACTTGAATGGGTTTTATATAGGAAATCGTTACAACCCCGATAATTGAATGTCTTCTCGAAAAATATTTTATGTACACTAGATTTTTATTTAATTTCTCATTTATTTTAAGTTTTTTTTTTCCAAAATTATATATAAACATTTTCCAACAATTTGTTAGACGTATAAACATAGTAACACAAACCATTGCAGGTTTAACAGTGGTATAACAAAACACACTTTTAAACCTCTTACTTTTAGCTCCTCATTTAAATATACTCTTTCTAGAACGTATTGGAATCTAAACAGTAGGTATTTTTAGCACTCTTGAGTAGTTCTTTGCATTTCCATCGTTATCATCACCATTTCAGCCGAAAGACTTATTGTTGGACCAAGCCTCCTCCGAGTGCTATAACGCCCGCATCTCACATTCATCGTATTGAAATCTGAACCTATGGGTTCAGATTTCCATAGGACAGTAAAATACATATTATTATTCAAGGGTTTTAAATTGGGTAATAATATTTTGCTTTTTTTTTAATTTACGTGACATAGTGGACCCCTTTTGACACTTCTTTGTCATACTTTTTTGTGCTAATTAATGGTCGATTGAAAATAAGAACGTCTCAATTACATATTAAACAATTTCTAAATAGTTTAACGATTTCTGTAACTTCGTCTTTTTAAGCCATCAGGCCTATTCAGCACGAAAGATCATATTTAAAACCTAAGTTATTGTAAGTTAAGTAGTTATGCTAGTACCTCACTAAATATTGCTACATTTTCTTCAATTCTTACTATTTTCATACTGGTCATAAAACTAATCTAAGACAGCACGCCTGTCAAATAAAACTTAAAAGCGAAAAGCAAGCGAGTGTTCCCATTATTTTCCATTAAAAACACTGCACTTGAGGCGTGACCTCATTCTGCGATGCATATTCCATGTCTTATATTTTCTTGTTCGCCCGTCCGTTCAGAATAGCTCCATAGCTCCATGGCCTCGGACACAGTGAGGGGCTAGCGCGGTGGCGACGGCGAGCGCGGACTAGCGAGCTAGAACTACATTAGACAGACACACACGTGGACCACTCCCGTGCGTAAATCGACGTCGCGTGGCGTGGATCTAGTATAGATTTACAAGTCGAGTTACCATATAAAATATATGGAGACTGACGCGCCCAGATTGGCGTACGTAACACACGAGTGCGCAGTGTAGTTCTACCTTCAGAAATTACGAAACCACAGCTTATTGCTAGCCTAGCGATATTCTATTGTTTTATCCTGAGGAAGCGCATTTCTATTTGTATACAGAATCGAGATAATTATCTTTCACTCAAAACAACAGCAGTGGTATCCTAGTGGTAACGGCTCTAATTTACGAGGGTTAAAACCCACCCAGGTGCATTCATCATCTTTTATACTTTTAGACTTTTATCTCAAAACGAAAAAAAAAAAAATACAACTGACTTCAATGTTAAAAAAACACTGAAAAGTATAAAATAACTTTAATTTGGAAAGTTATAAGCTGGTTATATAGACCTGTTCACTAGACCATTCAGGCGACTGAGGAGTTGTTTTGTACTTGCGCCCAGCTGTTTGCTGGCGCTTACCCGCTATGACCTGTATTGTACTTAGTGTCGGTGGTGTCCAATTTGTGACCTTTTTAAATATTTTTGGGAAAAAATATAACATGGTGTAAAATTTATTGGAATCCATGCAGTTACTGATTCTAAACAAACTACGTTAAGGTTTTGCATAAACTAAAATAATGTTATATAATTTAAAATATAGCTTCTACGCCCACTACACTGGGACGTTGACCGCGTCCGCTACCGCGCCCGCTCCCGCGCTCGTCACCGCACCTCACTGTGAACAAGGCCATAGCTCCATAGCTCCATTGCTTTGCTCCATGATTGGTGTTCCGATCGCCCTCGGAAATATTGTTCACGGCAAAAACAATTTCAGAAGATATTGTTTGTTTGAAATACTGGATATATTTTGCTTTTAAAATTGATTTTGAAATAGAAGACGTTGGGATGCTGTGTCAAGATTGAGCAGTAGATGGGGGCTTTGTGAGGGCTTGTACTTTGTATTTGTTGTGACGATCAAACGGATGGTTACTGTGCTTCTGTGTGAATATTTTTCTTTGAATGTTAGAAATTGTCTTTGAGAAGTTTTGTCTTTTTTTTTCTGTAAAAAAAAAAATTATAACTTTACCCCACATTCCGAATTACTCCTATTTCGTGGGTGAGTTAACGAACATGTAAACTTACATGCACAAGACACGCAGACCCGAAACAACTATCGGTCATATAAATATTTATTGCGTGCGGGAGTTAAAAAAACAGCACTGCCTCAACTACGCCTACAAATTAAACTCTTCTTTAATTGACTACAGTTTGACAAATTCGCAACTTTTTTGAGCTACAAATTGAAAATTCAGAACAGAGGATGTATCGACCCATGGGGAACGTTATCCAGCAGCGGAAAGTTGTAACGATAATGATACAAAATAACCAGTAATTCTCTGTAATGTGAAGAGAGGGGTAAGTATTTTACAAGTTGCTGGGCAAATCGACTAAGAACGGAGCTAACAAAACATATATTTTTAATGACACAAACGAGTGCTTGACTTCGATCCCATCTGATGGTAAGCAGTGATGCAATCGCCGTTCGTGTAGCACACTAGTTTATTAAGAGCCTATTCACGCTAGCCTTGAAAACACCTGAACTATAATTGGTCGGGAAGATTGCAGCAGGCAAATATACACAGGTTTATTTGTAAGTTACCAGTGTTTTACAACAGCAACATTGATTTTTTTTGCGTGGTGGGAAAATCATCTAATGACATCCCCCGCTCTAGGGTGGAGTGGGCGATAGTGTCAGATTCTTACTGACTAAAAACCCACTCCTGTTCCTTCGTTGCCTTTCGTACCGGGGCTTGAGCCATCTTTCGAATTAACCTTGGGCCCAGTAGGCTTCGACCCAGCTGGGCTGTTGCTGACAGCTCCTTGAGGCACGCGGGAACAATGCACGCCGTTGACGACTTAGGCTCGGTCCGGACATTTACCGGACGGTCGGATAGCGAGCTACCCATTGCTCGCCGTCCGCAAGCCCGCGCCTGCGGTGTCCGGAAATCCCGGCGGTGGCTGGGGCGCTGTGAGCGCCACCGCTGCCTGTTGCGGTCAGCCTCCTCCTTTGCTAGCATTGCTGAAATATACACAGGTTTATTTGTAAGTTACCAGTGTTTTACAACAGCAACATTGATTTTTTTTGCGTGGTGGGAAAATCATCTAATGACATCCCCCGCTCTAGGGTGGAGTGGGCGATAGTGTCAGATTCTTACTGACTAAAAACCCACTCCTGTTCCTTCGTTGCCTTTCGTACCGGGGCTTGAGCCATCTTTCGAATTAACCTTGGGCCCAGTAGGCTTCGACCCAGCTGGGCTGTTGCTGACAGCTCCTTGAGGCACGCGGGAACAATGCACGCCGTTGACGACTTAGGCTCGGTCCGGACATTTACCGGACGGTCGGATAGCGAGCTACCCATTGCTCGCCGTCCGCAAGCCCGCGCCTGCGGTGTCCGGAAATCCCGGCGGTGGCTGGGGCGCTGTGAGCGCCACCGCTGCCTGTTGCGGTCAGCCTCCTCCTTTGCTAGCATTGCTGCTTTGCAAAAGTCGGTGACCACCTTCCACTCTTCGCGCCGGATCATAGCCTGTACCGAGGCCTGGCGCGACAGATCACCCGATCGCACGTGGGCACGCCGATGCTTCGCCCAAGCAGGGCACATCTCAACTGTGTGCTCTACCGTGTTCTCCAGGCGTTCTGCACAGTGGGGACACCTGGGCGTCACTTCCGGCGCAGGAACCTCCCGAACTTGCCATGTCCGGTGAGAACCTGCGTCATGTGGAAGGTGAGAACGCCGTGAGGTCTTTCCAGCCACGCCTCAAAGAGGGGCCTTACCGCCATAATTGTGGCGGGTCCAGCACTGGGTTGCGATAGTCGCTGACGCCATTTCATCGTGTGATCCCGTCGGAGCTCTGTCCGCCATGCTATGACCAGTCACGGCAGAGGACTTTCACCCCGGCGTTGCATCTCCACGCGCATATCGTGCACGTATGCAAGGACTGTTGCTTCCAGATCCCACGATGGTAGGTCAGCAAGAAGACTCGCTGCTTCGCGGGAAATCGTGCGGTATCCCCGCGCCATCCATATTGCCCTGATCCTTTGGCATGCGTTCAGCATGGCCGCCGGTCGCTTTTGCAGCGACGGCGGCCACACTGGCGCCCCATAAAGGGCCATTGGACCGAACGATCGCCGCGTAGAGCCTCCGGCAGGAGGCGTTTGAGCCCCTAAGGTTGGGCAGGAGCCGCTTGAGAGCAGCCCCAGTCCGATTCAGTTTCGGAGCCAGACGTCGGAAATGCTCCACGAAATTCCACCAGCTGTCGAATACGAATCCCAGGTACTTCATCGTCGACCCGACGCCGATGTGAACTACTACCAGCAACATAGGTTAAGAACATCATAAACAACAACTTTAGTTTTATGAATTTTAAAAATTTATCATACATTGGTTCACCAGTTCATCAACGTTCTAAATGTTACAAAGTCTACGAGAAGCAGGCGATAGTACAATAGGGAACGTGCGCGGAAGGTGCAGGTGGGTACAGCAGAATACAGAAGATGAATTTAGAATAGAACAAAATAAGCTTATTCAGGACAGGCACCGCAAAACGGTTACAAACACAAAGTAAAAGAGTACAAAAGTACAGAATGCGTTGAGTGTATCCATACCGAAAAGGTAGAAGCAGACAATATGATAAAGAATTAATTGATAAAATCAAGTTAAAGTATTTTCTCTCTTATCGAGGTGGATTTCCAGTCATTTAAAGCATTAATTATTTACGATTAATTTCTCTGAAAGAAAGAAAAACAGTTTATATGTGTGCAAAAGACGCAATCTTAAAACTAGCTAACAAAACATAACATTATAGCAATTGATAGGGAAGATATGCGTCTCCTCCGCGCAAAACAGCTCTAACGCTCCGCATAAAGCTGCGGCCTCACAAATAATGCGTTGAACGCACAACGCTAGTTTTCAGCATGGGCCGGTTACCTATATACTCGTAGCCCGAAGAATCGCCAAACTTAAGTGGCAGGGTAACTATGCTCGTAGAACAGATGGTCTATGCCTCTATGAGGACGAAAGGTTCTGGAGTGGTGACCACGTGCCGCAAGACGCAGCATTAGAAAGCCTCCCACAAGGTAAACCGCTGACTTAGAAAGCGAATCCGATGGATTTGACACACAGTCGTCCAACATTGGACGACTTTCAGCTGGAATGATGATGAGGATGAATAACTGATAAAGTACAAAGACATCTTTCCATGTTTACCAATATGAACAAGTTGTACAATAACAATTGTTGCCAAGTATATTGTCCCGTGAATCTGTCCCTCACAATATAACAGTGTCGCCGCGTCTCACTCGGCGGCGAATCGGCAATAACTCACCATTTTATATGTGACGAGTAATGAACGGAGCCATGTGGCCGGGAACCAATGAATGTGTGCCAGTATTGTTAACATATTCATAGCTCGGGTATTGTCCAGTAGTGGACATCATCTGGCTGGTAATAATTGTTGTGATTTAATTTAAAACGTCTTTCAAAACGACCGTAAAACTAGCAATATTTACATTACAAAATAACAGTGTAGACATATTATTATTTCTACCAAGTGCGTCATCAAAGAATATAGAATTATTGTCTATTACTTTCTATTCGGAATATTATAATTAGAACTATAAACAGTATTCAATTCTTAAACATTGATTTCTCACGTAGCCGCGTAGCAACTGGAAGACTGGTTCGAAAGGTTAAAAAAATATTCAAGTAATCCATACTAATTCGACAGGATGGCCTGTTGGTCTAGTGGTCTGAGCTTTGACTGTTACGTCGGCAGTCATGGGTTCGATTTTCACCTAAAACAAATGTTTGTGTGATGAGCACGATCGTTTGTGATGTTTCTGGGTGTAATTTATCTGTAATATTACATTAAGAAATTAGATAAAAAAGTTGTTATTTATGATGTCGGTAAGATAATCCGGAGAGATTGTTAGTGTTTTACTAACCCTGTATTAGTAGATTGCTTCGCTTTGTGACATAGGTCTTTTTTAACGTTTTTAATCTCTGACGTTTTACTTAACGATGATTAAATTTATCTTGCAACCGGTTTAAATAATGTCTATTGATTTGTTTATTGACTTGCGATGATGATTAGTCGGGTCTTGTTGGCTCTCCCTGCCCGCTTGTCATCTCTTTCTTCACGCACTTGTTTGAAGGTAGTATCGTTCAATTTTCGGTTTATACCAAATCTTAGATCCATTCTCTTTGAAGACAAAGTTCACTTAGATTAGCTAGCACTAGTGTTTAAGTCATCTGCCCAATTTTTAAATGTTTATTGGATTACCTATTTTGAACAGTAAGTTCAGCCCGTTTGCACATGCAATACTGTAATGCCCCAATAGAACTAATTATATGTAAACATTTAATATATCTTACACTAACAAGTCTGAACTAAAAAACGACGCAAAAAAAGAAAATAATTTGTAAACGCCATCAAAATACAAAATACTTGTCGTCCGAAACCGATTCAATTTTAGTATCCGTAAATATACAATTCAAATGAGCGTACGGCAACGGGAAACGAATTGCTGCTGTCCGACACGACAATTATAAACGTCAACAGTCGCAAGTCACCGTTCGTGCGCACTCGTCAGCGCTCGTCAGCGCTCGTCACCGGCGACTTCGGCTGGTTCCGCAGTCACTCGTGCGGCGCCACGACACCGCCTGATTGTATTAAACGTACGCCGAATCTTTATTGATGGGGCACAACTGAATTTTACAATTTGCGAATAAAAATACGTAGGTTTTATTAACAAGGATCTTCGTTTGAGGGTTCCGTGGGCGAGAGGCAGAAACGTTTAAAATATTCATGTTTAGTATCAAAGGTGATGAGATTGCACTCGAGTTGTAAATTATGGATGATTCTGAAAAATTCACGTGAACGAGACCGTTTCTTTTTTAAGGTGCGTGGAGCGAGTGGAATTGTCAGACTTTTACAGAATAAAGCCCACCTGTGTTCCTCCAATTGCCCTGCAGATGAGAGTGAAACCTTTAACTATCAAAATTATCATACTTCTATGGCAAAAGGCAAAAGTTTGCACGTTTGTGCGTGTGTGTATGTTTGTTGCTACGTCACGCTCAACCAGCTGAACAGATTTCGATGAAATCCTGGAAGCTAACATTAGGTACATTTTGCCGGACTATGTTCTATTACAATTTTCAACTCCCTTGGGAGCGAAACCGGTGGTAGAAGCTAGTATATTATAATGATAATCTCTTTTTCGATAGTTATACATTTAGCTACTGTAATTTGGATGCCTTACACTTGCGTCGTTTAAATCATGAAAGGTATTAATAGGAGGCTGAGCATGATGGGCAGGCAAGCAGAAAGTGCGCCATGTCCTGTCATGTGTAGCTGAAGAGATGATATGGAATGGGAAGGTATTCCTTTGACCAGGTTGTATCTTGTATCTATTGATCCTTATTTGTGAATCAAAACATTATACAGTTATACTACAAACTGTCGTGTGAATAGGAATTGGTTGCTTGCCACAACAAGCAGATTTTTTTCCTTAGCTCTTACTGTCGCTGAGAAAGTCCTCCCGCAAGTCCTTCCAGATATTCTTCTCTCGCGTAGACTCAAACCAATCCTCATGGTACGCGTCCAGATCATCCCGCCACCTCTTTCTCTACAGGAACCTACTTCGTCGCGATGTTTGCCTCTGTGTATGCGGCTGACGTGTGACCTCCCCCCTCTCAATGTATAGAAATTAACTCATTTCTCAGCAGGTAAATTATAAATTATATTTATTTTGCAAATAGAATAGAATAGAATAAACTTTATTGTACACCACAAAGTAACATAGCTTCTAAATAAACCTAAATCTATAGGTACAATGGCGGTCTTTTCGCTAACAGAGATATCTACCAGACAACTTTAGCATGGATTGAAACGAGTAAAATAATACAGTCTGGTCGGTGTACTGTTAACTATTTAATCAAACACAAGTTAAGCATACCTACCTATATAAAACATAATACATAACTATGAAGTAATTTATTTATTTATTAAATATCAAATAAGTTTTTTAATAACACTTTTACACGTCAATAAATTCGTATTTGCATAAAGCTTAAAACACATACGTACAGTACAAACAAACATAATTTAATGAAATCCAACAATTCATGTACATATGTGATAACGTTTTTGTTAACTCAGCCTTTCAACCTATTCAATTACCAACTAAACACGACATTTCAAACAAAATAACAAATAATTGAAACAAAACGTAATCCAATTCTTTCAAAAAGGTCGGTTTAAAACTCAATCGAATTTCAGGGCGGCGATAAAAAAGGATCTATTGTTTCAATGTCATGGAGGTAACAAGTCTGGTCGGGCCTTCATTACTGATCAATAGAAAGGTCTAAATTATGGCTACAGTCGTATTACGTGCTCTTTTGTAAATCAATCTAAATATGTAAAAGGAGAAACTTGCTGACATATGAACGCACAGCCGAAACTACTGCGACAAATGACCCGTTTACTACCTCGCCGTTGTGAGCGGTAGCTAAGCGCGGGGTGGCGAGCGGTGTAGCTCACTGTCCGGCCGTCCGGTAACTGTCCGGACCAAGCCCAAGACGTCGACGGCGCGCACTGTTCCCGCGCGCCTCAAGGAGTTGTCAGCAACAGCAGGGACCCAGCCGGGTCGAAGCCTACTGGGCCAGGGTTATCCGAAAGGGCGCTCGAGCCCCCGTATGAAGGCTAGAAGGAACGGGGTGGGTCTTTTAGTCAGTAAGAGTCTGACACTATCTCCCGCTCCGCCCAAGGGCGGGGGATGTCAATGCATGATTTTTCCCACCATAAAAAAAAAGGTGGTGAGCGGTAAGATCAAAAGTATGAAAATGTTTGAAGCGCGCCAGAAGACGCCGCTTGAAGCTGCCCAGCTTGCCGCGCCTCTCGTCGCTACGGCCAAACAAGCCGTAAGAGTGTATTTTGCACAAGGTTTCTGTTTATGTTAAAGAAAAGAAAGAAAAAATATTTATATGGCACACAATGAAAATAACACGCATTATAAAAATAATTAAAAACCTTAAATAATATTAAAAACTCAAAATAAAAAGAAAAAAAGAAGGCAAACACTAAGAGCCCTTTCTTACCCCTAAGGGAATGAAAGGGAGTCCAAATGTATGAAGAAACCTATTTTCACGCAAGCAAAGCCGCTGACAAAAGCTAATATTCTAACTAAAGTGATAACGTTGTTTAAAAAATAAATTTGTTGAATTGATGATAGCTTAGCTTCACTAGCACCGGATTTTCTTTTTTTTTTTAAAGTATTTTACAAGTTTCACCCAACGCCATCTAGTCTCAAACTAAACCGAGCTTGTGTTATCAGTACTGGACAACTGATAAACATACTTATATATTTCTAAATACATACATATTACAGATAAATAAAATTATACCCAGGTACAAAACAAATCATCGTGCTCATCACACAAATATTTGTCTTGGGTGAGAATCGAACCCACAACCTCTGGTGTAGCAGTCAGGGACAATGACCATGAGATCATCACGCCAGTCAAACAAAAAAACTTATATTTGGAACACGTATACCTACGAAAATTCCTGTTCGGTCCCTTGAAAACCTAATTACTAAGGCTATAAAATATAAAGTAGTCGACCAACAGCTTCGCGGTAGTATATTTCTTAGTTTACGTTTCGTAGGCGTCTCGTAGTAGCGTAGGCGCGTAGCATGGTGCGTAGGCGCGTAGCAAGGCTCGTAGGCATCAGCGTAGGCGCTTTTTAGCTAAGTGCGTAGGATTGCGGTTACGTGTTACTAGCAGGATAGAGGTAACTATTATAAGGAAATATATTTATATCTTTCAACATATGGATACTGGTTAATAATTAAGATAACATAATTATTAAATAATTTACGTGAGCTTTGGGAGTCAGTAACGGACTATTGCTGGATAACAAAATGAGACATTCTTTCAAATTAGAAGCACATATTATTAATAGGGAAGTGTCGACTTTTGGGTAACCGGTTTTCTTAAACGTCAAATATAATAATCCTGCCACATACAAATCAGAGATTGTCATAAAAGTTGATTGATTGGTTGATTAAAAGTGATTATCGATTCAAACAACTTATTACATTAAAGTAGCAATATGAAACCCAAAAATTTAGAGGATTATCATTGATGCGGCTTTTTATAAGTTTAGATTCCTGGAGTGTTAGTTACGTTTTAATCATAAATTAAACTACTGTCAAAAACTTTGTCAAGTAATCAGTGCATGTTGGCATATTGACTAATAAATGATATTCTTTATTTACGTAATTCTCGTGCTTTCTCGTTAGATTACAATTTCTACGGTGTGTAAATCGTGTTCATTAAGTAAAATTTATATATTTAAATTAGTGTTTTACAAAAAAACTTTTTTTATGTTTTGTTTTTTTTTTTTTGTGTCGGGTTTAAGCATTTGAAGCAGCAGTGATGAAGAATTCTTCTGATTATTTTATTCCTACGAGTACTACAATAAGGAAGAATTTAAAAATAGGTATTGAATAAGCAACACCGCAATCACGTTCCTGGTAGGCAAAAGAACCAAAAATAAATTTTCCTTTTCTCTTTTTGCGAAATTTTTGCCTCGTGAAGCCATTTCAAGAAAATTCACAATCTGATATTAACGTGAGTTTGTTGCCAAGGACGACAGAAGGTTACTTTCTTTAATGGTTTGATAAACGGTCTTATGGCACTTCTAGACAGTTGAGGATGAACCATTGAACGATGAACTAAAATACCTCATCAATGAGACCATAGAAATAATAGGTTTGAGCCACTGAGCTGTACCACTGGACACGGCGCGTATTGTCAGGAGGATGTTCTCTCAGGAGCCCAGTTATCCATCCCAGTTATTATAGTTAATGCTGTTGGGCTAATTTTTTTTTTAAATGTTTTTTTGTTTTTTTGTAAAAATATAATAGAATTAAAAATAAATAAATGGAATCATTTATTATTTATTTACTTGTAAACAAGTGTCACTCTTATAAAAAGGCTCAACCTCCTGAACTAAGTAGTGAATCTCAGGAAACAGTTCCCGTCCTATACATAATGCAATTAGTTTAGATATGCTAATATCATAAGTTAGTTAACTTTTCGTTAAACGTCGTTTCAGCAACTCAAATTGATTTGCGACAGCGGTAATGTAAACAGTTATGTTGAACGACAGTTTGATCAGCCGTTCAGATTTTTTTTTATGGGTTTAGTATGTTCTTAATTAATTTTTTTTTATGTAGTAATTAGATTTGGAAACCGATAATTAGTTTTTAAATTAATGGTATTGTATTTTTTATAAATTACCTATTTTAAAAAATTACCATGTAATAACCTTGTAGTTAGCGGCTAGCCATTCCTCGCGGCGGTAGCTAAACCATTCCTCGCGGTAGACATCCATATCCACCACCACCATACTCAAGGAGTGGTCAGCAACAGCAGGGGCCCAGCTGGGTCGAAGCCCACTGGGGCCAAGGGTCTGCTTCTGAAAGGAAGGCTCGGCCCCGGTACGAAAGACAAGAAGGAACGGGGTGGGTTTTTTAGTCAGTAAGAGTCTGATACTATCTCCCATTCTGCCCAACGGCGGGGGATGTCATTTGGATGATTTTTACCCACTAAAAAAAAACCACCACCATACTCGCTAACTCCTCCTAAGCCAATGGTAAGGTGCCAATGGGGCTTAAGATTCTAATTCGTTCGTTCGTTCTTTAGTATTTTTTTTGTTGTTTAGTTTCTCGTTCGTTTTTAAGTTTATAAATTTTTTTATTACTTTAAAGTCAAAACAAAATCAAACTGCTTCGACTGCTGATTTTCAGCGTTGACATAATGTTTTAAATCAACTTTAAACTTAACTTTACCGAATAACAATATTTGTTGGAAAAAGTATACAACAAAACATCAAAAATAAAAAAGAAAGTATTACTACTTTCTTTTTAAAACTTCGCACTCTCATGCAATCCGGGCTCGGCTCGTGCCTTGCGTTTTTGTCACGTCCCAAACTCCCGAGTAGCAGCCGCGTCGCGCCAAGCGGCGTCGAGCCGGCGTCGCGTCGCACCCGAGTTGCTTCGCAGACCCCGAGTCGGAACGCTATTTACCACATCTATACCACATTAGTTTATTTTTTGAGCACTACTTCAAAATGGGGAATTGCTGCAAATAATAGCGCTATGTTTGGTCGTAATAGAATTGTCTAAAGAAAGATTGAGATGGCAGGATTTTTGCTTTTGAGGACTCTTTCCGCTACCTACAGAGTATTGAGGTCATTTTGAAAAAAGACTTTTCAATGTCTAGCCTGTTGGTCTAGTGGTCAGTGTCCTTGACTGCTATGCCGGAGGTCGTGGGTTTTTTTTTTCTATGGGAAAATCATCTTATGACAACCCCCGCTCTTGGGCGGAGCGGGAGATAGTGTCAGACTCTTACTGACTAAAAAACCCATCCCGTTCCTTCAAGCCTTCATACCGGGGCTCAAGCGCCCTTTCGAATAACCCTGGCCCCAGTAGGCTTCGACCCAGCTGGGCCCCTGCTATTGCTGACAACTCCTTGAGGCGCGCGGGAACAGCGCGCGCCGTCGACGACTTGGGCTTGGTCCGGACGGTTACCGGACGGCCGGACAGCGAGCTACCCATTGCTCACTGTCCGCAAGCCCGCGCCTACGGTGGCTGGAAATCGGGATCGGAATCCCGGGGGTGGCGGAGCGCCGTTGCCTGATGCGGTCGGCCTCCTCCTTTGCGAGCATTACTGCTTCGCAGAAGTCTGCGACCGCCTGCCACTTCTCCTCGATCCGGACCATGGCCTCGAGCAAGGCCCAGCGCGAGAGGTTTCCGCCGCCGATCACCCCAACGAGGGCACGGCGATGCTCCGCCCAAGCAGGGCACACAGCGATTGTGTGCTCCACCGTGTTCTCCGGGCGTTCGCACAGTGGCGACGCCCGGGCGTCACTTCCGCTTTGATTCGGAAGAGGTCGTGGGTTCGATTTTCACCAAAGACAAATATTTGTGTGATGAACACGATATTGTTCTGTGTCTGGGTGTAATTTATATATAATATGCATGTATTTAAGAATATATAAGTATGTTAGTTATCTAGTACTCGTACCACAAGCTCTGTTTAGTTTAGGACTAGACGAAGCTGTATGAAAGTTGTTAAAAAAAAACGTTTTTATTTATTTATTTATTCATTTATACTTTATGAACACACAAACACTTAAAATAAAACACTTAAATGTAACTTCCGTTTGAATCGAGTGCAGGAAACTCCCGAACGAACCATGTCCGGTGAGTACATGCGTCATGCGGAACGTAAGGACGCCGTGCCAGCTTTCCAGCCACGCCCCAAAGAAGAGACTTACCGCCATGAAAGGTCAGAAACTTAGCAGAACAGCTAAGAGCAAGGCAGGAGACCCACTTACCTGGACACGACTTGCCATGGCAAACCTGGAAAACTCTAAACAGACTCCGCACCCAGGTTCGGCGCTGGGCACGCCACAATTATGGCGGTAAAAGGGACTTACCGTTTTGTTAGGTAAGTCCTCTCTCTCTTTGAGGCATGCCTGGAAAGACCTCACGGCGTTCTCACCTTCCACATAACGCAGGTTTTCATCAAAGGCTCGGCCGCGTTATGAAAGGCAACGAAGGAGGGTTTTTTAGTCAGTAAGAGTCTGACACTATCTCCCGCTTCGCCCAAGGGCGGGGGATGCCATCTGGATGATTTTACCCACCGAAAAAAAACCCCAGATTCGGAGCAGATGGGGATTTTCAGAAGGTTTCTATCTTGAGTGTTTGTGCGACGTCTTTCCGCAGATCATGTCCTGGCTTCCAAACTGAATCACGTGCCCTGTTCACGTGGGACCTAATGACAGCTTCAGTGAACAGCACTGCTGTAGCGACACATTGGGCCAGGCAAGGAATTTAACTCGTTTTGCCATCGACACGCTAAGAAGATGAAAAAGCAGGTAACTGGGTACGCAAGTATTTTATTTTATTATTAATATCTGTCAATGTGACTGAAGAGTATACATACAAAAACCGGTCCTTTATTGATTTTATTTGCCTTAAACACTAGAACACATTCTTGTCTTACGAAATTCACGACATAAGGTAGAGCAGCTGTCAATAAACAAGAGCAAAATACTGTACGGACAACAAAAAACAAAGAGGTCTTACAATGTAACCCTCAATATCGTACGTAAGAGTCGCGATACATTATTCAAGGTATCCAAATAGTAAAATATTCGTAACATTGCAGAGGAACGCGTGTAACGAAATGAACAAGAAAGTGAATTTTCAATTAAGACCTTCGAAAAGATTGGAATTGTTTTGCGAAAGCGTTTAAATCTACTTTCCTTGGGGGCACGGCAGGTAGCGCCGATTACCTTTAAATATTTTGCCATTAATTTAAAAGCCCTTAGAATAACATGTAAGCAAGAATTCTTCTGCCCACGCGTGTGAAATCAAATAATTTAATATGATCGGTAAAAGATAAAGTGATTTTTTCTAAATGTTACAAAATTACTTGTTAGTATTAATTTTGTAAAAGCACCAATTCTATTTCAAACTTTTATTTTTGTTTTAAGCAACTGTTTTTCAACCGACTTCTAAAAGGAGGACGATCTTAATTCCACTGAATGTTTTAAGAAAACGACAGATATTATTTAAACTGTAGTTAAATAAACAACAGGAAAAGTCAAAAAAGAAAAACCGACCAAGTGCTAGTCGGGCCCACGTACGAAGAGTTCCGTATTGAAATAACTTTTTGTACATTTGTATTCTGTTTTTAGTATTTTGCTATGGCAGCAACAGTATCTAAATCATCTGTGAAAATTTCAATTGTCTAGCTATGACAGTTCATGATGCCTGATGACAGACAGACGGATAGTGGAGTAGATCCCGTTTTTACCCTTTGCATACTGGACCCTAAAAGGAAATGAAACTAAATCGAAACTGATCGCAAGCAGTAGGTAATAATGGGGAGCTGTTGTTTTTTGATATTGAAAGGTAAGATGGCTGTCATGGCAACGGGGTAAATGATCCGTTGCCAACGTATTTAGTCAAGGAGGGTTTTGTTTACTTTCGCAAAAGAAATAAGAGCACTCGACGGGCAGACAAACCTGAAGTATTTCATTTTGATATCAACCATGTATGATTCATGAGTGTCCTACTAATGCTGTAATTATTTATGACTGTGTAAGTTTGTAATTAAAGATATCGCCAAACTTAAGTAACAGTAGGAAGGGCATATTGCTCGCAGAACAGATGGTCGAATGAGACGAAAGGTTCTCGATTGGCAACCATGTACCGGAGGACGCAGCGTTGGAAGGCCTTCCACAAGGTAGACCGAGGACCCGGTGAAGACTCTAGAGGTAGAGAGGAGTGGAGAGAGAGGTAGAGGCCTCTTTTTATCTTGGCAGTGAGTTCAGTACATGGGATAAGTTTCTACATTGAGAAGTATTATTTTTGAGAATTATTTTTGAACTACCGCCTGAGCGTGAGAATCCGCTGGCAGGAGGTAGTTAAAAATTATTTATTTATTGAAGTAATGTTTCTGGTTCACTGCTTTTGCAGTATATTGATACTCGTACAGCGGTTATTGATAAGCATAAGTTATGCTATGACGTATCAGATACACATCAGGCACAGCAAGCGGGCCCGACTCCGATTTCCATCCACCATGGGCTTGTGGACAACGAAGAATGGGTAGCTCGCCGTCCAGACTGAGCCCACGCCGTCGAACCACGCGTCGGCGCATATTGTTCAACGCGTGTCTTAGAGATATCAGCAAAACCGTAGGGGTACAGCAGGGCCGAAGCCTACTGGGGCCATGGGTTGACTTCCAAAAGGGAGCCCGGGGTCTTGGAGCGCAAGGTAAGAAACAATCATAGGTTTGGTTTTTGTTAGTAAAAGTCTGACACACCCTGCCGCTCTGCCCTAGAGCGGGAAAAGTCATTGGATGATTTAAGAAAAAAACAGCAAATATATCAAAGCTAAAATTTATTGTTAGGAGTCGAACTTAAGTAGCGTGTTCTCTCTAATTAGCGTGAAACTAAAAGGAGGCTCATTAACTGGAAGTGATAGCCGAAGTTGTTAGGTGTTGTAATTGTTGTCAGTTTGTAACATGTACTAAGTGGACCTAATTGTTACAACCCCAATCTGTAGGAGTGAGTGACAGGCTGAATGGGACCTGTTCCTGTCAGGACTGCGGGGTTCTGTGAAGAAACATGGGTGTGTTTGAGTCAGTAAAAGTCATTAGTCAGTTAGTTTGAATGTACTGGGTATCTATCAAAGAGGTACCTAAAGTTTGTTTTTTATGTTAGTAATTTTTGGAAGTAGGTACTGGTCCGATTACTGAAATTATTTCACCGATAGGAAGTCGCTTTATTCCTGAGTGACAAAGGCTATATTGTATGTATGCGGGTTAAGCTGCGGACAAAAGCTAGTACATAATATATCTGAATCTAACACCATTATTATAACACCTGCATTCAATACAAATAAATAAATATTATTATTATCTCTTTTAATTTTTTTTTAACAAAATCATATAAAAACATTTAAAATCTATAAAACATAGTTATTAACTGGTGTCGGGAACAGGGTCCAAGCTACCGGATTATTACTCCCTCTCTCTTCAACCAGAGCGTGAGAGTTATTTGACTTCTCACCCTTAACAAAAGACAGGTTAATTTTCGTAACCCATAGATTTTTTTACAGGGATTAATAACTCAAATTATGACCTACATTTTTATTAGGTGGAATATCATCTAATTCATAAAATAATCATAAAAAAAACAAACTTTTACTGACTGAAACCCACCCGTGTTCCTTCATGTGCCCTTTGAATTCTAGTCCTTCGGACAATCCTACAGCCCTCATCATGGTTGTCTATGGTCCAAATCCTTTCAGCCACTGACACGTAACTGATGAACTAACATTCAAAGACTCTAACTTAAGACTTTCACATTTATGATAAAACCGCCTCTTCCTTGCGTCGTACTCCTCACCGCTGAGAGTCGTGACCATCATTTCATATTATGGTAGAATTCTTCCTCATCACACTAACTTCAATCAATATTATAATTAGTAAAAGCAATAAAAAATCTTGTTAAGCTTCTAATAAGTTCAGTTGAAATTCGTTTTAGTGAGGAACCATTAGTCAAACGCCAATATTTCATTGTTAATTTTAACGAGGAATATCCCCATTCATCCCTAATTCCTGAGGGATGAATTTTTTTCGTGAAATTAAAAAAGTTTGAGACGTTTCAGTGTGAGTGAGGCGCATCTTTCTGCTATGTCAAGTCATCTGGGCACTGCGGGATTATCGACATACTCCGGGATCAGACTAATTAAACATTTATAGGTTACCAATGTTGATCTGCTGCATGTCGCAACAAAATTGGGCAAAAGCAACTACTTACTGGATTCCGAACAGCAGGAGCCGGCGACGCGGTAGGAGCACAGAAGGAGATGCCGTGACAATTTGGACTCCTACCTTAAGAATTGGCCAGAAGTGGCTAAGGACAGAAAAGAGTGGAATAACGGAAAGGAGGCCTTTGCCTTGCAGTGGAACATAATGGGCTCATAATAATTAAAATAATGTTGACAGTGATGACATGACATGATGAAACGCGTTCGATCACAATGGGCCTCATAAGACGGCTCAAAGTCACCCAAAAGGCAATGGAAAGGGCTGTGCTCGGAGTTTGCTTGTGTGATCGAATCAGGAATTAGGATATCCACAGTAGAACGCCGAAATTTTCTGGGGTGGAAACTGCGTTCCGGAAGACGCAGCGTTGGAAGTTCTCTTCCAAGGTGGACCGATGACTTGATAAGGGTTGAGGGAATACGATGTATGCAACACGCACAGGATCATTCATTGTGGCGACACTTGGGGAGGCCTATGTCCAACAGTGGACGTCTTTCGGCAGAAATGATGAAGTTGCCAGTTGTCCTTGAGGTTGGTGAACTTGTCGGTGGGTACAAAGAGGTTGGTTATTGTTACAGTTATTGCCGAACGAGGCTGGGTCACGATTGAATTCATGAACTGTACACAAATAATATTCCATACAAACAAAAGAAGTATTGAAGCTTTATTGTATTGTGTGTCAACAAGATTTCTTTGTCATTATTTGCTTTTAATTTCTAGTCCTGGGATTGTTTATCTGATTTTTGTAGTTTAATGTATAAATTATACATAAAATCACAAAACAATCCCTTGCGGCCTACTACACATTATATCGGAGACGTTTTAAATATTAATTCCGTCATGATCCTGCGTCCCGGCGCTCCCCCGCCCGGTCCCCCCCGCGGCGACTATCAGCTCCCGATAATTTCCCTTAGGTACGTATCGACCAAATTGACTTATGGAATTGTTACACGCTCCTGGAATTTCAACAATTCATCATTTCTCGTTCAGCCAGCCGGTCGTATTTTATTATCAACTTTTTGCTCTCGATAACTGGTTTCCTTCCTCCGACCTCCGAGGGTAGATCCTCCCATTTCTTACGAATAGGAATATTTTTTAATCGACAATTTTAATGGTTACGTTTCGAGTGTCAGATAATAAAATATTGTCGGCGCTTTCAAAAATATTTTTACGGTTTTCGTTTTGGACCGAAGTACATATAATGTGATTTGTGAGTGGTTTCCGAATTGAAAATATGGGGAGAGTTTTGGGTCGGAGATAATAACATGTAAAAGATGGGTCGCACGCATTGACACAAGTCGTTACAGTGTTATGGGGAACTTTCACGTTTATAATATTCATTCGGTTGAAAAGAGATACTTAGACAAAGTTTATGGGTTATTTAAAGGCTATGATAATTTGAAAATTAGGCTCGGCGTTACGAAACATAACCAGTTAGTGAGTAGCTTATGAAATACTATCTCTCTTACAAATTAACAAAACTTTCAAAGTCTCCAAAAGGGTACTTAAATGGTTTATTTACAAAGTAATTAGAAATGAGAGTTGATCACTCTCATTTCTAATTTGATCACTGTTGTGAACTCTAAAGCCTCCGAACAGCGATACAAGTAACTGATGTGAACAACTCTCTAGGACTGGTGCTGCAAGTTTCAGATGATTAGGAACACCAAACATAGGGCTTAAGTAGGACAGTTAGCAGTACCAAATTTCATAACAGGACCACCTCTACCAATTCTAGAGAGGTGCATATTTGTTAGAAGTATTTTAATACTAGTTCGAATCGCGAATTGTTTGTAACATAAGTCAAGAGTGAATAGATTGCTTTTAGGCAAGCGTGCTCCATCGTCGGCCACATCATCGCTTACCATCAGGTGAGATTGTGGTCAAACGCGAGCCTATCCACTATAAAAAAAACAACAATTTTAGAATTTTTTGCGACAGTGCAACCAGAAAAAAATGCTTGTTACCTAATTTTTGTTGCTTATGATTTAGAGCATGGTGAAGAGTGAATGTTAATGACATAATACAATTTTTTCAGTAAGTCGGTAGCAAGACTCCTTACGGCTTGTGGAAATTGTTACTGTTTGAAACGATTCCTTACGTTCCAGTTCCGTTGTTATAGTGAAAAGGGTATCTGGGTAGATACTTCAAATAGTGTGTGTAGCGCTGAGAATGTACTGAGAATCTCTTTAAAATACCGAGAATGGTTGCCTTGTTCTTTGTGACGATGTATCTTTCCGAAGTATGTATTCGAATAACACATACAACGATTAGAAGTTTATCAGCCAGTTTCCTCACAAAAATGTCTCCAGGGTAAAATCCCTGATCATGTAGAAAAAAACTAGTCAAGTGCGAGTTGGACTCGCGCACGAAGTGTTCCGTACCGTCCTTAGAAAAATACGGCAAAAAAATCGCGTTTGTTTTATGGGGTACCCATTTGCCCCTTAATTGTTTATTTTACATTGTTTTTAATATTTGTTGTTGTATGTATGAATCATTTTGTGAAAATTTCAAAGCTATCGCGGTTCTTGAGATACAGCCTGGTGACAGACATACGGAAAGACAGCGAAGTCTTAGTAATAGGGTCTCGTGTTTACCATTTGGGTAAGGAACCCCAAGAAAACATAGGCACTGATCACCATCTTGCTCAAATCCGGTCGCCAATATTCTGATATCGGTGAATTACGGCACATAGGTCTCCTACAAGTCTCTACATCGACTGGATACACATATATTTCACTATTCAAGTACTTTGTTCATTCTTCGTTTAAGCTATTTCTATGTGGCATGCGCTCCCGCAGGAAATCAGGATGGCAACAAACCGAATAACGTTGAAAGTTATAGTTCGCCAGCATATTTGTAAGAAATTGGCAGTAGCATCGTCACAGCATTGATGTATCCCAATTGTGTATATATACCAATTGTTTAAGTTTAAGTATATTCAATTTATGCATTTGAGAATATATTTTATTAGCTTTTGCCCACAGCTTCGCCCGCGTACATAATATAGCCAATGTCACTAAGGAATAAAGCAGCTTTCTATCTGTGAAAAAATGTTTGCAATCGGACCAGTACTTTCAAAGGTTACCGCCTACAAACATAAAAACTTTACCTCTTTATAATATTAGTGTAGATAATTGTGTCGTATTTATGGTTTTTTGTAGGTATATATTTTTTGTATTCGTTCTTTTTTCTTTTTTATTACCACTATTTTCATCTTCTTTCTTCTATTTTCTCTTTTCATCTTCTTTTTTTTCCTAAAACTAGATCGGTAGAAAATTCTGCCTCTGTTTTTTAATAATTTTTTTTGAAGTAAAAGTTCTGACCTCTCATTACTATTTTACTCTTTTGTCCTAAAACATGTAAAACGTTGGAGGCAGTACCTAGTCCAGAGGCAAGGAGGCAAGAGGGAGGAGGGAGGTGCACTCAAAAATGCAATAAACGCACCTCGCGGACCACTCCGCGCGCATTCTTGAGTGGACTCCAGCGCTCGTCCGCGCAGCCGCTGCAGCGCTGCAGAACATATTAAAGTGGAAAACATTGTGTATGTGATTATATGTTGCTGTGGGCTACTTACTTATGTAACTATGTTAGGGCTTTAGTGATTTAAAATCAGAAATTTTAAACAGTTGGTTCTTTAAAGACGTACAAAGCAGTAAACTTTTCGAAATGGTGTTGACGAGAGTTGCCTATTCCATGTGGATTAGTCTGTATCGTCTATGTATTTATTATGTTATTTCTTCAACAAAGCTTTGGGTGTTGGTAGTCGTTATTGCGCCATAATTTTAACTTTAGCAGTCATCTTTCTCCACCTGCATATAAATATTTTTATTCTTAATAAACGATAACAATTATACCCTAGGCTCAAGTTAATTCAGAACCTACGACGTAGTTGTTAAATTCATTACGATGATTTATAACTGCGCAAAAAAATCCACAGTAAATCTGTTATAAACAGGTAAGTGTTGCCTGCTCTTTATTCTAGCACTGCTCTTAACTTTGTTTACAAAACATTCAGTTCCCAACGGAGACGCTACAAAGTAAAAACAAATACAAAGTCTGATCACTAATTTGTCCGACTCATTTCTGATCATAAACCCTGGACCCTCAAGGAAACAAATACCATTTAACTAGTACACATAACATCTTCTGCAAACATTCAATTCAATTAATTTACTTTGTAACGAAAGCTAACTGGTATTAATTGAATTAATCATCTTACGCCTCGCTGTAGGAGCAATCGCAAAAAACCATTAAATTGAATGAAATGTTGTTCTACAGACGAAATCTTAATTAGCGATGAGATGAAATGCATTTCATGTGAAGCCATCGTGAAGCTGCAGTCAGCGAGTGGTTGTGATGAGGGATTGCAGCGATAAGATCGCCATTGAATCCATAGATTTAAGTTTGTTTATAACTTGTGTTACTTTGTTGGTGTACAATAACGTTTTATTCTACTCTAATTGCATGCATTATGTGTGAATTGGGTTGGCCCTGTTGTTAGTAATTCAGTGCTTTCTGCTTTTTTTTGTGTATTTAGAAAAAAAATATTCAAAATGTTTATTACTTGTCCTTTTAGCAAGGTAAAACATACAGACAGATTGTCAATAATACTTTAAGTAAAAATGTTCCTCGATAGATGTTTGTTTTTGTAACTGATAAAAAGGAAAAAAAAAATTCTTTACTCCGTTTTTTATTATTATTTAATGTTGTGGTGTATTGTTTTGCTTGCGCCGAATAAATGCTAATAAATATTCTATTCTAAATGTTTTATTGCGTATTATCGATCCGCTCCACGATTGTGTGCATATAATGAAATTCTATTTTGTTTTTCTTACTATAATATGCAATTATGCATGTACTAGCACTTAGCCAGCGGCTTCGCCCGCGTGAAAGTAGCTTCCTCCATACAAACTTTGGACTCCCAATTCATCCCCTTAGATGGTGAAATTTGGACCTTGACTTTGACTATTGAAAATCCTCTCTTAGTGTTCAGCTAAGACATAAAAGGAAATCTTGTGCATTTCACGTTCCTAATTCCAGTCGTTTCAACTGTGTGTTGATGATGTCAGTTAGTCAGTGTTTCCTTTTGTATATTTAAGTTAAACCTACATCCAAAAGTTTTTTCATGAAGTGCTTTGTCTGTTAGTGATAACAGTATAAAATTCCGATCAGTAGTTTTAGAGTTTTTTGCGAACAGACCGACAGATGCGGTGGAAGACTTAACCGACCGTTAGCATACAAACCTCAAATGCCGTGTCCTCGTGGGGGCGATCGGTGGCAGCGGTCTCTCACGCCAGGCCTTGGTACAGGCCATGGTTTGAAGCGAGGTGAACAGGCAGGTAATCGAACAGCAATCAGTGCAATAAAACATTTTCTCAAAATAACAAAACCACATTCACTTCAGCAACGGTTGCACAACAATCGCGCAACTCCGTTTCATACAACACGCACGTAGCACTGCTTCCCATCGCAAAGCTCACAGGGACAGCGGACGGCATTAATTGCAGTTTCCGAACTAAACAGCGCCCGCCTGTCTTGTTCATAATAAAAACTTTAATGCGTCGCGATAAGGCGCCCGCGATAAGCGGAGAGGGTAATGTGGGAAGTTTTGTATCGCTGTTGCCTGATATCGCTATTCTATTGTAGAATAGAAACAGAAGAGTGTAATATTCATAAGCAACTCTCTCGCATTATTTATTTATTTATTTAAAGCTTTATGCACAAAAAAACCGTACAAAGGCGGACTTAATGCCTTAGGCATTATCTGCATTATAGTTTCTTTTTGACTAAGAACAAAAAACGACGGTAAATATTATACAGACCCTGTGCGTTTGGCATCTATCGGATTCTTGCAACCTTTACCAGGTTATCAGTCCACCTAGGTGGCCTTCCAACGCTGCATTTTCCGGTACGTTTTTGCCACTCTAGAACCTTTCGGACTCATCGCCCATCTGTTTAGCGAGCAATGATGGTATCGGTAACAGTTGCCAAAACGGATCTTGAGCGCTCGGCGTCAGAGTGAGGATTGCTTTGCGCATTCCATACATTGGCGAGCCAATCGTCTTCGTTGTTAGATACATGCAGCAACGCAGGGAACAAATTAGCGCAGTGAGCTAATCACTGACACTCCCCGCCCCCGCATCTCACTTCTAAAGAGACCGAATATTTGACCTCTGCGCAACCGCTTAAGATTCGTGATGGTAACTGTACATGGAGCGGTCGCTACGGCGCTACTTGGGGTAGGCCTATAATCAGTGGTGGTCTTGCAGCTGAAATAATGATGATGATTTTACAGGCAACTGTCACGTTGAAGCAATGTACTATTTAACACACACATCGTAAAAATTAGTTTGTCTTAGCTGAAATAATTCTTGAATCTTCTACTGCTTGGCTTACATAGTTTACGGTCTGCATTCAAGTATGACAAATCTCAGCTATACTAACTCAGTTAAAACTGATCAAAAAAGCTAAAGGCATAATAAAAAACACAGCAATACTAAGTCAGATAGACGGCAGGGAATCGTACTCAAGACAGCACACCGGTGAGATAGTCTGACTGAAGACAGGTATCTCTAAACTCATCGACGCGTCGTATGTGATCGCAAAAACAAAAAAGCAGAGCTTTTGCTCGCGGCTTCACCCGCGTACCTAATTTATAGCCCATGTCACTCAGGAATAAAGGAACTTTCTATCAGTGAATAAATTTTAGCAATTGGATTAGTACTTTCAAAGACAAACTTTACCTCTTTATAATACCTTTACTTCTTACTTTACCTCTTTATATTATTCTTTTGTGTAGACAACATTATAAACAAATATTTGTAAACCGTTTCCGCTTATAACTCAAACCGTCCTCACTGAACCGTGCAGGTTACAGAAAAATGAAAATCAGCTCGCAAACAGCTAGTGAGAATTAATTCGTGGCACATCGTCCGGCGGCCGGCGCCCCTGCGGAACCGGACCGGTTTGTTTAGCTGATTATACTGTATGAGTTTTATGACTTCATGGCTAACTATAGCTTGTTTTAATTTTATTTGGAGTGCATCAAAACTAATGTAATTTATTTACGGTTATCAAAATTGTGGTTATTTACGAGTATATTAGGATACTGTGCACCTTGCGGAAATTTGAGGGATGTGAGTTGTACAGGCCTAGTAGTTTTGGCGATGCTTTTGAGAGGCCTATGGCCAGCAGAGAACGTCTTTCAGCTGTAATGATGACGATGATGGATAACGTCTGTTGAAATCTGAAAATGTAAAGCCATTTTCAGAATCTTTATTGTTGACAGAAAGTCACTATGACTGTGACTGCGTTGAGGCCAAATTTTGAGCCAAATATTTTTAATTTTTTTTCCATCGATTCCTATACCAAAAACACTATAAAATTCTGTCTGGCTGTCTGACAATGCGATCATATCTCGTGAATAAGGTATTCGATTTTGATGTGTTTTCAACTCGTATTTGATAGAGTCTTGGGCATAATAAACCAGTCTATCAAAACAGTTAACATTATTTTATCTTAATTTTATCCCTTAAATATCTATTGAATACAATAAGAGTAGCTGTTCTCTGATGACTAGCAGTACATTGTATTAATTAGCGAGAATCATTTCATAACTCAGTGAGCAACTCTTTTGTCTGCCCCCCGTTGTTAGGCGGCGTAATTAAGGCTCTATGGTAACCTGGCCTTAACGTGAACTTTCATTATTAACGGGGAATGTTTCACGTTATTGTTTTTGGTTATTTAGAAGTTGGGTTATTGTGTTTAATGTTTAACTTTCTAAAGAAAAAGATTTTGTTAAGATAATTATTACAATTGATGGGGTCAAAATTATAATTTTGGGAAAAACGAGTAGAGTTCAGTAGCACTCATTTATGTTTTTTTTTGTTTATTTATTCTTCATATTTATTATAAGACTAGTTTTTACCAGCGGCTTCACCCATGTACTTAAAATATAGCCAATACCACTCACTAATAAAGCAGCTTTTTATCGGTAAAAAAATGTAAGAAATATATAGTCCGCCGATGTCGAGAGCCCCTGCTCTGCTCTGGACCTTTCCAAGCCACCGGTGGTTACAGCTCTAGAGGCAAGACAGACAAAAAGAACTGTATCGAAGAGTGCTGCGTCAGGATCTTGATCTAACCGCGTTAAGACAGCTTCGTCAGATGGTACCTCTCGCTCCAGACCCTGGTACAGGTTACGATCCGAAGCCACGAGGAATAGCAGACAGCCACCTCCTTCTGCGACGCATAATGCTAGCAAAGGAGGCGGTCGCACGTAAGAGAAAACGCGTAGGCATGGGCTTGGGCGTCTGGCCACCGAAACCGAGTCGTCGATGGCGCGTAGTGTTCATGAAAACCGAGATGTCAGTAAAACAGTAGGGGTCCAGCAGGGCCGAAGTCTATTGGGCCGGCCATGGGTTTGCTTCTGAAAGGAAAACCCGGGGTTCTAGCCAACTGTAGGACTATAGGTGTGGTTTTAGTCAGTCAAAGTCTGACACGCCTTCTTGCATCGCAAGAGGTCATATGATAATTTTTGGTCAAAAAAAAGGCCGTTGGTGGTAACGAGAATCGGCACGCCTAGCCCGTTCCATCATCGGACTACCAGACGTACGGCGATGCGCCACCGGTACATGGTGGATATCCCACCTACACGCACAAAACGTTTTGGGAACACATTCATTGTGCGTGCAGCTAGGGAGTGGAATTCCTTGCCGGAGTCTGTGTTTCCTGATAGCTACAACCCAGGAATCTTTAAAACGAGAGTTAATAGTTTTCTTCTAGGTAAGGGCGTTCCATCGTCGACCGCATCGCATCGTCGCTTTCCATCAGGTGAGATAGCGGTCAAGCACGAACCTATCTACAATAAAAAAAAACAATAACAGCCGACTCCACACCCGACAAGCCCCGAAAATAATAAATTAATTACCTACCACAATCACGTGTCAACATGTCACATGGTACAACTCGAACACTAATGAATAATGCAACCATAAAGATTGTACCAACGAACATCGAATGCATCCATAACCACGCTTCTAGTTGCTCGCCAAACTCCCAGCAAGTTTGCGAGTGGAAATATTTTTAAAATGCAAATACTGAGCGTGAACATCGGAAGCGTTTCAGGGACGTCGTTGTCTCCGTGTATTAGTTTCAGAATATTCATGCGTCTAACAAGTAACAAGTTGCCACACTTCCGACGACTTCAAAAACTCTACAGTTTTCTACGTTTTTTTTTTTTGAACAAACTAGTTTTTCGCATCGCTCTGTATAAGTGAGTGTATTTGCGGAGAGTGTTGGAAGCACTTTAGGTGTTAAAAGTGACGTTGGTGGAATGATAAAGAGTGGGTCGTTAATTAATGAAAGATTGGATGAAGGACACATTAATAAACATAATACACAATTATTTTTTGGGATCTCCTGTTTGAAGAGTCTTCTATGGCAACTAATCATATCAAACTTATTTTTTTTCAGTGGGAAAACCTTAAATAGTGGTTATTGCTCTGGGTGAAGCGAAAAGAAGTGTCAGACTTTTACTGACTAAACCCATTTGTGTTCCTGCGGAAATCTCTTCTAGAACGAAAAGAGTGGGTAACATAAGAAACTTAGGCGAGTTTTACTTAGTAAAAGTCTGAGTTTAATCTTGATGTGCAATAAAGTATATTCAAATAATATAAATGAGCCCTTTCGCTCCATTCTAGAGCAAGAGAAGTCATTAGATGATTTCCTATTTCTAAAAAAAAAAGCTCATGTGTCTTCATTTGCTCTTACTTTCCTGGGCCCCGAGGACTCCTTTGAATAATCCTACAACCCTAAAATGTCTAATACTTGCTTGGTATAAATCAATCTGTAATAATAACCCAATAAATTAACTCTTTAGCCAAAACAAATCACACATTCTCAATCTTATAAACTGTAAGAAAAAGCATTATCGATAAAAGGGATTACGGAATAAATCGGCAACAAGAATCTCCCGCGGAATGCCCCGGCTTCCTCGTTTTATGTCCTGCTCTAATTGATGGAGCGCTCACCGAACACTCAACTTTTACAAACCAAACGGTTGTTAGGGAAATACGTCTTTTGTTTATTTTAAACGGATCAAGGAGGAGAATCTTTTTAATCCTTTAACCCGGTTATATCCGGCCAGAAGTAATCATTATCTGTGCAGAGTGATACTGTTAATGCTCGGTTTTCAGTCGTTATTTTTATTTTCCTTTCCAGCAATAATAAATATACGTTGAGAAGTACGTGACTGTAGGCACAACAATAGATTAAATAACGATGAGTAAATTATAAAGGGCAAAAGTTTATTTCGAACTGCTGTAGTATCATTGTAAACTAAGTTCCACCTTCTTATAACTGTTTTCCTTAAAGCCTAGCAGGTCGTAAATCTAAGCGTCCGACTTTTGTTAAACAAATTACTCGTAAAGTTTTTGTGAGAGTCGATCGGATAGTTAGGCGGGTAAGTTCGTACAGGGTAACGGCGGATAAAGCTGGACAACTTTCGGGTAACTCCGGCCAAGTTCGGGGCAAGTTTGCGGCGAGTCGCCCCCCCCGCGTTCTGTCTCCGCGCAACTTTAATTGCCAAGAAAGCGGGCGGCGCCGCGGCGCGGGCCGGTCAATTGATACAATTTGATACGATTTGCGGTGGGATGCAAGTTGTGCTAAGTGGGGCCCATGTTACAAGGTGTTCTGATTGCATTCATTACTGATTGTTGTTTGTCTTGTTTCGTACTTGTAATTGGGTTCCATCTTGGGGCTTGTTGGTTCGTACGTGCCCATCGGCGACGGCTTATTCGCTCATTTATTTGCTGCTCGTTCAGCGCAGAGTACACAAATGCGGACAATGCTTATAATTAATGTATGCGTGGTTGACGTGTGTTTTTGTTTTGTGAACAGGTGATTACATTGTTAATAGGATTTCAGGCTCATCAGTAAGCCAATAATTATGGATTAAACAAAAATCTGGATGGTTTGTTGACTTGCGGATTTATAGTGTTTTTAAGTTTGATTTTGCGGATAATTAAGCATTAACTGATAAATGATGATGTGGTTATAAATAACTCTTTTTTTGCACGTGAATTTCTTCATTAATTTAATTTTAAAAACTAGACTTGATCTATGTTTCCTGGTTAGTCAATCTGCTGTTCATAGGGTGGGTGTTGTATTTTTGTTCACGTTGTATATATATAGTTGTATGAAGAAACAAACAGCAGATTAGTATCTAAGATAGTCTTTTGAAAAAAGAACCACACAGGCACACATATTTGAGTGATCTGACCGGTCAGTGAAAAAACACCTCGTCTTTATCTACGTCAGTATCAATTCATGGACTACTCCTATCATATCATAAATATGAAAAATGCTATAACCCCCGCATCCAAAATGATTGAAAAACCTCTTTACTCCTCCTCATTTTCGAGAATTACTTTCCCAATTTTTTCGAGGAAAGAAATGTTTTACTTTGGATGTGTGGTCTATGGTCGAAATTTTACTCACGGGTTTTGTAGGACTTCAACTAGAACATAAATGAAATTTTTATCACATCAGTACGTTTGATCTATAGGGGCGCAGCAGGTTCGTAGCCTACTGGGGCCAAGGATTTGTTTCTGAAAGGAAGATTCGACACCGGTGCGAAAGGCAACGAAGGAACCAGAGATAGTTTTTATTCAGTAAAAGTCTGACACTATCTCCCGCTTCACCCAAGAGCGAGAAAAAAAATAAAAATCAGTAAGTTTGATGTTATAAAAGTATTATATCTATCTACTTCCATGCAAGTGAAGCCGCTAAAAAAGCCAATAATAATATGCACCTTGTTAGTATAACAAGAAATTATGTAGGTGCTCGTAGGAAGCTGTCACAGGTCTGAGTACATCGTGATGCCCCGCTGAACTCCGTTATTGCCCCGCAGCCCCGAGCTACGTCACTCGCTGTTGGACTTACAGCACGGAGTTTTGTTCAGTCAGGATGTTCAACATACGAACATATGTGTGTGTGTGTTATAGTCTATTTCAACTGTTCGCTGTGCAGGAAGTACTTAATGACTTTCATGATTATTATTTCGAAATCTAATTTAAAACGTGGTAACATTTATTAATATGACTATACTGTTTATGTATCGCTATAAATTGAGTTTTATAAGTTAATCTTAGTCTCCAGATAGTATAAGGTTTTTGAATAGTTGTTCTCGAACTTTGATAGCCGCTATTTTGTTTAAGCTACAGAACCCCTAGCTAAGTCAATAATCTGCAATGGTTAACGCTAGTAGAAAACTTCAAATGTTCGGGAATGACGTCATCTCAACGCTCAGTCACATGGTCAGAACAAAAGAAACGGGGGCGTGGCCAACTAGAGGCGTTCGACGCAAGAGAATCGAATCGAAATGGCTGTAACTTGGCTAGGGGGGCTGTTGTTTAATTTGGCGAGTATACTTCTTTAGTCTTTACATTTGATCGTGAAATGCATTGAAATTGTAAAAACAATGTTTCAAAGTCTTGTATTGCATCTGTTCTGTTCACGTAGCATCCCGTGTGCTGCGTTTAATCAAATTCCTCTATTCCTCCATTCACTGTCCATTGAGATTGTGTGACTCAACGCCGCTTGACTATTTTCTATGGGGCTACAGAGAAACTGGTTTATTCCGACAAAACACAGACGATTGCAGCCCTGTAAGCCAACATAACTCGCGTTCTTCAAGTAATTGGGCCCATTCATGCGGAGATGTCATCCAAAATTGTTGTGTTAGGATTCGCAATTACAGCGAAGTCGTGGCGGCATTTTGGTCAAATTTGTGTTCCACTCAAACGTCATCAAATTCATATTAAAATAATAAAAAACAACCTTGGCTGGTCACTTGAACTGTTGATAAAAATCCTTTTGATAATGGCACGTTACTTATATTCTACTTTCTGCTAGGTAATAGTTTTAAACGTTAAAAGTCAAATAAAAAGTTAAGTAGGGATCTTTAAGTTTAGAAAGGATCAATAACTTCTCAAGCTTAACGGATTAGGATGAAATAATTATAAGTAGAATGATTTTGGGCAAGGCTGGTATATAGAAATTTATTTCGATTGTAGGTCTTTGTGGAATAATTATAATAAAAATAATGATAATAAAAATTTTAATCATAAAAAAATAATTATAAAAGTTAAACCTAATTATTAAAACTATAATTATTAAAATTATAATGCGAGGGTGAAATTGTAAGAGAAAGCTGCCAGCAAGGCAGCTTTCTCTTATTCTGACTGCTTATTCATAAAACATATCACCAGAAAAATTGAAGCCATCACCCATATTTTTATACCAAATAAAAATATGGGTGATGGCTTTTTGCGTTCAAGAGGAGGTTTTTGCTCTACAGTGGCATAGTAACAGGTTAATAAAGCTACTATTAATTTAATTAATGTATCTCGAATCATCTCGGCCTTGTCCAATTTATCTGTAGGATTTCCTAAAAGAAAAATTAAGAACATTTCACGTGTTAATTAATAGTGACAATCAGTGGAATAACTAAATATTAGGTTAGTTTTTAAATGACATAAAGTATATCAGGATGGCGACCAGCCGATTTTTGTTTAAGGTGAAAGCACGTGAGTATATTTGCAAGAAGTTGGTAGAATCATTACAGAACTGATTGGTTGGATTGGTTTTTTCACAACAATGTTTATTGGTTTAAATATGTCTAAGTATGTATTTACTATTATATATTTGTCTCTCTTCGGTTTATTAAGTTGCACCTGCCATGTTATGTTTCTGCACCACGCTAAAGTCGACTGGTAGAAAATGTCTATGGCATTAAGTCCGCCTTTGTACAGTGTTATGTGCACAAAACTTTAATTAATAAATAAATAATCTAGTGCTGAACCGCGAGAGCGCCTGATGGTAAACAGTAATGCAATCAATGATGGTGAAGTCACACTAGTTAATTAAGAGCCTATTTACTCTAGCCTTGAAGACATCTAAATTTTAATCGGACTGAAAGACCGCACAGGTAAATTGTTCCAGGTTGTGTGTATAACTGAAGTTTAGTGAGCAATATTAATTCAACTGAGTGATTTGCCGTCTATATATATGCTGGGGACGGCTTCCAGTCAGACTAGGTACAGCTGAGCACCTTTGCTAATCTGGAATGACTGCTTGTTTGACTTCCACAACCCAGAAACTAGGTTACATTATACCCTTGGCATGACAACAACTGGTGTCCAACTTTATAGAAAAAATTAAAAGATATTTATTTTATCAGTTTACCTTTCGTATACAATATTAGAGACACAATAGAAAGACAACGAGAGAGCGAACGCCGACGTTCGCTTGACGTTTAATGAATTAATAGTCGGTTCACACAACAGCACATGCTATGTTATGCGGGTCAAATGGCTTGGAGAATATTCTGATGAGTACAGGTTGGAGTGTGGAGTGAGACAGGGGGGGTTAACATCTCCTTCGCTCTTCAACTTGTATGTGAACGGGCTGATTGTTGGGCTGAGCAGCATCAGAGTGGGATGCTCTATTGATGGTCACTTTATCAACAGCATTAGCTACGCTGACGATATGGTGTTGCTCGGCCCAACAGTGGCCGCGCTCAGAAGGCTGATAGGCGTGTGTGAGGAGTATGCGAGAGTACACGGTCTCCTGTACAATGAGCAGAAAAGCGAGCTCATGGTTTTCCAAGCCAGAGGTCGTAAACTGGGGGATGTGGCACCTGTGCTGCTGAACGCTGTCGCTCTTCAAAGAGTGAGGGAATTTAAATACCTTGGCCATGTGATCACCGAGGATTTAAAAGATGATAAAGACATAGAAAGAGAGAGGAGGGCGATGGCGGTCCGCTGTAACATGTTGGCACGTAGATTTGCGAGGTGTAGTCTAGAGGTAAAGATCACGTTGTTTAAAGCATTCTGTCAAACTCTCTACACCTGCAATCTGTGGGTCAACTATACGCAGCGGGCCATCAACGCTCTCCGAGTACAATATAATAACGCGTTCAGAGTGCTGGTGGGGCTCCCACGCTACTGTAGTGCGTCTGCGATGTTTGCGCACGCGCACACAGACGGCTTTCACACCGTGCTGCGGCGTAGAATCGCCTCATTGATGTTCCGTACGCGTGGGAGCGCCAACACCATCCTGAACGTGCTCAGCCACAAGCTTGACAGCCCCCTTCTGGGACACTGGGTTCAAACTCAAGTGCGCGTGCCTGGCGTCCCAGATGGAGGCAAATATTTAAACTAATTATTTTATTATTATTATTTTTTTTTTTAATTTTACGCAGATATATGTAATGATGACACAATGAATTGTTTAAATGAACTGATAATATAATATAATGACAATATTAATATAAATACATAATAATTATACAATGTAATGATGACGTAATAAAGTTAAATTTAATTATTAATAATAAATATAACTGAAAATATAAATTAATACGTAACATAATATGATTAATCAATGTAATGTAATGACATAACTAATACTTAAAATAAATTGACATACTTACCTATACTAAATTAATAAAATATACCTATACTGAAATAATAAATTAATAGTGGAAATGTAATGGATAATTTAATGCCTAATATGGACTAAGTGTCTGAAATAAAAAGATTTTTTTTTTTTTTTTTTTTTTTTTTTTTTTTTTTTTTTTTTTTATGTTGCCCGGCATTATCCTAGGTTGACTGGAATCGAATGCCTAAGGCATTAACTCCGCCTTTGTACCTTTTGTTGAAGGAACATTAAATAAATAGATAACAGACATAAAATGAAAAGAGACAAGTCCCTTAAAAAAATACGTTGTAACCAAAAAAGGTTCATTTGTGCAATGTTGCTGATATTGGTCTTCCTATGAAACATTGAGTGATGGAGGGATCCCGGTATGTAATGCATGGTAACCAATATACAAGTCAACCTCGGAAAGTGTTGCTTAACCACGAAAAACAACCACTGTGGCTCTACACCCCTAGCCAAGTTGATAATCTGCAATCGTTAACGCTAGTCGAAAAGTACATCATCTCAACGTTAAGTCACGTGATCGAAACAAACGAATACAAAATTTGTAGCCAAGTTCAGATCGTTCAAAATGATAGCTTGAATTTCTACAACGTTTAACGCTACAACCTTTGATAAACTAATACTACATTGTACAACGAGCGGCCGACGCAGGCGCGTCAACATGGCTACCAACTTATCGTTTTCTACAATTGCTGACACCGAGGCGTTACCGATTGGTGAACGGAATTTGACACGATACGGTTGTAACTTGGTTAGTGGGGCTGGTTACTTAGCTTCTAAGTGCTACTTAGTGTGAGTAATATAACTATGGGAATTTAGTATAATCAGTCACGAGAAAGGTAACGGTCCTTTTGATTTGTAAGTCGCAGGTTCAAACCCAGCCGGGCGTAGTTTATTTAATAGCCTATTTTGTGTCCCCCTGCTGAGCAAAGATCTCCCCAATTTTCCTTTTAAACCGTTTGTCTGTGGCGATCTTTGACCGAGTTTGCCTCGCAAAAATGATCAGATCAATACACCACCTTCGCCGTGGATATACCGTTAGGCGCCTTACTTACATCACCATTTCTCTCAAAACGGTAAAGAAAAATATTCGTGAGGAAACCGGCACGGCATGTCCTAGAACCAAAAATTCTAAGGCATGTGAACTCTACAAACCCACACTGGGCTCACGTGCTGGACTATGGCCCATTCCCAGATTTTCTTCTGAGTTCAAGCCGTGGGAATATTATAAGGCTACTTAAGCTACGCTAGTCGGTATAATAAATAAACGAAATATATATCACGACTATAAATTCAAGTCTAATTAGTCTGCCATTTAATATTACCACCGAGTATTAATTACTGGCAGAGTGTAAATATTTTAGTCTGTGGTCTCTGCGAGTCTGCAAGTGCGAGCGCGGGTCAAAGGTTTTAATTTACTAGGCAGAAATAATAAAGTGTGCTGACGGAATACCTCTCAATGGCCGAGTTAAAGAGGAAATGAAGAGCTTGTGTACGCCCTTTTCTAATTAACTGGGTACCCTTTAAATTGTCAACGAGACGGCCGACATCGGGGCTGCTTTTTACTATGATTTGAATTTTAAGTTGCTGTGGTACAAGGGTTTGTTTTGTTTAGGAGATTACTGTTAAGTTCTTATTCGAGCTAGATGTTGTGCTTGTTCTTTTTAAGAATTAGTTTACTTAACCTCTCGAGACCCGTGCTATTAAAGCGATTTTCCGGCTAGGTACTTGATGTATACCTTAGGCGTGGGTTTGCGGACGATGAGTAATGGTTATCTCACCTTCTGGCCAGATAGAAAGTAACGAAAGTATCAAACCCTACTTTCTTCTTCTTCTTTTCGTGTCGATGTACTCAAGCTATTTCTTTTCTGACCAGTATTTGGCAACCTTTACAGTTTTGTTATTGGTCTCGTATACAGCCTGAAAAGTGTAGGTGGTTCTGCGGGATGAGCAGTCCAGTAAGAAACGCATGCCCTGTGCTGCGGTGCTTTGTTAGATATGGGTCAAGGAAGCCCCATTTGACCAGATTGTTTTTGCAGCTTAACAGATTTCCAGATTGGTCACTATAGTTCGCGTCCAGGGGATTTACAACCCTAATTTACAAATTAAAGGTTTTTTATAACCGAGTAAGAAATTTTCAACTTGCTTGCTTGTGGGATCGCAGTCAAGCACTACTTTATATCAGATTAAAAAAACTTCGAATTTTTTATTTGAAAATCGGAGGATAGAGATCTGAGTCCAATGATTGACTCGATTGCTGTCAATAGTAAAGTACCTACCTATCTTTAATTTAATACTTTGTACCATATGAAAGTTAGTTCCTTTGACAATAACTGAATTTCCATTGTACTCACCTTCGATACACGGTCACATCCGTTACTTAGCAGCTGACGACGATACTTAACTAACAGAAAGTTTCACATCCGGTGGTCGGCTGTGCTCACATCCGGTTCGGACCACTTCGCTCTGGAACTTTGATTTTTGAACTTACTGTAACTTAGTAAAGTCTAACTTCTATTCGCTTGTGAGTAATAACGGCTTTTTAGGAGTCAACGACCTGTTTGCGAGGACCATTAATTTCTGACTAATCATTATGGCCTTGTGAACCCAGTTATTAATTCGTCCCGTACAAAGGTACTGGTACACTGTTCTTGATACTGTTTTTAAGGTTCCGTAGTCAACTAGGAACACTTATAGTTTCACCATGTCTGTCTGTCCGTCCGTCCGTGGATAATCTCAGTGACCGTTATCACCAGAATGCTGTGGTACTATATAATTATGCCGACAAAGTGATATAATAAAAAGTGAAAAAAAAAAAACACTCACCACTTTACGTGTAGGGGACGTCCCTACACGTAAAGTTGTGAGTGTTTTTTTTTTATTTTCAACCTTAGCGAGTGATATATCGTAATAAAATCTTAAAAGTAGAACTTTATAAAGACTTTCTAGGAACATTATTTTGAACTTGATGGTTTGAATAGTTTTTGAAAAGTGGTACAAAATAATTTCTGAACTAAGTTTGTAATTTAACCGTATACTTATGCAAGCATTTTGTAAAAATTTAATTTACATATTTTATTACCCTGAACGTATCTTCTTTCAAATAAAAATACAATTGTTATAAAGCCGGTTTAATTAACCTGTCTAGTTTATATAAATTAGCAACCCAATTTTCCGAGAGATGGCGCTGTACTTTGGGCTACTTCGCGCTGTTAAGATTTTTCTTGAATTGATGGGGTCGGGATGGATATATATTGACGAATTGTTCGGTTAATATCTCGTTGGCATTGGTGGTATTTGTTCTTGCTCGTTGTCTGTCATTCATTGTTATTAAAAATAATATTTGGTATAGTGGAAAATTGTAATTGCGTTAAGGTACCTTAAGTGAGGATACTTATTAAGATGGACGGGAAACTACGGAACCCTACACTGTGCGTGGCCCGACACGCTCTTGGCCGGTTATTTTTTTCTCAAGACTTCTGGTTTTTTATTACTTTCTAGACAATTGAGTAATTCGTTCAGGATCCAGAATTAATCGAAGTTTGATTCTATTTGGCGATGTTGATTCTGATTTCCAGAAAAAAAATGAATTGTGAGACAATGGACTAGTATGATTTTTCCCATGAAGTTTTTACATATCTGCGTAAATGCTGGTCGCTGGTTATAAAAAAATAAATCACAAAAGACAAGCACACTAATATTTTGTGAGTGTGTATTTGTTACTTCTTTACTCGTGAACAACTGAACGAATTTCGGTGAACTTGGTAGACGAATAGACCATGTTCTGGAATATTACCTTTTTATCCTGAGAGTTTTTCCTTGGGATAATTCTGGTTAGTTCGCTGGCAACATAAAAATAATACACTCATCCATTTCCTTTCACATTAACCCAAGATCTTGAGCCCGATAAAGTCCACACGAAAACAATTACACTAGGAAATGAAACTCGTACCAATATGCACGCGTCCGCGGACTAGCTAACGTACTAACATAAATTAACATTTCAACATAAAAATCTGTGTAACCCCGCTATCTGTGCTCGCGATACTATTTCACAATGATTAATCAACACCATTGCTATTTACCTTTAGCTTTCCGGGCTTACTAACACTGTGAAACCATGCTATGTTTACGACAGGTTTAATATAACGATTTACATTACTGGTTACGTTAGGTGCTGATAAACGTGACGGCTAACAGAGCTCGCATTCGGTAGTGTTGAATTTTTAGGGTCGTTTATGGTAAAGTTCTCAGTGTAAAAGGCCCAACCCCGCCTATCGTTATCAAGTTGAAATCAAACCGCCTTTTTGCGTTAGCTCCCCTCGCCTCTTTCCTTGTTTGTATGTATTGTACTTTTCGACTTACCGGAATAATTTCACTGTTCCTTTTAGTAACTGATACGTTTACGGTCGCGCAAACATCGCGTCCAATAGGTTGTTGTACATTGGTTACGGAATGGAGGCTTGAATAACAAACTTTTTATTATTTTTGGATCGTTTCATGGCTTTGAAGGTTTTCCGGTCCGATTGTATTTTGAAATCAATATTTGATGTCCTGAATATTTTCCCAACAGCTTAATCATTATTGTATGTTTGCCATTGATCAAGTTATAGGTAAATGCATTTCTGAAATATAACTGCATCAGCTTTTTAAAAATTTCGCCTTACAAATAGCCGCTATTTGCAAATTCTATTTCAAAAAGCCACAGAGAACTGCAAGAATGTTTAATATAAAAGTAAAATGCAGGTGTAAAAGGACCTCCTTTCCTTGACGCGATCACCTGACCGTCGTGGTGCCCTGGTACCCGGGCGACGCAACACGAATTTGTAATATTCATAAACAAAATGAATTTAGGAGCTAAGTGTGGTTCGGGGCTTTTTTCGTCTTTCATCATGTTTATGTTTAAAATTTTGAGTATTTTTAACTTGAAAATTAAAACTCAAAGCATTTAATTTAAGTTCATGCAATTTTAAACTGTTAAGGAGTCGTTCAGTCAGAATAAAAGTCTAACTAATGCGCGTTAGAAAGTGTAGATCATTATGGAGAAGAAACATTTGAACCATTGCAGAATTATCCTTTGAGTCTGAAATATTTTTAAGGTCGACAGCCCCAATAGACCAATATTATAATATGGTAAAACAGCTGTCGGGACAAATGTATTCTTTTTTAGTTGCTACCGTCTGTGCCTTGAGGGCTCTATTAAAATGACAACGTTTTACTTTGCTGCTATTATGGAGGTCTCGGAATATACCATTCAGTGCCTTTCGGTGTATCGAACAGTACAGAGCAACAGTAATGTAAATTATTAATGTTAAAAGTCCTTAGTTTTTATTTTTATGTTACGAAGAAACGTATAATTAATCTATTATTTTGTGAAATTATATTAATTAAAGTAAAATCTACTTTTTAAATATAAAATGTGGATTATTCCGTATGTTTGTTTATTTTCTAATTCATAACTCTCTTTTTTGGCTACCATTCTGTAGTTTGTGGGGATAAGAGGCTTCTTATTCAGCGAATTTCAAAAGATAATTCAATGAAAAGACTTTAAAATCTGATTCCAACTGAATATAGATCTTTCCAGTGTCCATAGGACCATTTATCCTCTGGTACATCCCGCCTCATTGTTCCACATTCACGAATGACTCAGGTGATTACCATACAAAACGCATCGGCGCGCGGCAAGCGAAGTAAACAGGCCGGCTTCCAAACCTACTCTTGTAGCCGGGCTTCCACGACAGCTCCCCTCGCCGGAGTTAGGTTACGAGGTCAGTAGCAAAGATGAGATACGTGGGATGCCGTAAACTTGAACGGAGCAGGCGACCATAATGGGTTTCAAAACGAATGAATAATAATAGGGATATTGTGTACTTACTTTAGTCAGAGAAACACAGGATTAAATATAAACAACTATTTACCTGCTCTAAAAATAGATGATCCCTTTGTCAAGACGTGTCGATCACTGGAAATACAATATAAATAACTGTTGTGGGTTGTTTTCTTTTAATGACGTATTTCGTGTCCTCTATTACGGTAAATCCACCTCCAATTTAAACCGTACACGTGTAGGCTCGCTATTAAGTCAGGTGCCTACACAAATTACTACTATATTGACCCGATATGGATCTTAGTCGTGCGAAGTATGTCACAATTAGATAACATCGGTTCACAAGACATTTAATATCTCAGATATTGATCACTTTATGGCTAAACTTACGAGGAGGCGTTTCGACACCTCCGCTAATCAAAGGTGAGCATCTATTGCGATAATTAGCGGTTCGCGACCGTGCGAGATCGGACGATACCGTGCGAGATGGCACGATTACGTGCGAGTTCGTGCGACTGATTGCGATGCGCACGCGAGCGCGCTTGTTTGAGTTACGGAGAGATTCATATCGTGGGAGACATGATTCATTCTAGGCTCTAGATGTAGGCATAGATATTTTGTTAGGGCGTTTGGAAGTGAACTAGAGTTTCGTGAGTATTTCAAGTTTCTTTATCAGGTAGAGCTTCAGAAAAAATTAACTGTAATATCAGACTGGCCAATTGCTGTTACTAAGATCGAGATGTGTTTGTTTTGTTTGTTTAATTTAATATGTCTTGACATCACTTTAAACATAAACAATATATTTGAAATGGATAAAATTCAAACGGGCTATCTATCTTGGTCGTGGTAAGTTCTTGCTCTCCTTGAAGATCGCAAAAACTTAATGAAGATATCATTGTCAAAGTTCACGATGCGGGGCGATCCTCAAAATCAAAAATCTTCGGTAAGACAATGCTAGTATTACGTTCAATACACTGAGACATGTTCAACCTAAGGCTAGAGTGAGTCTTAATAATTGTATTAACTAGAGAGATGTAGCTTATACCATGTTTTTAAAGGCTTCACCAGTTCTAATAACTGCTCCAACACAGGGATATTTTTAAAAAGGCACTTTAAACTATTCATGTTTTTTTTTGAGGTTGGAAATAATCCTACAACAGGGTTTCTCTTCCAGGAGTGAACCCATGGCCCGAGAAGGCTTTGACCCTGCTGGGCCCCTACGGTTTTGCTGACATCACTTTAAGGATCGCGTGGAACGCTACGCGCCATCATCGACGACTCGGGGTCGTTCCGGACGGTACCAGCTCACGCCTACAATATTAGATGATATAATAACGCACTGACAGTTTTGACGCTGTGCTTAGAAACAAAGCGGCCTCACTGCTGAACAGTTTCCGTGGCAGCCTTAACAGGATTCTACGTGTTGTGGCTGGAAGCACGCTTGTGATGACATTGGTGGACCGTACATTGTCGCGATTTATGATTAATTACTAACATAGGATAAGAATATTTATTACTAACCTCATAGATCTTTGTTGTCTGTTTACAAAATAAATTACTATTATTAAGAAAATTATCAGACACATTTATGCAAGAAGTAAGAATTATAAGTAATTGTATAATTGCTGTGACCCATATATAGTTCAATTTGATGCCACCAAAGTCAATAATGGCTCGTGATCAATATCACAGTTACCTAAAGTGAATCCCCGAAGCGGCCACATAATAGACACTTCCTAAAACAAATAGAAATTGTCCCCATAATTACTAAGCAAACATAACTTAATTAAAAAGTAAAGCTAACTTTAACTTACTTTGTGATTTCAACGTCATTTTGTAGATATTTTTATAGGTCGTAGGTGGAATGACTTGTGAATATATGAAAGATAATATGAATTTGCTACAGGTACCTATTTGTGCATGTGTGTGCGTCTAAGGGAATTAGGTCAAACATTATAACTAGATGGTGAAAATTGTAGCATAAATGTAATAGTTATATATTACGTAATGAAAATGGTTCAAATACAAAACTTTTTCGTGAAGGGTATCATGAAGCCTGTTACGCAAAGTTTATGAATGTGTTTGTATGTATGTTTGTTACTTCTTCACGCTCGGACGGCTGAACGGATTGGGATGAAATTTGACACATGGGTAAAATATGTCTTGGAATAGCACATAGAATACTTTTTATCCCGGGAGGGCTTTGGGATTATTTTCTACTATCACGTGAGCAAAGGTGAGGGTTGCAGCTAGTATATAATAAACTTTGGCTAATAAACTTAGATGGGCTACTTATATAAGTAGTCCATCCTTTACCGTTTTTTCTCCCAACTATGTCGGTGGCTTCCAGTACCAGGAAAACTTATGTAGCAGAGTTTTAAATGACGCCACCGCCTCACCTCTGTCCCACTTTCTGGATAACCCTTGGTAGAATTTAAATTGGTATTGCATTTATTTCATTTTTTAAGAAAATCTTTACCTTACAATAGGAATTATTACTGCTGTATTGTGGCTGCAAACTTGTAAACTCACATAAATAAGACACTTAAACCTGGAATACCTATCTATAGGTCTATTCTGTATGAGAATAATGCAGTCAATGTCGGTTGATGAAAGGTAAGTATGTCGGTTTAATGCTTTTTTTTTTGTAATTTTAGTAATTTTCATGTGTTGTGTGTGAGATTATTTATAAAAACCACATGACCATCATGGGTTTTTTATAAATCATCACTAGAATTTTAGATGAAAATGATACCTAGTCATGTTATTGTGCATCAAACTAAGTCGTTGTTGACAGTAAAGTTACGTTATGTTCTTAAATAACATAAATTAAAAACCTCCTGAAACAAGTCGCTATTACTTGGAGGTGAGAGTCATGAATGAATGATCGCTTTCGGCCACAATGCCTCTCGTTACCACTCATTATGCAGACTGGGCACCTCTAGGCACCTATGTTGCAACGCATTCGAGGCAACAGCGTGCAACTCTACACTAGTTCCAGTTGCACTAAGTACTGATCTTTACATAAAAATAGAGGTAGTTTCAAAAATGGTATTTCAGCAGGTAAGTATTCGTCTTTATTAGACTAATATAAATTAAATTTGGTATACTATGGTAGACTATGACCTGGATGTCCTGTTATGATACTTTTTATCCTAGGAATATGTTGACTAGGTATCATTTGTTACTTTCACGCAGGGGAAGCAGCAAACAAAAGCTAGTCGGAAAATAAGACACAATAGTTTATTGCGTAAGTGGTTTGTGTAGTTATTTTTACGGGTTACGAGTAATAATGTACTTTGATATTGTTTACTGCGTGTGTAAGATTTCTAAAAATCTTAAACAGATCCTACTAACTACATACAATAGTATGTCACCTTCAAAATTGCTTTAGCAAGAAACGCTTTTAAACTGAGAAAGGAAACTTTCCTAAAACCTTCGCAGATTTGTACAAAACATGCAAATCAACACCACATCAAATAAAGTCTCATAGAAAACACTTTGTTCGAATCGAATATTTGGCGACGGATCAGAGGTCGGAGCGAGGGTCGCACATTCTCGCAGCGTATCGGCCATAGCCATCGTTTGTTAGGGCCGGGATTCGGTGGCAAACTGCTTGCCATACAAATGCTAAGCGTCCGCATTCGGTCGGCTCCGGCCGCGCGCGTCCGGACTCGTCCGCAGCGTCTCGTGAGGCATCGCTCCTCGCTCACGACTTCGGATTTCAGAATCATAATGTAGGGATTTATGTTGATTCGCGTTTAGATGCGACGCCGAGCTGAGCTGCCGACGCGAACATGTTTGGAGGTTAAACATGATTTGACGATATTGTTGTGTTGTTTGTTTTGTACTGCTTTTTCTGTGAACTGATCAGTATGATACATTGATGTTTTTTAGAATTACTTTATTCCCTTTTTAGGAAGACTCGATTTTACCCAGTATTATTCCGAAGGGCCCTTTCGGTTGCCCAGCAGTGCCGATGCCCGCTAGGGCTGCAAGCGTGGTTTGAAAAGGAATCCTGTCTTAGAACGCAAAGGGAAATATACAAGGATGGTTTAGTCAGTAAAAGTCTGACTCGCGCTCCACACAGAACATGAGAAGTGTTTTGATGTTTTTATACCTTAAAAAAATACCCGATAATAATAATATTTCTGCAGACAGCTAATTTATAATACCGAAGCTACATAATACCTATTAAGAATGATGTTGGTACTCGTACTGTTCAACCATCAATAATCAATTTTATTACAGCATTTCTTACATAATTTTGCGCCTAAACATAGCAGTATCTCTTTATTAATGACCCTTAAAAGTTAAAGCCGATACAATCTCTTTCATTTCGCCTGGGCGAGGACTTGGCTAAAGAAATAGAGTTTTGGCCAAACGCCCCGGGCCATTGAAAACTCCTAATGTATATTTTCTCTGTTGAATGTTTACAAATTAAAAGGCACTACTTAGAAGAGAGCACCTGATACAAGAAATATTTAATTATTCTTGGAACAAACTAGTATGTTTATATTTAGGTCTGTGTAGATGGGAATGGACCGTATCACTGAGAAATTTAATTTAGTGTCAAGTGTTAGTAAATAACTTGTAAGTGCGTCAAATATTATATTTTGTTAGAAATTATTTACTTGACTCAAATATGCTTCATATTACATATTTTTGGTTTCTACATAAACTACTCGTAGTGTGTCACTGACAACAGAAAATTACGATTTATTCATAGAAGCGAGTTAATTAACTGCTTCGACTACAAGTTACTCCATTTTAATTTTCTCCAGTGTTAATTATCATATTATAATTATTTGGTAAGGAGTGTTCAAACCCAAAGGTCGACTTGGAGAGGGTAGCGAAAATCAAACACTGGACTGGTAACTAATCGCGTATATTGAAACGTAGTACCGAACCGAATCACAATTTCACAATGTTATACTGCTCTCGACAAACAAAAATTCTTCTTCTAACTTAGGCTACGGGCGGTAACGAAACCATAGCGACTTCTAATTCGACGCCAACGCCATCTATCGAATTCGTGGGTACTAATTTCCCAGTATTTAATTAATATTGAACGCTATAATTCCGTTACCTTTTTACTAACGTAAACAAGGAGCATGTGGCTAAATCATTATAGCCGCACGAGTCGAGGCTGGTTTGTATAGTATGAAAGACCATCTTAAATACAGAGATTCTTCCGTACCTCGGACACCATGTTAAGCTGATGGTTCCGGCTATCATTTGTAGATATTTGACAGTCGTTTGGGATAGTCAGTAGCCGGGAAATCTGACTAAAGTCAAAGTCAAAGACTAAAGTTAAGCATCGACGTCGAGGTGCTAGCCTGTCGGTTTTCTACCGCTTGCATTTCAAAGAGTGTGCGTCAGAATTATTATAGTTCAATTCCGCCAAAACAGTTACATCATTAGACCATTAAACGTACTGCGATGCGTCACTGGTACACATGGCGGATATCTCACCCATATGTAAAAAAAATGTTTGGGTAACACATTCATGTGCGTACAGCTAAGGAGTGGACTTCCCTTCAGACTCCGACAGAGAACGGCAAAAACGAGTAATATTGGACGAATAGGTATATCGCTGAAAAAGATACAAAAAAAAAAAATTGAGTCAACTTGAGAAACTCCTACTTTTCGAAGTCGGTTAAAAAGACAAAACAGACTGATTGACCTGATTTCATTGTGTTAACGCGCAGGATGTAAGTACATAATTATGTAGTTTTATTTTTTGGGTCGTTTAGGTCAGAAATGCACACCAATTTTATTTCTATAAGTTGTGTAGAACACACGCCGATAACACCTAATATATGAGTTGGTGAGTGAGCCATAAGGATGGTCGGAAGGCGTCCGTGTAATAGCGCAGATCGCGCGATATAGCGGCGCGCCGCACGCGATCGCACGCCATCGCGCGATGTTCGCTTCAGCTAATTGTAAATGTGTACGGTTAATTTGTGATTTCGGCGAGCTAGTGGAGCGGCGGGTTGCAATTTAGAGGCTTTAATATGTTAGTTCAGTTGATGGAGGTAACTGTGGAGGTATATAGGCTCGTAAAGGCGGTGTGGAATATCGTAAAATAGGACTATTGTGTCTTGAAAGATATTTCTGTATTGTGTTAGTTTAGTAAATGCTTCACATGACCTATATATTACCTACAATAGTACGTAATAATTAAAAAAGAAAATAGTTATGGTATTTCATAATTCAGAACACAACATAAGTAGAATAATTATAAAGAAAAGATGAAAGAGCTTAGAAAGGAAATACTTTCCCATTTGTACTAGTTACAACGAGTATCACCGCTTGTCTCACACCGTTTAACTTCACTACAGGCAATAAACCAATACGAACGTGCATTACGCAACTAACAGAACACGCAAACTCAGATCGGAAGTTTGCTATTGGTAGTTGAACTATGAGCATTGCCTTACTTTGTGGCACGCCTGCTACGCCCACAAGGTAATTTTAACCTCTTTCATCTTTTTTTATGGTGGGATAAAATTGACATCCCCCGCTCTTGGGCGGAGCGAGAGATAGTGTCAGACTCTTACTGACTAAAAGACCCATCCCGTTCCTTCTAGCCTTCATACCGAGGCTCGAGCGCCCTTTCAAATAACCCTGGCCCCAGTAGGCTTCGACCCTACTGGGTCCCGCTGTTGCTGACAGCTCCTTGAGGCGCGCGGGAACAGTGCGCGCCGTCGACGACTTGGGCTTGGTCCGGACAGTTACAGGACGGCCGGACAGCGAGCTACCCATTGCTCACTGTCCGCCTACGGTGGCCGGAAATCGGGATCAGAATCCCGGCGGCGGTGGCGGCGGCGATAACGCCGTTGCCTGATGCGTTCGGCCTCCTCCTTTGCGAACCTCTTTTATCTGAATAATTGAATATTGATTCTGGAATTTAAAAAATACCGCTGTCAGGGTACAGATACATTGTATATATCTATTTTCTACTCAGCATGAAAAGCTTATTTAGTGATGGACGTACTCAACTCAAGTATTTCAAATAATTCTATGACCCTTTATATAATACCCAAATCCTTTTTAATACTCCAACTTCATATATCTTTAGCGCCATATTTTAGTCCAATTTGAGAATATTAGGGAATTTGCAGGGGTCGGTACGATCGGGGCGGTAATAAGCGCTGGTGACGTCACGGCTCAGAGATAAAGAACGCGATGAAATGTGAGATAACAGCGCTTTTGGAAGGCTTAGGAATCTCTTTTATTATATAAAAATATTCCCTTTTTTTGGTGTTCGGTAGAGAAGTTTGGAAATCGGTTTGTATTATGTGGAGGAGGTAGAGCCATGATCAGCTTATACGTCGCTATAAGATAGACTTTGATCAGCAGCTACAAGGTGTGATAATAGTCACGTGAGTCTACCTACCTAGATAGATAATAAAAAAGAAAAAAAGTAGGATTTTAATCAGAAATAGCAGAAAGTTTCACTTACCTGTGTTTATTAAAAGTTTGTTTCTGTGTTTATTTAGTTCAAATATTTAAAATATTTACCCTTATCTAACGCCATTCTAAATCCAATATGATGGACTCCTAAAGATGACGCATTACTTATTTTGTCATTGTTGTTTTTAACATTATTTTGTCTATTGGATAACATAACCAGTGACTAAAACCAACACTGAACATAAGATATAATTAATTATTATGGTGGATCTTTAAATTGCTTCTGTTACAATAACAATCAATAATAAAGTAAAAATCTGTTTGTACGGAACTAACAAACAATACCAACTCACTCTTTCAGAGCTTTTTAATTTTGAATTATACCCCTAAATTAGGGCTACCCTGTCCAAATGGCTGCAATAACGCTCATTTAGGGGTAACTAACGTTTTGTTGTAGGTCGTAACCGTGGAGTAGTAAGAATGGAGAGCTCATGCCTGTAGGTATTATTTAAATTCGTCAATGACATAACGAGTTAATTGTTAACAAGGGATAGAATTGTTGGTCCTGTAATCATTATCTCATTCTCTGACGGGACCATGCCCAAATCCAGTCTGATAAAAGGAGAAGAATAAAAAAGATATCATATTTAACTGGAAGATCACTACCACGACTACAAAGGAGTGCTCGTTGTTTTAATCAATGATTTAATCTTTTTATTTAAACAACTCTTCTTATGTTATAACGACAGGAACAGAAGATCTTTGATTAGGTGATCACAAGATATGTTCTGGTTTTAATTGGAGATTATTGAAATTAAAGAAATTACACAGCTTTAAATAATTAAATACTCTACCCAGTTGGAAACCACAAGAATACTATGGTCCACGTACGAATATAATGCGAACATTTGCACGTTATTTCTCCATTTGTTCTCACTCCGCGGTCGCACCGCTTTTCGGACAAAAATTATGCGCTGGCGTACTAAGAAAACGTATTTAGTTGCCGGTCTTAAGAATTCCAGTTATTGTTGTTTATTCGAAGTAAAACTATGCGGAGAACGGGAAATACTAAATGAAGTGGAGAGAGCGTTGATTAAGTGGCTTGCTGTTTTGATATGAAAGGCTACCTGCTCTTAATCGAAAAATGCTCTCTTTAAAAGAAACGGACTTACATGTTGTGCCACTTCTTCTTTCCAGCTCAAACGAAAGAAGTGGCGACGAGCTGGCGTTTTTTAGGAGCGCCTTTTATAATTTTTTGACGTTCTTAAAGTGCTGGTTCTCAGCCACATATTGGATTCAAAAAAGACATTAGGTTTGATTTAAGTTAAACATTGTGTGTATTACCGACAATGTCCGCTTATAGGATGAACTAGATTCGCCTAGGCCAAACCAGTCCTTCATATAAGCGCGGCTCTTATTACTGGGTTGTTATAAAAAGTTTGAAAATATATTTGAATCAAATCATATTTAGTTGTAAGCATACAAATATTTCCAAAATATGGAAGAACAAAATAAAAAGGTACCTAGAATGAGCAGTTACAAAAATCATTATAATTTAGAAACTTTATAATAAATTTGAAGTTATTTCTTATGATATAATGTTTTAATAACACTGGTTAGACTGGAATACGATCCTAAGTTATTTGGGAAGAGGTTAGGGAGATGAAAGTTAAATTTCGTCATTCATAAGTGAAAAACCTCTGTCGACAATCTGTTGTCGTCGATTGTTTTTGTATTTTGAATGTGTGGAGTGATGTCACAAAATAAAACCAACAGGGTTGAACCAAAAATGTCAAAACCAAACTACATAAAATTCCAGCTTCCTACAAAATAGTACAGAACAGGTTAATAAATCCAAGTTTCTATTTGGAAACTGGTTTATCTCCGAAACTTAGACTTTCCTAACGGATGGACCGCCGCTGGGCGGGGAGGAGCGAGTCCCCGGCCTGGGCCGAATCCCCGCTCTGTCGGGGCGCTGCTAACCCCCCATCGATCTTTATGCTAATGCCAGGATTTACCAGTTGCTTTTTGAACCTGTTTGGTTAAGCATTTTAGTGTTAAGTAGCCTTTCGGAATCAGAGTTTAATTTTGAAATTATTTTAAATAGAAAATAGGAAGTTACTGTGTATTTAGGTTAAAGTTAGGATTCTGTTTAGGTACTGAATAATAAGATTAGATTGAATGATGACGGTTGATGAGATTGATTGATTGACTGGTAAAATTAATTTAGTTTCGGTTGCGTCATTTCTCGCAAATTAAATGTTTTTCTTTCTTATCTTTTGTTTCTTATTTTTGCAAGTACATTTTTTTGCAGTTAACATTAATTCAAAGAAAGAGAAATGCGTTTTTGGACAAGTACAGAAAGCGTCATCAACTGTTTGCAACTCCCCTTTTCTACCTACCTTACGTACCTATTTTAATGTACCGGGGACACCATCATCAAAATAAAGCTAAGTTATTAAAAGGAAAGCAGTTTTCTGATTGTTTTAAATATACGCTTTTTTATATTTGTATGTACACAACCGTCGCTGCGTCGGGCGATCTGGCACTAGCACTACATACTGCATCAATAGCTTCGAACGGCCGAGAGTTGCATGTAGGTTGTTATATGTGGGGCGAGGTGAACGGACCACCCCTTTATGACCTTAGTTTTGATATAGGGGTAAGTATGAATTAATTATAGAAGTTAATATTGCATTAAAATAGGCGAAGAATATTGTCATTTAATTAACTTTATCTAATCTAGAAATTGTTTAATAGTTGAAACTTAATTCATAAAAAAGTAAGGCTTCTTCAGAACAATGTTTTGAACGTATTTTTAAGAAAGGAATACAAAAGCATTTGTTATGTAAACGTTTTTCGTAAAAGTGTTCAAACATTTGCATAAGCTCTTTAAAAGGTGCTGTGAAAATATGGCAACAAAAAATGCATTACTTACTGCAAAAATGTGCATAATGCAAATCTCAGTTGTTAATGCTAACGGCTATTTCGGACAAGTTGCAACAAGCAGTCGTGGCCGAGTGGTTAAGGCGTCTGACTCGAAATCAGATTCCCAGTGGGAGCGTAGGTTCGAATCCTACCGGCTGCGTAACTTTTGCCTTTTTTAATAGTTGTAATAAAATGATTTGTACAAATTAAAAATTTCGAAGTTGATTTATTGTATGTATTACATAGCATTTCATTGTGATTTTAATAACTATATTACAAATATTACAATTAATCTCCTTAACTATCATATTTCGTTAATTAAAATCCTCTCAAATGGGTTACTTAATTAAAAGCTTGGAAAGTATAATTACCTCAAGTTTGGTTAGAAAACCAAGGATCTTCTCAACGTTTTAGAAATAATATTAAGAGTGACTGACAAGCCGTCACGGCGAAATCAATAAAGTTAGCAAGTTACGTATAACTTAATAACTTGGGCACGAAGCTTTAAAAAGTTAAGTGATTGAAGATTGAGAAGTAAGCTTAGCGCAGTGGCTGACGTGGACAGTTGTAGGTTCGAAACCCGGGTTGGACATTAGCATTCGTAGTATTGTTTTGTGTTAGAGTAGGTAAGAGCTGAATGATGGGTTGTTACACGGAGTAAGTACATAACATTTATAAGGCTTTATTTACTATTTCGTAAGTTTTAATGTTTGGTAGGTAGTGCTTTATAGCAGGCAAGTGTGTGTGTGTGTGTGTTATTAGTGTCATTAACAATGACATTTATTCCTAATTCAAATCTCAACCAAAGTAAATATAACTACAATATACTATTTATTTTCCACTTAACTTTTTCTTTTTTCTTAGCCTATGTTGTGTTGCCTATTGCTAGGCAAAGACCTGCCCTACTCCTTCTTACTTAACTAATAAATAACTTAACAAGTATACATTGAAACAAACTGAAATTAATAATAATTTACTTACTTTAAAAAAATCATCGGACAGGAACAAAATTATCCATATTGTCGTTAGACGTCCCCACGTGTCGCCGGTGAAAAAACCAGCCCCCCTAGCCAAGTTACAACCGTTTCGCTTGCGCCGAACGCTTTGAGTTGACCTTGCCGCCATTTTTTTTTGTTCTGACCACGTGACTGAGCGTTAAGACGACGTCATTTCCGTACACTTGAAGCTCTCTACACAAACGTTAACTATTGTAGATTAGCAACTTGGCTAGGGGTACAGATCTGGTCACGATACTCGTAGTCCTAGAATGCAAAAGGCAACTGGAACATAGGAAACAGGGAACACAGGTGTGGCATTAGTAAAAGTCTGACTAATGAGTGGGATAAGTACCTAAGTCATTAGACGATTTCCCACCTTAAAAAAAGGCCTCGGGTTAAATAAAAGAAGAGTATAGCTACTTACTATGTATTCAGATCCTAGTTGTTTTTTTGTAAATAGGGTCAAGTATAATAGAACCTAGATTCAATTTGGGTTAGGTTCTAGATTCATTCATTCAATTGTTTTTCCCATATCGTAGCAGCATGTTTAGCAGTTATTTATTTAGTGTTAGTCCTCTTTCGATGTGAGAAAAGAGTAATAAAAAGAAAATAATAATTATTATTTATTTAAGTACTTTTAGAAATAAATATATATTATAAAAAAAAAAACTTATGAATGCTTAGTAGTACCAAATTCTAAAAAGATTGGCTTAAAAAAAAACTAGTTTAATTTACACATGTTTACCTATAATGGTATATCGGTGCAACTTGTAGCGACTTGCCCGAGTTGATAAAAACCTGTGTTTCAGGCCATCACCGGACTAGGCGATCAGTTTATTTTTGGTAATAAAACTCGATAAGCTGGTCAACCTACATTGGCAATAATATCCAAAGCTTTGATTAAAAAAAAGCCATAAAGCAAAAAGTTGTGTGTTAAATCGAATTTAATTAATTCCCGCCAATATTGAATCAATTTTCAAACATTTAATATTTGCACATCCGAAAGCAAACAGAATAAAAATTAATTCACATCCGCGGAGCTTGGCGGCCATGGCATGCCAAGTATTTTTAATAAAACCCTTCTCTTTGAAGCGAGTGTGTCCCGCTAATCTGTCAAATTAGTCCCTTTGTTTGATATCACACGGCTGCTGCCAATCGGCTTGATGAAATGGCCGAGTCTTTCATATGGATATTATTGATTTGACCCACTTTGGCTAATATTTGACCAATAGCATATAGCATAGTCGGCTTTATAATGTTCCCACTGTTGGGACTCAGGCCTCTTCTCTAGGAGAGGAAATGGTCTCTAATCCATTTCGCAGGCCCAGTGCCCAAATTTGCAGACATGTGACATCTACCAACCCGTGGATGTCAAATGTCTGCGAATTTTTGGTTCTAGGACATGCCAGTTTTCTCACGATGTTTTCCTTCACCGTTTTGAGAGCAGTGGCGATGAAACAAATTACACAAAGTAATGCGCCTGGCTGGGTTTGAACCCGTGATCTACAACTCGTTAGTTGGAGCCATTATCACTCGGCCACCACTGCTCTTGAAGTATATATTAAATGCTAACGAAAGGGACGACCACACGCGTAAGGAAACGGTCATCCTTATCTAGCAAAACTATGGTTTCGCTGACATTACTTCGAAGTAATGGACCCCAGCCCAGCAGGTCCGATGTCTGTCAGACCCGCGGGAAATTTCTGATAAGGAAACACGCGCTCCTAGAACGTACAACTAAAGGACATAGGTGTGGTTTTAATCAGTAGAGCGAGATAAGTTATTGGTTGATTTTCCAACTCAAAAAGATCCTTTTGTTATTTTTTACAAAAGGAAACAGTATCATCAGTAACAACAAAAGCAGCAACAACATAATCAAAGCCTCGGTAGATACAATGTTTTTACCTACTTGTTAATCATTAACACGAAACAATAATTAAATCATACAGATCAACACTTAATTAATGATGAACAACGACACATCGCCACAATATTTATAATATTATTTATTATTCTTTAATGAATGCTATTGTTTTACCATTGAGTGTGGTCTCTGCATGTTCTGTTATTTTTGTGGTGTCCAATAAATATCGTGGCTGAATTGTTTGAGCTTTGGCGTGCCGATTCAAATAAACCGCATTATTACCATGAAAACCTTTGATAAATGAAAATAATTTTTATTGTTGTTAATCAAACAATAAGTTTGCTTCAAGTATTACTTATATTAACATACATGAACCGCATTCCAAAAATAATACGAATTTCAATCTGATTACAGTTGATTAAATATAAAATCAGAATTGAATAAAACATAAACAATAATACCAGTATAGCTTTATTTACTAACGTGATGATCATAAAGTTTGGCTATGATATGCCTACTTTGGTCCCAAAAAACAAAAAGTGTCCGCAGTCGGTAGGATTCGAACCTACGCTCCCAGAGGGAATCTGATTTCTAGTCAGACGCCTTAACCGCTCGGCCACGACTGCCATGGGAGGTATCGTCCCTTTATTGGCGCTGGTTTACGACGATTATCTGGCTCTATGATAACGGCCTGATCCCTTTGTTCTGTCTTGACTTTTAGTTGTTAGTAAATAGTTTGGAGTTAGATCTTTGGAGTTAAACCTTCCCCATTGCCGTTGTTTCTTGTCAATTCCTGTAATTTTAAGGAACTTGATCTATCAAAACACTTCTTATATAACTAGGTATATTCTTTTTTTTTCTGTGTAAAGTTTTTGATATTAATTGTGGCTGAGATGACATATTGCAATTTGAATGTTTTCAAAGTACGAGGAGAGTTTGTTGAGAGGATAGTGTGTCCTCTAGATAAGAAATAAGCGACCTTTTTACAATATGTGTATGTTGTAAATATAAAATAAACATAGTCATAGTATTACGGCAAGAATAAGAACCACTGACTGCTCATGAAATGGTTAAGGAAATCTGGCACGATAAATAATATCTATTTATTTGCAAATAGACTTTTTTTGTCAATTTAAATTAGGTGAGATTTCAATTTTTTTGACAATTTAAACTAGGTGAGGTGGGTGTTTCATAGCTGAATACCCTAAGATGAAATACCGAAACAAATTCAGAAGACAAAGTGACTTTTAACACTGTACTGATATTTGGGTAGGCCGAAAACAAGTACATACTGTGGTAATTAAGTAATTTCCAGATATACGTTAAAATTATTGATAAGAAAAAATATAATAGGTACGGATTGTTTTTTCTTATTAGTAATTTTAACGTTTTGTCGTTAAAATTGACTGTGGACACTTCGTTCGCAATACTATAATATCTATAATTTACAAAAAATTTAATACTTTACAAAATATTTATGTCAAACATCAATTTTTGTGGTGATGATGGATGATGATGATACAATTTTAAAATTAAAATAATCAAAAAAAATAATTTGACTTGTCTGTTGGTCTAGTGGTTAGTGACCCTGACTGCTATGCCGGAGGTCGTGGGTTCGATTCCCACCCAGGATAAATGTTTGTGTGATGAGCACGATCATTTGTTCTGTGTCTGGGTGTAATTTATCTATATATGTATTTAGAAATACATAAGTGTGTTTATCAGTTGTCTAGTGTTCATAACACAAGCTCTCCTTAGCTTGAAACTACACGGCGTTGTGTGATATTTGTGGAATATTATATTATGATCAATGTCTAGGTATCTATTGTCTACGGCAAGGAACGGTTTCAAGCCTGTGACAGAAACATCGTAGAAATAGTTTTTTTTTAAAGCTCTTTACATGCAGGTTAATTTTGGATATAGTGTAGTTTAATATTAAGATGTTTATTAATAATATAAATTCAATATAAAAAACGAACAGTAGGTACCTTGTAACTAATTAAAGGCCCTAATTGATCTAACAGTAACGAATTTAAAACTTGGCTGTCAGCTTCGTCTACTCGTTGTATAATTGAATTACTAACATGTAGGTGGCTAATTAACTTTGTTAGGCGCCGACGGGTAAACAAAGATAGGACTTTGATGAGAGAATATTAAATTGTAGAGATACAATAGATCAGAAGGCAGACAGTTTGACAACCAGTGTTACTAAGAGGTGCTGTGTGGTCTGGTAGACCCCACGCACGCTGGGAGGACGATATCAGGAAAATAGTTGGACCGCAATGGCAGCAGATAGCCCAGGATCATGAGAGATGGCAATACTTGGAAGAGGCCTTCAAGGCCGCCCTAAGGTAAAGGCCTAAGAGTAATTTATAAATATAAAAATAAAAATCAAATATTAATAATTATCAATGATTAATTAATGGTTGTCAACCTTTATATTATTAATTATTGTTTATCAAATTATTAAATACCTATTGTTATTATTAATGATCAATTGAAAAAATAAAATGAAAAATAGTTTATTCTCAGAAATAAATATTTAGCACAATAAATATTACCTCTGCCAAACTATAAAGCAGTTTGTTGACAGATGTAGATCTTTTGTCTAGCACAAACATACACATTCACCGATAACACTTTCTAAATATCCTCATCATTGAGGGTTTCACAAAATTTATTGAAGAGGTACTTATGTATTTTATTTTTATAAGACACTTTTGTAGCACGCCACAGCTGTTTATATCGACTGGAAATTTATTAAAAATGTTTGGAACCAAAAACTTTCTACATCTTCGACCATAATAGTTATTACAATTGGGTACAACAAACCTTTTTATATTGTTTGTCCTCTGAGTCTCGTACGTACAATAACATTTTTATATATATCACTATTATACTGTTCTAAAGCTTTTGTTAACACCACCCTCTCATGAGCCGGCAGCATCTTATATTCCAAAAATAAATTTTCATACTCACCAATTTTACAACGCTTTTTTGTATTTTTGTCTACTTATAGTTTCATGAATCTAATTTGTATTTTATTTTTATTTTATCTAAGTATGTCTTAAACGTATTACCATAGCACGCCAGCCCATAAGACAGCAGTGAGTCCACCAGCGCATAATAAACCATGAACAATGTTGCTCTATCTATCACAAGACTAAGGTGGTGGAACTTCACAAGCACGTACCTGAGTTTGTCACATAATTGTATAATGTGTGTTTTCCATGAGACTATGACTAAACAAAAGTACTTGTATTCCTCCACCACCTCAATATTGGCCCACTCACATTTCGTCAATCCGTCACTGTGCAGACATTCATAGCTATGCCCCACCATACGCGGCGGACGTTCGGTTTTTTTACTGTAAAGCGATCGTATATGCATACATTTTGTTTTGTTTAAATTATGTTTGAATTATGATGCCATTGTCATGAGCCCATTTGATAATATTAGTTAAATCCTCTTGGATAGCGCTTTCAAATAAAATTTAAACCTTTGTCAGCATAAACTAGATCTGATCTACTGACTAAAAACCCATTCATGTTCCTGCTTTGCCATTGTTCCAGGGCCCCGGGGATCTCTATCGCTCATGGCCCCAGTAGGCTTTGACCCTACTGGGCCCCGATGGTTGCTGACAACTCCTTGAGGTGCGCCATGGAACACTATGCACCGTCGACGATTTGGGCTCTGTCCGGATGGTTACCGGACGGATGTTTGCTGTCTTGTACTATGTAGGATATGGTTTACCCGATTTAATCTAAATCTATTCTACGGTTGATGCGTGAATAATTAACAAATATCTAAACAAACTATTTATCAATCATGAAGTTAGTAGGAAGGATAAGATAGTTGAGTCTAGATTCGCTTGATGAAATGTCTTACGAGCAAAAGTGCCAACCAGCCAGATAATCCGTGAGACACACTATGTTCTAATAATTCTAGTATATATACAGGGTTATTTGTAAAACATTAACAACCTTGCAAGATTGTATTACTGATTTCATAAACCACTTGTTCTACCACCTTTTACAAAACACAATTCATTTACCAAAGTCAAACCTTCAAGATTTCGTTGTTCTATCTAACACATTTCAGCATATTTTCCTATACCTAGGTACGTCTGTATGACGTAATGCAAGCGCATCAAGCACCCCTGCCACCCGATCCCCGTTGCCCTCCGCTATTGTACTATTACTTACTTCGCATAGACTTCGTAATATTTGACCGTTTTATTATTTTTATTTACTTTTGTATGAAAATCTGATGAAATATAATATGATATTTTTTTTTTAAATCATAGAACAAAAGTTGTTGTTTATGATTACAGTAACATAGTTCTGTGAGGTTGCTGCCAGTGTTTTACATATAACCCTGTAAAAAAAAAAAGTATATTGTGTGTGTCCGAGTGCCTAATAAACAAATTCTCTTTCTTTCCATGCTCGTTTTGTTATTCGGAAAAATAATAGGAGATTAAAGGACGACAAGTCCATCACCTTTAAGTTATATGTACAATAACAAGTTACTTAAAAGTTTTATTTAAAATTCTGATGAAATAATGTATCCTTCACTCTACGGAAGAAACATATACCCTGCTTCTATTATATCGACGAGTATAAACAATTGGTTCATCGTAAGGACTTGTTTTACTGTCATCGATTTGCTATTTCAATGCAGTGGCGTCCACTCCAAGATTAGTTTCAGAGGTTTTAGACAGCTGATCCGCCTCTCGCCATAAACCATAATCTACATACAACTTGTAATTAGTGTCGTATCTTTTACGACGGTAGTTTGATAAACAATATCTGCGCGGACTGCGCAACTTTCGGCTTCAAAGAGTGCATTCAAATCTTTTATTGTAATTGTGTTTTGTATTAGAGCTTGCTGCCGGCGTTTTACTGTGGGAACACAGATTGTGGAAATGAGAGATGTGACAGAACAGACAGCCCTCTGTGCAGAGGATGAATGGAGTCGGAAGAAACTGTCGCGCATGTGCTCCTTGAGTGCACAGCCCTCAGCGGGATAAGAGCACAATCCTTGGGAGCTCCGAATTCACTGATATACTGCGGACGCCCAGAGCGAACTGAAGAGACTCATCCGTTTCTGGAATGAGTTGGGCTGGTTCGAGTTAAGGCCGCTGTGCCAGACGCACAATGGTCCGATAAGGACTAAGTGCAGAAGCCAGACCACAAAAATAAAGAAGGTAAAGATGTGACAGAAAGATGAGATAGCAAAAATGACTAGCAAAATTCTACAACGTTGTAGATTGTCTTCTTAGCATAGTCGATTTCTTTCATAGTTTTTCCATACTTATTATTAACCTCTTTATATTACACTTCAAAATTAACCATCGATATTGTGGGTAGAGTCCAAGTTACCTACAATCAGGGCTCCGAAGAGAAAACCTTACAATTCGAGCTGTGTCAAGGAGTACCTGCCACTTTATTAATCAAGCCCTTGATCAAACCGCCAAACAAGAGCGTTCTGAGGTATCGATATAGTCGAGGCTCATGGCTTTTAAGCCCTTCTTTTGGAACAGTAATATCAGCAATTATTTACAGTGGAGGTGGACCGAAACGAAAGGCTGTATGCCTATCAGGCTTATTGGCTTCAATTGTCCTGTTAGTACTGATGGACTAATCACTATATTATTAGTGCTGATAGAATTTTTCTTTGTCAAGGGTTGATGATCAGCTCTAATCTCTTGAAGTTTAACGCTGAGTGGGACTACGATACAGAGCAAGTAAATAGTAAGATTATGCAATTTTACTTATTTAATTTACCAAGTATTCCAATTGTTGCCAAAATTAAGTTGTGTGATCAATTATTTCCATAATAAATCTGTAAAATATTTCTTTCCTTCAAATTGTATTCTCATGTATTCACAAATGAGTAAACTGTCATAAACAAAAACCCCACATTAAAGCATTTCAGATTGAAATCTTTCCCTATTAAATCATCAATATTTGGTAGATAGGTAGTAACTAATATGTATTATAAACTCATCAGCCAATCCAAACCAAATGTGTTTGAAAATCAGATATTTACATGAAAGCAATCCAATGAGCGAGGCTGCCAATACTGCGTAATTAGGCAACCTGTCAAAATTTCAGGCTTGGTACAGAAGTGCTGAGTGCCTGTGGCAAGTAGCGGGAATGTGACGTGTGTACGGGAAATACACGGTTCAATTAGTTGCATGAGATTGATGGTAGCTGATTCAGGATATACTTACATATTATTACAAGGAAGTACAATATACTGTTTGCAGGTAATCCATGGAAAAACTGACCCGATTCTGATAATTCACTGATTGATAGACAATATTGGTTAATAAATCAAAAAATCAAAATCAAAAAATCAAAGCATTTACGTCAAATAGACCATTTACAGGCACTTGGACTTTATTTGAATAGTCAAATGTCGGTCAGTCCAAGAAAAGTGAAGCTAAATTGCACGTTCCAAAGAGTAGGTCTCTATGGAGAAGAACGTGCAAGAAACTCCATGGACACTCTTTTAAATCATATTATGTGTTACATATAATGCTTGGTTACATATTATAAATTGAGAACCTGGCAAATAAACAATCTTGACTGGTTTTCAGGCTAGAGAGAGTTTGAGAAATACTTCAAATCCTTACCGGAAGTAAGCAATTGAAGAAAGAAAGATAATGGTTTTATTTGTTGAAAATGACGTATCCTTATTTTACATATTTAAATTATAAACCTTCTACAGGAAAAATATGCGTCACGATTAACAACGATCTTAATTTATTATGTTTCAAGTTGAGTATTTCTCCGTCTAAAAAGCTCTCAAAATTTTGCGTTAAAGTAGGGTTTGTGACGCTTTCAACTTAAAATATCAACTCTGAAACTCGTCCATAATTCAGAAATAAGGGAGCAGACATTGGAAAAAGGTGTGACCAAAAGACTCAAGCAGCATCCCCACAGCGTCACAATTCGCTCCCTTATGGATTCAACCGGCAATTTATGGTACCTATCTACATTTTCTAAAATTTTTTTTTTGAGTTAGCAAACATTTTCAGAAAAAAAAAAAATTACTAAAAGAAATATTTATGAAAATTTGGCCTTTCCATACAAACTGTCCAATCAAGTTTATAATTTTGGTGGTGTGGTGGAGGTGAGGCGGATTTTTATTTTCGTTTCCTGAAAAAAAAATTTGTGGAATGTTGTTCAGTATCGTCTACTAAACAAGCCCTTAAAGTTTGTGGAGGGCTGTCCCTTACACCTTGTATACTACGACTCGTGTTCTTCAAACTGAAAAAAAAAAAAAATATTTTAGTCTGCTTTATGGACGTTAAAAATTAATTAAAAAAAAAACAACCTTTTTTCAATAATCGGGAACTATTTCGATATAATCTACGAAAAACTTAACTCACAGGCAAGAGATCTGCATCTCCTGGACTAATGAAGCAGTCAGACAAACTAGGTAATTTCAATTAATCACACCATCATCATCATGTCAACTGAAAGACGTCTATTGCTGGACATAGGCCATCCCAAGTGTCACCGTAATGAACGGTCCTGTGCGTCTCACATCCATCGGATTCTCACGACCCTCACCTGGTCACAAAATAGATATGTACAGAAGACAATCTCATGTATGTTACTTCACTTTTTATACCTACACTCTGTGGACGCACACTAATGAGCGTTTAAGCTGGAACTGTTCGACGAGTGGGCCGAGGTGCTCCAAAATATCGTGTCCGTGAGCGGTGTCTATGTGTGCGTTGCTCGAGCGCGCTTTGTATGCAGATTGACTTCTGTACCTATATATTTTGTGACCTGGTAATCTTCAGGTACGTGGTGTGCCTTGGCCACTGCCACTTAAGTTTAAGCATTCGACGGGCTACGTCGGTAACCTTGGTTCTGCTGCGGACTTTTTTATTTCTGATGCCACCAGGCAATGAAACACCGAACATAGACCTTTCTATTGTTCTTTGGGTGACTTTAAGCCTTCTGATGAGACCTATTGTGAGCGACCACATTTCAGAGCCATATATCATTACTGCAACACACACTGGTCATAAACTTTCGTCTACCTATGCAGTATGACCCGGTATTTTCGTCTATAAAGGGTCATGGGTCTTCCCAGTTCTGACTCGTGTAGAAAATGTTACCCCCATGTGACCATGTGACACCTCTCCCATATTCAAATAGTCTATGGCAGTGATGCATGTCACTACAAGTTACGTCAAAGTGTAACGTGTTCGTAAATTTTATGGCGGTCCGGGTTGATGGGATCTGCCAGACAAAGGATTAGTTTCAGGATATGCGACGCAGTAAAATGGACTCGAGAAATATTGCGCTGATTTACTTAGTTTGGCCTGGAAGTCTGTTTGAGTCATTCGTGGGTAAACATGGTAGGTACAAGTGACATTTATATCTACAAGTAAATTAATAGGTAATATTTTGTGAGTGAGAGAAGTGATTATAAAAACAAACGCAATAGGACATCGTCCTTAGGCATAATTCCTGTTTTTAGCTTGATATTAAAAAATTCTATACTAAAAAATTGTTTGAGAGGAAAGCGCGCGCGCAACCTGGGGCCTTACCGTGACGTTTTAAAATGTCAGTCGTGCGAGCGAGAAAGAGGGATGGAGCTATACAAGTTATGTAGTGCCATCCCATTATCAGTTCGGTTTAGGTCTTCAAAAGGATCGCGATAAAAACTCGTGGTAGGGATGATTACCAGATTATGGAGGCATTTATTCGAAATTCAAGATGATAAAAATTATAAAGATTGGCATCGTATCTTATTGGATTTAAATACATAACACGTTCCATACTTCTCACCTGAACCAAAACCCTCGTTTTTGCCGTCAACGTCAAAGTTATTTCAGCGAAAGTTTGGGATTGTCACCGGGCCGGAAGTCGGCGTACCCACCGCTTACGTACATCCGGCAAGCCGCATTCAGGCCGCGACCACGGCCGATGGGCCGGAAATCGTCACATGCTGTTTTTCGTCCGCTTCACGATTACTTAAATATGGTATCGAGTGTTCTTTACAGATTGTTACGTCGATGAAGTGGTATTGGAGCTGTCGTGTTATGTATAAGTAAAATCAAAATAAAACCTATTTTAATTTTTAACCGACTTCGTTAAATAACGAAGAGACAAAACTATATAATTGTAGAAACACTGACTTCCGAAATTAAAGTTATTTTGTACTTTTCAGCGATTTTTTACTTTGAAGTCAGTTTAATATTTTTTGTAAAAAGTTTTTTATACTTATACATTTTAAGGTTAAACTTTTTTTGGTGCGAAATCATCCAATGACTTCTCGCGCTTTAACGTCGAGCGGGAAGGCGTGTCGAACTTTTGCTGACTAAAATCTACTCCTGTTCTTTCTTTGTCTTCGTTCCGGGGCTCCGGGATTTTCTTTCACATCATACCTACATGGCCCCAGTAGGCTTTGACTCTCCTGGGCCCCTACGGTTTTGCTGACAGATGTCAAGGAGATCCTTGAGCCGCGCGTGGTACACTACGCGCCGTAGACGACTTGGGTTCGGTCCGGACGGTTATCGAACAGTCGAACGGCAAGTCACCCATTGCTCGCCGTTCGCAAGCCCATGCCTACGGTTAATTCCGTAATTGGGATCCGGGCAGCTGGGGCTTGAGGGCCGTTCCATCGCTCATGCGGTCGCCTCTTTTGCTAGCATTACTACATTAATTTAGGACCATGGCCAAGGCATGCATGTACCTCAAACGTAATTACGCACAGATTAGTCAGTCAAAAAAAGTCAAAGTCAGTAAATAAACAAAAGCTACTTTTGTATCAAGTAACCAGCACAGTACGTACTAGTCGCTAATATAATAGCAAAATTAAGAATTAAAAAAAAAAATCCCTTCGCATAAAATCTATAAGAAGTAAAAGAACTGGTTAAGACGAATCTAATAAGTCCAAACTCGACGGGTCCAAGGTTCCATCAGCCACTTCCCAGTTCTAACATAAGGTCTTCATCATCAGATTCTCGTCGTCATGAGAAACAAACACTACTACTATTTTTTTAAAGATAAATTTAAATGAGCCGAAACTTGATGGGTTTATTAAAAGGCATTTCAAGGTTACGTCTCTTACCCCGGACCTCATCATCAGACCAGTTTGATAGCGTCGGCTTACATGCCGATGCTATCAAACTGGTCTTGAGTATTTCAAACATAAGGTCACACATATGTGGTTATTAGTAATGTACATATCCATTAAGTGTTCAAGATCCCTGTCACAGCCAGCAAACAAGCTGATGACTTTGAACACCTTAAACAGATCTTAATAAATTGTATCAAGAAACATCTCGATAACGTCAGCTTTCAAATAAAAAATCGCATCAAAATTGGTCCATTCGCATAAGAGCTACGATGCCACGGACAGACACAGAGACACAGTTAATAACACCCGTCACGCAACCCGTTTCTGTCGGGGGTTAAAAATAATGTTGTTCAAATAATTATTATTAAATAGTAATTTATTTTATTTTGTTGCATGTCCTGTGCGAGTTACTAATAAACTTTTTTATTTTTATTTATTGTCGTGTTAGTTCTACCTTAATAAGTCTTTTTCTTCGTCCAAGGACCTTAAATACTTGTTCTTCTAAATATTTCACAACTGGTATTTTCACAATAAAATGTTTCAATTATCTTAAAGGGATTAACAGCAAAGCAGTGGCGGTGTGGACACGGCGGCCGTCGGTGCAAGTGTCCAGTGTTTGCTGAACTAAGCCGGCGCTAAATCTTGGGATGGGGCGAAACTAAAACAATAATAATAAATACGAATTCTAAATAGAGGACGCCAGTTTGTGTGGCCACGAGAATCGCGTCCGCACATGACAATTCGATTTCAATATTTTCGAGTAGAAACAACAAAATATCAATTCGTTACGATTCACTACTATAACTATTTTTTAATTACTGAAATATTCTTTTCTTAGTCTTCTTATTCTTAAAACTCTTACCTATACCGAAGATACACCACCATACCGAAGATACGTCATCATTACTTAATTTATTTATTTCATTTAAGATTGCCGTACAACGTTGCATTGCCGTCAGTCTTTTCGGCACACTTCCAGTCAACAGCAATGTTTCTGCAGCCAGCGGGTTAACCCACATGATAGTGAAGGTGAACGTGAGCCAGTAGATTGAAGTGTATCCCAAGACAACATCCTCCATGGATAAAAAGTATCTTATGTGCAGGACATGGTCTACCCGTGCACCAAGTTTCATCGAAAAGTTCACGTTCAGCTGTCAGAGCATAAAGAAGTAAAAAATATACTCACATTCACAAACATTCACTGTTATGATAGTATGCCATTAATTTCGCCTGCGTGATTGTAGAAAATTACCCTAAAGGAACATACTCCAATACTTTTCCAAAATCATATTCGAAACTAGAAAAAACTGGTTAAATAAACTTCCCATGGAAATAGTTCATTCAAAAGATTCAAGGTCAACGGGTAGTACGGGTCAACGAGTCCCTTTTTTTGCCTCGAATTTTAATTCCCTTGAGAGTGTCGAAATGTACGTTTTAGCAATATAAACAGTTGTACCATTTTTTTTTCCTTAACTTAGAAGTTTGCTTTTTTTACAGCTTTAAGGAACCTCATGCCTAAATATATGATTTTAATTTCAATTAGATATCACCTTCATTTCCCGAGATAAAAGGTATTGACAGACAGACAGACGGACAATAAAGTGATCCTATAAGGGTTCCGTTTTTTCGTTAAAAAAAATCCAAAAATACTTTTCCATCAGTTTTCGTGGCCCGAAAATAATGCGGCTCAGCTACAAGCCTGAAACTGGTCTATTTAGCTTATTTACGGCCCCTCCAGACGTTCCCCAGATTATTACAATTTTAACGGAGCTGTGTAAACTGCCCCTAATGCTAACTAATCACTGGGATGTTCCGTGATGATCGAATGATGGTAATAGCTTGGTTTCAAGAGGCTTAGATGTTAAAGCTTGTTACCTTTTTATTGAATTTTAAGTGAGTACAAAACAAAAACATATCGTAAGTCTTTGTCTCAATTTTCTATAGTTTTACATTAATTTCTTTTTAAAATTTTTTCATCATAAAAAATGCTTGATGTTTTGATTCCAATGTTGTATTGTACGAGTATTATTATTTGTTCCGATGTCTTAAAATAGAAATAAGAAAGAACAAAAGCAATTTAATTATATGTAATAATAACTTTAGACATCGCGCTGCCGCCGCTCTGTTGAAATCTGTCATCACGTGTAAGGAAGACGTGACGACAGATTTCAACAGAGCTTCAACAGGGGGACCAAACGCCGATCTCAAATAACAATAAAAACTTACCCAGACTTAAATAATTTATTTTTGTTTTAATATTTTTGCAATATATATTTAAAGAAAAAAAACTGGGCAAGTGCGAGTCGGACTGGACCGTTGAGGGTTCCGTGCTAACTACAATTCTCGAATTTCCTAAATTTTTTAAACTTTCCGAATTGCATAAAACTATTATTTTTTGTAACGTAAGTAACAATTTTGCTGTTTTTAGATTTATATACCTAACTATAAGACCTTACTTTGTGCCAAATTTCAGGTTTTTGAGTCAATGGGAAATACTCTATGAATTTCCAGCTTTGAGGATTTCGAAATATACTTACGCTTTTTTGTGACATAAACGAACATATCTTGTTTTTGGTTAACTTAAAAATTTGTTTTTTCACAGCTTAAAGAGACTACAGACCTGAGTATACGGCTTTAATTTCAACTCGATACCTGCACGTGTTGTCAAGATAAATTGTATTGGCAGACAGACGGACGGACGGACAACAATGTGATCCTATATTAAGGGTTTCGTTTTTTCCTTTTGAGGTAAAGAACCCTAAAAAGAAAGAAAACATGATTATTTTCCCCGAATGGACGCAAAATAAAAATACAGCAATCCTTTAATGTGTGAACCGGCCCGACCTGCCTTATTTATATATTTTTTAATATTTACTTTATTATACAAAACCTGGAGTGTAAATGGTCGTCTATTGCACAGGGTAATAATGGTCGTCTCTTACAGACCATATTTCTCAAATCTCATAATAAAATAAAATAATTTAATTAAACAATCCCGAATAATATTCTAATAAATGACCTTAATTGAAAAAGGAAAAGAATAAATATAGTGTGAATGGTATTGAAATAATTTTCATCATGTTTTAAAGGTTGGTAGTTTAGTTTTCTAAATATCATAAGATATTTCCCAGTCATCATTTTTCAATTTCCGAAAAACGGTTCCCCGTATCGTAGTGTAGCCGTAGTGAATCAAGTGGAGACCGGATCCCGGATGTAGAGCAGCACGGCGGTGTCCGGCGCCGGACGCCGGACGCACGGCTTCACCCGCTAATTGACTAATCCGGTTACTACCGGCCGAACAAAGAACACTGTGATGTTGTTTAGTTCAACAGATAACTCATATTTTTGAAAATGTTCTTTAATTCGTTTACGGTTTAATTTTTTTTTTGTTTGTATTTTTTTTTTTTTTGTAACAGTTTATTAAAATCTTTGATGTACAAAGTGATTGACATATTACAGCAGATTAGGATTCGTATTATTGGGTCCTCTATATTTAAGTGTTGTTACTTAAAGAGATCTCTCCTTAGTGCACTTAATTACTTCCTGAGTCAAAAAAAAAAGTAATATTACACTATAATCAGGGACCCCGACCCCGACTCTCTCGTACTCAGTCATCGTCAGCGTGGATAGTGGACGACGAGCTATGGGTAGTTCCGGTAACCGTGTGGATAACCCACGTTTCATAGAGATTTCAGCAAAACCTTAGGGGCCTAGCAGGGTCGGAGTCTGCTGGAGCCACGGGTTTACTTCTGAAAAGGAAATCCGTGGATACCGTGGTTTTCGTCAGTAAAGTCTGACATGCCCTCCGGCTCTACCCTGGAGCGGGAAAGTCATTAGATGATTTCCCACTTTAAAAGTTTCTTAGGTGTCAAGAGAAAGTTAATTTGAGATTACAATATTAGAACCTGTCGCACCTGATAAGGTGTGTTATGCGCGAGTCCACTCGCGCGTCTCAATTTCTGTCGCTTCCTGATACCGCGTGAAGCGCGCGTTTCTTTGCTGGGAGGGATCCAGTCAGTTACAAACATGGACTCAGAAACAGCGGTTGTGTTGTGGCTTGCATATCATCGATGGAAACATCGTAAACGAAGAGAATGTCGACGACTTAACGCGCACCCAATTCTACGTTCTCTCAATTCTGTATTGAAATAGTTTGATGATTCCTTAACCCATATGGCTATTCTTTTTTCAACTTCGTAGAAAGAAGTTCCGTGTCGAAGTTATCATTTTAAATTAAATATGTCCACTGCAACAGACTTGCGCGTAGTACTAGACGCAGCAATGGCATCCGAGTATCTCGACTAGCGCGGCGCTAGCGCGGGTTGCCAGCTGTACACGGTCAAACCTATCGACCAATCGGTATGACGTTACCGATTGGATCAAACAGATTTGACCGTGTGTGGGAGTGGATTGGTATGACACCGCGTCATACTGATTGGACGATAGGTTTAACCGTGTATGGCCGGCATAAAACACGCGAGTCGAGAGTCCAGCTCATTGCACGCGTTTTACGTTCGAGTGAGACGCGCTGGTGAAGGTCGCGAGAATCCGATGGATGCGGGACGCGCAGGATCGATCGTTGTAGTGACACTTGGGGGAGGCCTATGTCCAACAGTGGACGTCTGTCAGCTGAAGTGATGTGTGTGAGGAAATGCGAGTAGGCATCTGAACGTGATATATGTAGCCCTAGTATCTCGAGTATGCGCGTGACGCCTAATCGCCTTATCTAGACAGGCTCATAAACTTAGTTACTACTAGAAAAAAACCTAAATAATATAAAATCATCAAAGCAGGTAGGTTATACAAACTGTGCTAAGAAAAACTGATATCTTAAGGATGTTAGCGTTAAATCACTTTTATTTATTTCAACAAAGTAGTTTCATTTGCTGCAGGAAACCGCTCATGGAAACCGCTGAAAATTTAATTATTTATTTTATTTGCTCTACGAACATTATTGTTTACACTAACAACTTGAAACAAAAATAACGTGTTTTTAAAACTTTAAACAGCGTAACAATTACTTATGTAAATACCACATAAACTAAAAACTATTACATTAGTGTAAGCTTATAGGTACATGTAAAGCTGACATACAAACTTAAAACTATTGAAAAGAAGTTGTACTTACTTAGATATAATTAATATTCCTTTAATATTTATCCTGCAATAGTTAAAGCTTGTAGAAAGCTTCAAATGTACGGGAATGACGTCGTCTTAACGCTCAGTCACGTGGTCAGAACAAAAGAATTGGCAGCAAGGTCAACTCGAAGCGTTCGTCGCAAGCTAAAACGGTCGTACTCGTAACTTGGCTAGGGGGGCTGTTTACAATTTTAGATTTCTGTTTATAGAAAGAATAAAAGTGAAAATCAAACGAAGATTTCAATACCAGTCAAGCATAATCAACACTATAGAAAGCACGTAATAAAACTGTATTGAACACTCGACCGATCTATGGCCCGTCTAACAGAAGCCTTCCAGGGTGAGAGTGAATCACTCTTGCTTGCATATTGTATGAGCCCAATGGTATCGTGAAGAAGAGCCCCGTGAGAGATGCCCACCCTAACTTATCACTATTTAGTGATAAGTTAGGCCACCCTAGCGTGGGTGGTTATAGATGGGTAAAAAAAAACTTTTTTGCGATTCGGAAAAATCTCCGTAATTAAATTCGGGAATTAAACAGTTATCATAGGTAAGTTTGTATGGAAACCTCAGTGCGACTCACGCTTGTTTTTGATTGATATAAACTAGTGCTTGACTGCGATTCCAACTGATAGTAAGCAATGATGCAATAATTGATGGTGAAGTACTAGTTTATTAAGAGAAAGACTTGACACCTTTAATTTATTAATGGATGGAAAGAATACAGCAGGCAAATTGTTCCAATCCTTCGGTGAACACGGTATGAACGACAGGCGAAACGCTTAGTCCGGATCGTAGAGCTGCCAACAACGTAAGGGTCGCCGTACGGGTAGTCAGTCCAATGATAGAAACGCGCAAACTCTAAAATGTATCCTGTAAAATACCGTAAGGCTGGTTATTCTATGTTATATAATGTAATTGGACATGTAATTATATTAACAAATAAAAAAACATTTTAGATCTGGTGTGTAAAAAGCGATTTATTTCATTCGTTCATTCATCTTGCCGACTAAAAGAATTCCATTCGTAATAAGTACCTATAAGAAAGTTATATCGAATTGTTCTGAGAGAACAGTTACTCAATAGCAATCAAACATAAATAAACCACCGCCCACTCCACAATATTATTCTTATTGTGTTCCTGTGAACCTGTGATTGACATCTTGTAACAAAGAAATTAATTTGAAAAGTAGGGACTTGTTTGTTTACCGTTCTCTTTGCTGAACAGCAAAGTTACGTTTCAGGATATTGGGTGTAGCTGAATAATGTATTGTTTTCATATTCTGTACCTATTGTATCATTATTTCCTTTACTGGCTTGTTGGTCTAGTGGTTAGTGACCCTGACTGCTATGCTAGAGGTCGTGGGTTCGATTCCCATCCAGGGGAAATATTTGCGTGATGAGCGTGATCATTTGTTCTGTGTCTGGGTGTGATTTATCTATATATGAGTGCATTTACTACGTATAAAAGTATGTTTATCAGTTGTCTAGTACACATAACACAAGCTCTGCTTAGCTTGGGACTAGATGGGGTTGTGTGATAGTTGTGGAATATTATATATTTTTTTACAATATAATTATTTCAGCTGAAAAGCTGAGTGCTGTTTAGTGAAGACTGATTATGTCACCTTTTGAAAGGCAAAAAGTGTCCGCAGTCGGTAGGATTCGAACCTACGCTCCCAGAGGGAATCTGATTTCTAGTCAGACGCCTTAACCGCTCGGCCACGACTGCTACGTGATGTAAATATATATTACAACAGCTGTTTCCAATGATTTGAGATAAGTGAAAGGCTCTACGTGCAGATTATGACGAAATTCTCATGTTGATTAACATTGAGGTAGGTCGGTACCGTGGCAGTATAACCAAGCCAAGCATGTGTAATATAAGAGTACTGTGATAAAGTATTCAATGAAGTATTTTTTACAAGCTTATTATATTAAGTATGTAAGTACATATAGCGGTACCGACAGACATCGTCGAAAAATAGTCACCTACCGCATCCAAATTATTTTCCAAGGAACCAATCTTTACACAAAGTTTTATTCATATTGGTTAAGCGATAGGTGAGAAAAACACGTGTAGAAGAATATTAAGAAATTAAGCCTATTTACCCTTTTTTTTTTTTTTTTTATGGTGGGAAAAATCATGCATTGACATCCCCCGCCCTTGGGCGGAGCGGGAGATAGTGTCAGACTCTTACTGACTAAAAGACCCACCCCGTTCCTTCTAGCCTTCATACCGGGGCTCGAGCGCCCTTTCGGATAACCCTGGCCCCAGTAGGCTTCGACCCGGCTGGGTCCCTGCTGTTGCTGACAACTCTTTGAGGCGCGCAGGAACAGTGCGCGCCGTCGACGACTTGGGCTTGGTCCGGACAGTTACCGGACGGCCGGACAGCGAGCTACCCATTGCTCACTGTCCGCAAGCCCACGTCTACGTTGGCCGGAAATCGGGATCAGAATCCCGGCGACGGCGGCGGCGATAACGCCGTTGCCTGATGCGTTCGGCCTCCTCCTTTGCGAGCATTACTGCTTCGCAGAAGTCGGCGACCGCCTGCCACTCCTCCTCGCTCCGGACCATGGCCTCAACCAAGGCCCGGCGCGAGAGGTCTCCGCCGCCGATCGCCCCCACGAGGGCACGGCGATGCTCCGCCCAAGCAGGGCACACCTCGACTGTGTGCTCCACCGTGTCCTCCGGGCGTTCCGCACAGTGGCGACACCCGGGCGTCACTTCCGCATGAATCCGGTGCAGGAATCTCCCGAACGAACCATGTCCGGTGAGTACCTGCGTCATGCGGAAGGTAAGGACGCCGTGAGGTCTTTCCAGCCACGCCTCAAAGAGGGGACTTACCGCCATGATTGTGGCGTGCCCATACCTATTTACCCTTGGTCCCGTCATTACGTGTGAACCTCCTCCTTGCGTCATATTCCTCAATGCTGAGGGTCGTGACCTTCCTACTTCATCACTTTAACTTCTGTGATATTCCTCTATCTGTTTCTGTCTCTAGCCGTGAGGACGGCTGACCAAAATTGGTAACTCTATTTTTGTTATATTAGTTACGGCCAGGAGAAAGTTTTTATGAAAGAAAAAAAATACAGAAAACTACGACTACTTAATCTTTTTTTATTGGTATGAACTAGTACTTGACTGCGATCTCACCTGATGGTAAGTAGTAGTGGTGAGGCGCACTAGTTTATTAAGAGCCTATTCACTCTTGTCTTAAAGACATCTAAATTATAATCGTACGGGAAGACCGCAGCAGGCAAATTGTTCCAGTCCCTCGATGTATGCGGTATAAACGACGAGGCGAAACGCTTGGTCCGGACCGTAGAGGTTTCAACAACATTAGGGTGGACACTCGCCGTTCGTCGGCTTGTCCGATGGTAGAAGTGAGATGGTGGAATCAAGTCATGTAACCTTTGACAAGATGACAAATCACGCGTTTCAAAGTTCATTGCTGAAGTCAGGGCAACGTCTGTTAGGTCAGCTAGTATACTTAAAAAATGCCTTATGACGTAATCGACCCAAAATGGGCACATTACTATATTATGCAGATGTTTCAAGGGACATAACGAAGTTGATATGCGGCTGATGATACTACGTACAGCCTTATAATATTTTCTTAATATAGGTAATTGAGTGCGTTTAATACCTATAATGTTAGTCAGTTACTAAGTGAACTATTTAAGTGATCAAATCCAGATTTTTAAAGTACTAGTTTAGGTACTATGTATTTTTAGGCTCTACTATTGCCGGAAAATCGTTTAATCTTTGGCCTTAAATTAGTGTTTGACACGTTTATAACTCATAATTCTCAATTTAGAAAACGGTCCAAACCCACTACTTCATTGAAAATAGATCATATTAAAAATAAAATAGAAACGCTATCTACCAAAAAGTGTCCGCAGTCGGTAGGATTCGAACCTACGCTCCCAGAGGGAATCTGATTTCTAGTCAGACGCCTTAACCGCTCGGCCACGACTGCTACAAATTTAAACATTAAAATATGCGTATACGTCACTCCAGATACTTTCACATTTCATAATTCAAACTCGTTTTGCAAGCGCGTGAGTCGGTGAAAGGTATAAAAATAATATTGTTACGAAGGCTGTTTTTATTTTAAGCTGATTGCGTTCAATTACATAACATTATAAGCTAAACGAATAAAATATTGAGAATCAGTATTATATTTGCTCTCGGCCGTGTAGGGCTTGAGCTAAAAACCAGGTCTGGGTGTCTGATGCCCTATAAATGTTATTAGTACTTAATTATTTCCACATGAGAACGCTCAGCGCTATTTTACTGAATTATTCTGCACTAGCTGCTGCCATATTCCAGGGATTAAAAGTATTGCAAGTGCTTAAAGTTTGTGAAGCGCTCACAAACTTTCACATTTAAAATATTTATTTATTTAAACTTCATGTAGGTACAGTAGTGGTACATAAGCGGACTTAATGCAACAAGGTATTCCCTACCAGTCAACCTTTGTGTTAAAAACACAACGCTGTGGTAGGAATATTGGTGTAATCACCTAATCTTTTTATTATCTACTTTTTATTCTTCTCATTTACTGTGTGTACATCAAAGGAGTGAATTACCCTGCCGGAGTCTGTGTGCGCTGATGGCTACAACCCGAGAATTTTTACAAGTGAATAGGTTACTTCTAGGTAAGCTTTTCATCAGGTGAGATAACGGGCAAGCGCAAACCTATCAACAATAAAAAAAAAATGTTTCAGTGATGTTGTGTCTCCATCGATTAAATGTTTTGTATTCTATTCTATTCAATGAACATACAGTATGGTTATAGTTTAAAACTAACGTCTCGAAAGTTGGGGAAGTGTTATGTGAAGAACACTTCCACAGTTGGTCGTTACGTACGGCTGTGTAGGAAGCCCCAGGAATAGTACTATGGTCCCCGTTACGTAAAGTTGATATTGCTACAAGTTGTGTTTACTTCTTCTGTAAATGTTATTGACTACGCAGTCATTACCGAATGGATCTATTTTTGGAAAATAAAAAAAAACAACGTAACTGTTTGAATGGAAGCTATATTACTTTAGCCATTCATCGAAAGAATATGATCTATTTTTAAAACATTTGACGCCGAATTTCATTTTGACGAGGACTTTCGGACGACGAGCAGTTGCTATTTCGCCGTCCCCTCGTCCTATAAGAACCAAGCCCGAGTCGTTAACTGTACGCAGTGTTCCACGCGCCCTCGATGAGATGTTAGCAAACCGTAGGGGCCCAACAGAGCCGATGCCTGCTAGGGCCATGGAAAATCATCTAATGACTTCTCTCCATCTAGGATGGAGCGAGAAGGTGTATTAAACTTTTATGACCATAGCCCGAGCAGACATTGGCCCTGCTGGGCCCTTACGGTTTGTGTCCGAGTCATAAACATATAGGCTAAATGCTTACCGTTTGAGTGGTAAGCCTTTTTCTAAACTCCACGTTCAAGATTAATTTCAAAGCTATTCTTCTACCTCTAAGCTGAAACGTCAGAATTTCAAAAGGCAGTTCGCCAGTACATTTCCTCATGCACTTTTATATTCCGCCAGGTTTGCCTATAAATCAAAACTTACTATACTGTGAGAAGAAAGTTAGTTTGACTGCTACTCGGAAATACTGACGCCAACACTGTTCTTGGTAATTTTATTCTTCGAACTGGACTTTATAAATATGAAGAATTTCAACGGAAATGTGTATTTAATACTTGTTGTTCGAGATGTAATAAATTAGGTTACCTATGACGTACATTCCAGTGTTTCTATGAACTTTTAATTTTTTAACTGGTAAGTTTTTTTGAAAGATGGAATTCATCCAATGACTTCTCTCGCTATAAAATGGAGCAGGTTTATTTATTTATTTTAGTAAACTCACCAGTTAATTTATGAAGTTACATGAGTTATGAAGGCCCACCTCATTATCAATGAACAGCCCAATGCAGTTGCGTAAATGTTACTCGTAGCATGTAAAAGTGAGGTCTACACACGTTGCACAGTGATAGCGAAATGATGACAATTACAGAGTTACACGGCATTTATTAAACTAGGTTATCTAGAAAGTGGTGTAGAAAGACTAAAAAAGATTAACAGCGTAAAAATACACCGCTAAGGTATACTATTAGGTACAATTAAAACAGGGGAAGAACAAAATATTAAATCTTTTGCTGACTAAAACTACACTGTGTCCTTTAGTTGCTCTTAACGTTTTAGAACCACGGGTTTTCTTTTCTTAAATTCCTCGTGATCCTAACATGATTTGGTATAATAACGTAGCGACTTAAACTAGTTTAAATTTTTCTATGGTATTTCATTAATTTTCAGAATACTGATAAATGATAAATGATCTTTATTTTTCAAGTAGGTTTTATAAAACACTTTTACACTTTGTAATTTTTTTTGTCAATTAATGCTAGATGAGGCCGGTGTTTCCTAGCTGACTACCCTGAGAAGAAACATCGAAACGAACTCAGGGGTCAAGTCTCTTTTAAAGTCCATACAGCAAAACATGTAATGGTCAAATCATATGAGAACCATGCAGATTGAGCCTAAGATGGTCTTTTGAAGAAAGAACCACACAGTTCTAAGTGGACCAGTCCAGTCAGTGCAAGCATTTGTCAGTATGCGTGTAGCTCAACTCAGGACTAAGGAGCTCAACGACTTCTGTGTCTTGTTTACTTGTGGACCTTTGACCATATCTACAACTAGCTTTTGCCCGCGACTTCGTCCACGTACATAAAATATAGCTTATATCACTCAAGAATAAAGCAGCTTTTTATTGGTGACAAAATTTTAGCAATCGGACAGTACTTTCCGCGATTACCTCCTACAAACAAAAGAACATAAAAACAAAAAAAAACAAACTCAACCTCTTTATTATATTAGTGTAGATTAAAGGCGCGGGCCCACCGCGGTGCACGGAGAGGTTACGCACGTGTAGTAAGCTTCGCTTTGTAAGAAAATGTATATGGTTGTGTCCACTGCAACCCACGGAGAGGCTACGCATGAATTGACGTCATTGATGCATGCATAGCTTGCTTGATTACATACATAGCTCAACGCTGTCGACGTGGGTCTACGTTTCCACTGGAGTACACGAATATGACCCACGACTATGTACAGCTCGCTTATCGAAGCGCAGTTTTCAGTCTGTATGACTGAAAACTCTCGCAGTGAAGCCCGTGTCCGTGGATTGCAGTGGCACGTGCGTAGCCTCTCCGTGCGCCGTGCCACGCTATACATAGTCGTGAGTCATAATCGTGTAGTCCAGTGGAAACGTAGACCCACGTTGTCAAACAAATTAATACACGCAGCTAAAATCCGCAGCGTGCCCGTGCACAGCATGCGCCGCGGTGGATTTCTTAAAAATTATTTTATAGTCAAAGTACAATCATTATTATTATTTTTTTTTTCTTTAATAAGTTAAGGTGTGCAATAAAGATATATAATAATAATAATAGTCAGATTGTTTCCTCCCTCTGTAGCCCCATAGTATGCGCGCATGACGTTTTCATTAGTCGATTGCGTCCATCGCATGCGCGGCACACTTCCGCCGACAGCTGGGACCCTATCAGAGACTCGAGGTCCTAAGCACGCTGGCGGCCGGCGTCCTCCCCGACGACGCGCAGGTGGTGGTGTTGTCGGCGGCGAGTAGTACTCGTCGCTCGAGCTCGACGCAGCTGCCACGGCCGGTGTCACAGCTCACACCGTGAGGCTGGGTTCCGGCGGCGGCGAGGCGGAGCTGAGCGACGAGGCCGGAGGTGGTGGGCGTGCACGTCGTGCGGCAGCTCTTGTCAACATTATTGTTTTAGCATTGTTGTCGTTTTTATCGCATCAGTTTACAATGTGTGACATGAAATGTCATCTGTCTGGTTTTAAATTTTGTTTTCTTTTCATGTTTTGGGCTTTATTGGTGGAAGAGGAGTTTATATTTGGTTTATTGCTTATTTTGTAGACTTATGGAATAAAAATTTGCAGATTTGCGGTACCGAAAATTAAATTACCGTATTAAAATTTGCATGAACGACACAGCACTTTTGACATCTAGAGTTGCCATTGGATCAAGGGCTTGATTCAGAAAGCGGTACTTCTGGACACGGCCCGTATAGTCAGGAGGTTCCTTTCTCTGGAGCCCTGACCGCCGGTAGCTTGGACCCTATTCCCGATACCGGTGGGACACTATTTTTTATATTTTTAAATGTTTTTTTTTTAATATTTTTTTTTATTTAAGGAATATTTAAAAATGTAATTAATATGTTAAAATAGATAATAAAGGAATAATAATCATTCGACCAACTGTACACTTCGTTTACACGTCGTTGATCACTAAGATATTTTATTAATACTAGCTTGTGCCCTCAATCTCGTCCACGTGAATGTCAGTTATCTTCTTCTTCTTCTTTTCGTGTCGATGAAGAATGTCAATTGTTAGGGATGCGAAGTCAAAGTCGAAGCCAGATAAAAAGTTTGTACTTCCTTGAGGTAAGGTTGCTTCTAGGCAAGCGCGCTCCATCGTCGACTACATTACCACTTACCATCGGGTGAGGTAGTGGTGCTAGCCTATACACAATATTTTTTTCTTTTAAATCTACTCTGTACTGAATTTCATCATAATAAATTTTGTACTTAAACCGTGAACAGACAGACAAATTAACTTTCACATTTATAGTATCAAAATATCGGTTTCAGGATCACTATTATGCATTGTGAACCCAGTGAAACTGTTAAGCTTTATATCTGCTTTCGGTTTTACTCGAACGAATAGCGGGATTTGACGTGTGATTTTACTGCAAAACGGCAAAATATCGGACCCACTGATTGTCGCTGTCTGAATGGGGTCTTAGCTAAACGGGTTCAGCCTTTGTTATGATCCCCATTTTTCTTAACAATAGATAAGGGGGTGTGAACAATTAAGTTGGTACAGCCCCTTGCAAGCTTGAGAGTTGCTCACAATGCATACCTACCTATGATGTAACACCATGCCTGTATTATCAAGGGGCAAGCAGCATTGCTGTTATACACTACGAAATAGAACTCATTCTGTGAGTTTCTTTATGATACCAGCTAATTAAAAGCATACAAAATAATTTACAATAGAATATACTTGCAATATATTTATAAAAAGCTTAATATTATTAAAAATAACAAGCTACAATACATATTTATATAATTTAACAAACACCCAAATCAATATCATATAGTAATTATGGTATCAACACCTTATACGTATCTTTGTCGACTCTACAGGAGCGTTTGTAAGAGTTTAGCCCTAGAAAGCAAAGAATCAAACATTCTATGTCAATTCAGTTCTGTTCGAATTATATTTTATAGACACGGCAAAAACTTTATGATGTTAGGTTTATTATACGTAATCAGATTATTTAATTTGATTTTTGTAACCAATAATATTATTATTTATTTATTATTCACACCGAAACGTATTTGTGATTATCTTTAGTAAAGCTATCGATATAGCAGATTGATACAAGTACAGTAGTAACAAGAAATATGTACGAGTAACATGATTTAAAAGAGTGTTTATTATGGAGTTTCTTACACATTCTTATCCATAAAGATCTTTGCTTTGAAATGTGCAATTGGCATTACTTTGCTGATTTACCAACTTCTTGACAATTCAAAGGATTGAGTAATAAAAATATTGTTTTATACTGAAGTGAGTGGTTTTATTACAAATAGAAGGAGGAGTCTTTGTTTCAAGTGAAATCATTTTAGCTGAAATACGTCTACTTGGATATAGGCCCAAGAATCACCATAATGACCGGTTCTGTACGTTTCGCATCCATCGGAATCCTGCGACCCTCGGTAGGTCATATAGGTCTATCTCGAGAGAGGCCTTCTAACACTGTACCTTTCGGTACGTGGCCGCCGTTTCAGAACTTTTAGGTCCCATCTACTATCTGTTCTGCGAGCCCTACCCAATAGGATGCTCAAAGGTGCACAATTCACCTGCAACCGACAAAACTGGGTGTGAACAGCAGAAACATTAAGAGCACACGGCAAAGATTAACGCGCGCCCGCTGTTGGAACGGACCGAAATATTAGGTGGCCACCTAAATCAGTTTATGAGGTTGCAATCAGCGGCAGTCTGTAACGTTTGTTTTACGCTGATTGTGGCCTGTTTGCTTCCGTACTGGTGCTGTGACACTTCGAAAATATGGGCAGAAGGTGAATATCTCTCGGTCGGTGACTCCAAGTGTGAAAGGTCGCCCTGAAAAGTGGTTCGACAATTTACTTGTGGCATTTTACCCTTAGAATGCGAGTCGTTAAAAAAGAACCGAAACCGAAGGACCGGGATTAACAGATAGAGAAAAGATAGAGTCTGGCGGCACAATTGGTAACGTGTGCAGATTCGATTCCCACTCTGCTCTCTCTGTGATGTAGCAACATCTATGACGGCACATAGAAACTAAAAAGTCAAAATCCTGCGTCGCAGTATTAGAGTTCCCTTAGCACAGCCCCAAATTATCTGACATGCAGTTACCTGGTTCAGCGGATCCTCTCTTTTAAAAGGAGCTTTGCTGGACTATCTATCTTGTTTCAAAACCACTAAATTAACATGTATGTCAGCTACGAGTACACACACAAGTGTACACATAGCACACCCACAAGAAATAACAGAACACAAATTTTGCTACTTGTTGTGTAAACCGTCTCATATTTTCAATTGACAGTCTTCTGCTGTCTGTCTAAATAAAATATAGAATCGTGGTGTCTACTAAGTCTAGTAGGAACCGGATGTTCTAACACGAGCTCTTAACGCGACCTAAACTAAACTGTTAAAGAGATAGAGCGTATAGAACAAATGAGGAGTAGAAATCCCTGCCAGAGTCTGTGTTTCCTGATAGCTACAATTTAGGGAGCTTTAAGTCAATAGTGAATACGTTACTTTTAGGTAAGCATGCTCCATCGTCGACCACGTCGTTGCTTACCATCAGGTGAGGTGGTGGTCAACCGCGAACCTATCAATAAGAAATAGAATACTTCTTTCTCGTTCGCACACACAAGACATTTTGACATTAACAGGTCATGGTAGCGCCGTGAACCTACTACATTATCTTGCTTGTTGCCACGGACTGCACATTTGGACATGTCCGAGCTACAACGACTGCAGGTAAATTAGTTTTGCAGCTACATTTTCTCGATTGATGTTACGTGCCACTGATTGGCTTTTGAACGTTGGTTAGTGTTATTATTTCGATATTTTATGCATGGCCGCTGGATGTTTATTGTATGGATGGCATTTAAACCAATATTTGTACTATCAGTAATAGATTTACAGTCTTTTTGGTATATACCTACATCATCAGCGTGCGGCTGTTTTTAATCATAATGTATAATGGAAGAAGATACAAAAGTTTGTATTTATGTGTGTGTTTGTGTATTGTTGTTACTTCTGCACGCTCATACGGATGAGGTGAGAGTACATGGGTAAACTATGTCCTGGATTAGTACATTAAGGGCCAAGCGCCCGAAAATTGCTATAAAACAGTGATTTTCTGAGGCCTACTCCTCCGTAACGGCTAGGTCAATTGGTTTGAAAAAAATATATGTTTATTATAGATTCATGAACAATAATATCAAAATTTGATTTTTTCGTGCAATTAATATTTTTGTCAAAAAAAAAAATAATTTAGCAATTTCGCAACTTTTCCCTACTCCTTCGAAACGGCTTGGACCTTTAGAAATATTTTTACACATAAAAATTGGTGGTTAAATATTCTTCAAAGTGAACATTGCATATGTAAATCAATCAATATCTCGCAAAGAAAATGGATTTAAAGCGCTTTCTGCCGCCTAGGCGAGTGTGAGAGTTGCGTTCACATAATTTCGGTCAGATGGTTCAAGGGACTATACGCTTTAAATACTTTTTATTTTGGGAGTATGTGCCCTTGGGGGATTGATTAATGAAAGTTGCAACTGTTGCCGTTACCTTTTGTGATTTTAAAGTAATAAACAAAAAGTGTCCGCAGTCGGTAGGATTCGAACCTACGCTCCCAGAGGGAATCTGATTTCTAGTCAGACGCCTTAACCGCTCGGCCACGACTGCTACGTGCTCATGTCTTAGAATATCTGAACTAAAGCATGTGTAGACAGAGAACCATGCCCTAAAAGACTTGTTATGATTTCTAGATGTTGTTTTATTTATACAGATGACCATAACAGTAGATAAATTGTACGTACCTATATATGTAGGTAAAAATTGATATGTATTGATCACTTCTTCATGACTTTAGGTTATGAAAAACGAAACGAGGAAAATATTGCCTTTTGTTTCTAATAACATTTATTTGATTCTATTCTCATGTCTCCTCAGCATATTACGAAGCCAGAGGCACATGTATTAATACTTGAGATACATCAAAATCCGTAACAAAAGTACACAGACAAGATAATCATATATTGTACCTACTTGCTCGCATCCCGAGAGCTCTTCAGAACTTTCTGTACAATACAATAACGTGGAAGTAACAACATTGCAAATAACGACATATTTGAACTGGAAACGGTGGAGGTACCAGGACACAATAATATGTAGGAGTATGCTTTGAGTCGGGCACTAAATGCGAGGAGCCCGTGACTCTAATCGGCAAAGAGAATTCTTTGAGTGCGATTGAAAGAGTTGCCTACATTCCTGCTACATAATATTTGTGAGATACTAACTTATGTTTGTGATAGACATTTAGATAATTGTAGTTTGCTTACTCTTTGGTTACCGTTGATTGGTTGAATTAAGCTTCTTGGTGGTTCGTGGCGTTTGGACGTCAGCCCAAGACAAAATAAAATGACAAATAATAAGGATGGCGTAAAGAAGCTGTTCACAAAGGGAGTGGTTGCTGAGACTGCAACTATTAGATACTCGTAACTAATACTGTAATGGTAAATAGAATAAGAGTAAGATTGTGATGACATATCGGTAGGTTATCTATACCAGGGTTACAGAATAATTGTCCGAAAGAGTCTCTTGGAGCCTGAAAACGCACAGGCAACTTTTTTTTTATGGTGGGAAAAAATCATCCAATGACAACCCCCGCTCTTGGGCGGAGCGGAAGATAGTGTCAGACTCTTACTGACTAAAGGACCCACCCCGTTCCTTCTAGCCTTCATACCAGGGCTTGAGCTCCCTTGTGGATAACCCTGGCCCCAGTAGGCTTCGACCCGGCTGGGCCCCTGCTATTGCTAAAAACTCCTTGAGGCACACAGGAACAGAGCGCGCTGTCGACGACAACGTGGAAATCAGGATCGGAATCTCGGCGGCGGCGGCGAAAACGCCGTTGCCTGATGCGTTCGGCCTCCTCCTTTGCGAGCATTACTGCTTCGCAGCTTCCAGCCACGCCTCAAAGAAGGGACTTACTGAAATGCAAAGGCAACTATTAAGATAGAGCACGGTTTCGGTTTTTGTCAGTAAAAATCGAACCCTCGAAGGCTTGGCTCTGGTATGAAAGGCAACGTAGGAACGGGGTGAGTTTTGCAGCCAGTAAAAGTCTGACCAACCAACCCAATCCGCACTGGGCCCGCGTAGAGGATTACGGCCCATACCCTCTCCTAGAGAGGAGGCCTGAGTCCCAGCTGTGGGAACAATAAAAAGGCTGATGATGATGATGATGATGTTGAAAAGTCTGACACTATCTCCCGCTCCGCCCAAGGGTGGGGGAAGTCATTTGGATGATTTTTACCCACCAGAAAAAATATACCTCCCTTAGAGCTCAAGGAGTCATTATTTTGTCAAAAAAGCAATGTGTTTTTTGACTGACCATCTTCGTATCATGAAAAAAAATTTGAAAATTCAGACGGGATTCTACACAGGCCATTTTCCCCGTTGATCAGAAATCACGTCCCATCCATAAGACAGAGGTTGCAGGGAACAGTTCCGCCGACTCGGCTAGAGCAGGCGTCTCAATTATTTCGATAGAGGAAGCCCTCATTGGGTCCCGCGTAATGGCCGCCGGGTCACCGCTGATCCTGTGGTTATGGCTTCAATTATTGAAGACTGCGCTTCGTTTTCTGCTTAGACTTCGAAGGTAGTGGCTGTTTGTACGTGTGGTCACTGATTGTTAGTTTGTTAATTATAATTCTCATTAAGAAAAGGCTCACAGGCTTTAATTAGCAGCATGCAATTACCCTGTAACTAGGTGGAATTCATAGAGTTCTTTTAGATTATTTAGAACTAGCTTTTACCAGCGGATTTGCCCGTGCATAAGTAGTAATGCTTATGTCATTCAGAAATGAAGCACAGATTTTAAATTTTTTTTTAGGTCGGTTCTGCAATATTTATTTAAAAAAAAAAAACTAAAATTATCATAGCAAAACGATTGATTTCATATTATTAAAAGCTTAAATTTTTTGTAAATGTAAGTTTGTTCCTTCTTCACGCACTCGGCTAGACCATGTCCTGATATAGACAATATTTTATATCTCGAGGGGTATCTTCCCTTGGGATATTCTTCTATCACGCGGGCGAAGCCTAGCTAGTATTTAAATGTAGAGACAAATAGGTTTCACTAGTAGTGAGTAAAGTCACAATGCATCAGCAATAGCAACAAGCGATAAATGCAAAATATATGGGATTGACATGCGCTATCGAAATGTCACGACCGTAGCAAATTCCAAACAATATCAAATTTTGACTCTCACCAACACTAATAGATTTTTTCTTTGTCCAATTTCTCTGAACCACATGACCACGTAAATATAAATAATTATAATGATGATAATAATAAGTTAAGCGATTGGATCAAGGGATAGATTAAAAAAGCAGAACTTTTGGACAATGGACGTACATTTAGGAGGTTTTTTCCCTGGAGTCTTGACCGCCGGTAGCTTAGAACTTGTGCTCTGTTACCGATATCGGTGGAATACTTTCTTTTATATTTTTAAATGTTCTTTTATTCAAATATTTAAAATTATAATTTATATGTAAAAAAAAATGAAAACATAATAATAATTTATTCAAAGGCAGTTTTTGATCCACATTACATGTTTATTATTACTTGTTAAGATGTTCGATTGGAGCAAAGATTAAAACTGCTTAATAGCTAATAGTGCGCTATTGCGTCATGGCCATGTTTAGTATCTTATAATGATTTGCAACCTTCACTTCCACCAGCTGTTTCAAAAATAGTAGGAGTACTCTCTATTAGTGAATGTGATACTATGTTCTAAGACATGAGCACGGAGCAGTCGTGGCCGAGCGGTTAAGGCGTCTGACTAGAAATCAGATTCCCTCTGGGAGCGTAGGTTCGAATCCTACCGACTGCGGACACTTTTTGGGAAATAGAATATTTTATTTTTAATCTATTTTTCTTAAATTCTATTTTTTATGAATTTTAAATTAAGAATTATGAATTATATAACCTACGCATTCGAATAATTCTTATACATGAATACTTTTTAAATGTTAAAGGGTGTTTAAATCCGATGTATATAATTTAAATTTGCCACTTTTTCGTTTTGTGTCCAATTTTATGTTATCTTACTCCTTACCATTAATTTTTATTTTTATTAATTCGTGATAATATAAGTTAGGATAAGTTTTCTAATTTGTAAGTGGTAGTAGGTATGAGTTAAAAAAAAAAAACTATTTTGGTAACTAAAAGTAACAAAAAAACAACTTAAGTTAAAAACAGAACAAAAAGTTTTTACTTATTGATGGCAACTTCGAGGTCGAGAGCTGGTTCGTCTTGAAATAATTTTAAAAATAAACTTCGCGAAACCTTTTCTTTTCTATTTTTACCAAAATACTTGGTAACTTGACTTATAAAATAAATAGGCTAATAAATATTGGACACGACTTTTATTGCCCATTTGGCCGTGTCTATATCCATGAACAAAATGAGCGATTATTTTAAATTCCCAATTATTAATTATCATCATCAAATCTAAATTAACACATACATCGAGGCGGGCTGCAGCCACAGTGCAGCGTAAAACAGTTAATTAAATCCACAGCGCCACGGTCGCGTAATCAACGCGGTGTTTGGTGATTAGCTCGGCGGGACTTGATTATCTGTAGTTATTATAATAACATCTGTAATCTCCCATTATCGCCTGCGGTGACGTTACAAATATTACTACTCGTACTTATGACACAGTATCGAATTTTGATCGGTTTTTTTAGGCTGTGATTCGGCTTGAGTATCAATTGAATTTTATTTGATATCGACATTTATTATAAAACAGCGTCGGTACAGAATCTGATACTTATCGTCTCAGAAATTATGCCTGTAAGGTGTAATTTTCTTTCGAAATTATTAGTTTGCATTAAAACACCTTTCACTTCTAAAACAGTTACAGAAATTTGAACTAGCTGTACTTTACAGATTTGTGTTTCTATTATTTAACAATAGAACACATCATCCAGACCTATTGGGCTCCGTTCGGGGCCCGCCCGGGTCCCATACGGGCCCCGAGCGGGCATTAAACGCATCGCCACAATCAGTGAAGCTCGTTAACTATAATTCGATCGCTCACCGCCGCTGCTCACTAATCACCCGTTCATTTACATACAATTCATTTGTTTTGGTCAAGTGTTGTGTCACGATTATAGATTTATTATCGAATTCGGTATCGATAAAAACGAAACCGGTTAACATGTTTTATCTTTTGAGATAGTGAAGGTAGTACTAAGCAAGTAATTGTTATCGAGTAATAAAGATCAGTCGTGACTGTCCAGCGTGATCAATGTGGACTAGTTGGTAATGGTAGGTATTTCATTTACTTTATACTGCACTAGTAAATTCTTAGAGCATTCTTTGAAGTGTAATGAGTAAACGATGTGTAAGCAACATTAATTTAATATATTAGGTCCTTCAAGCTTTGTTGCTTAACCGAGAATCAAAGTTCGATTCGATTCATCATAAACTCGTATGTGTTAGTTCGGAACAAACTTTGCTACAGCTAACGTTGTTACTGGTTTGCTATTATTTCTTGGCAATTCCATTTTGCACAGTAGGAGTCAGGAAGTTGATAATGTTATAAGGATTTGATCACCGAACGCCAAGTAATAATAATTCATTATTTAAATTAAAACATTCAGGCAGGGACAATAGTCTTAACATAATTGCTGGTAAACACAATATTTAAGAATCCTAAAACATAGCCCTACTGTTTTGGTTTTCCATATGTTACAATAGTTTCCTACAAACCGGGGGTTTTCTTTGCTCTTACAGGGATAATCACCGGTTGAAATAACGTTCTATTAAAAGCGTCAAAAGGGGCCACTGCGAATTGGTTTCGACTCCTCGTAAGCCTTCTAAAGGTCCAGAACTCTAGGGTTCTGAGATATAATAATTAAAATAATTGAAAACACAAGACCATTTACTAGTACAAAACCTAGTTTATGAGTTAGTAACTTAACTTAAACTACAAACCACATGCAAATGACGGACATAAGAACGACAAGGTTGCCCTTGTCGATCAAAACTCTTAGTAAAGGTCTTGAGGTATCTATGTAGTTGCTTAGCTTTACCTTCAAAATGCTGTTGGCACTTCCACGAACTCTTGCTGGAAGAGAAGCGATATTTTTCCTTTGAATCGCGTAGAAGTCATTTATTTTCGCTTCCACAAATACAGTAAAACTATTGTACTTGATTAAAAAAATAATTAATCCTGTGCTTAAATTTATCAAAAAATAAAAGGTCCCTCAAACAAAAACATCAAATGTCAAAGTTTTATGTAACCGATTATATTACATTAAAAAACTTTATGTAATTAATTATTATTTTATTGTTTCTTCCAGTTTCCAAGTTACTTTCTACGGTTCTCCTCAAATGTCAAAACGGGGACTTAATTTTTTAACGGGACGGAGGTAAATTAAAGAAGATATTTTAATTTTTCTTTATTTTACATCTGTCTCTTTCAACTCGTTAAAAAATAAAATTCCCATAAAAGCGTTCGATATAGATATAATAAACTAATCGATTAAACAACACCCGGGTACATCACTGGTCAGTAGTGTGTGACGTTTTAACAGCGCTACAATTTGGCGCGCAATTGTTTGACGCCATTTTAGATTTGTCTACATATTAGTTCAGAAATTCCCTTATTTACAGCGCAACTCTTACAAATGAAACTCTGCTTCTGTTATACATTGTTTCTGATATAAATGTATTCTGTGTGTGAAAGAATGTGTTCTGTTTTAGAGATCTTATAGTTTTATTTGTTGCTGTAATTCTACGGAAAATTGTAATAGTTTTATATTATTAGTCTTTGTAGGATTAAATTTCTTACTCGCACTTTGTTACTTGTATTGTGCAAGCTTAAAATATAAATAGAAATAACTTTTTAATTCTTATGTTCATGAATTTATTACACGATTTCAATAACACGCCATTTTAGGTCTGTCGGTCCAACTTGAGGCATGTTTTCATACACTTTATCGCGTCATTAACACATTAATACACTATCTGTAAATGAACTCGAATATGTCAAATGCCTCTTGGGACCATTTTGTAGTTTGAGCGAGTTGACAACAGAAAAACTAGGTGTAAGCGGAAGTTGCCAGCTCGCGCGGACTCGTGCATATTGCGTAAGCGAGTTGACGAACAAGTCCTTTCACGTGGGCGCAGTCGCTGGCAGCAGCTAGCTAAGTTGTACTATATAAAAGTCTTATAATTGCGAATCCATTAAAATATTTTTGTCAAATCATCATATTATTGTAAGTGATTACGTTATGATTTAAAGTAATTTATAAAAATATACATAATATATAGTATTACTAGCTTTTGCCTGCGCGGCTTCGCCCCAGCTCTTGCCTACTCCACCCTACTATACCCTGCTCTACTCTATTCTACCCTTCTCTACCGTACTTTACCCTACTCTACTTTACCCTACTCTACCCTACTCTACCGTACTTTACCCTACTCTACCCTACTCTACCCTTCTCTACCGTACTTTACCCTACTCTACTCTACCCTACTCTACCCTACCCTATCCTACTCTACCCTACTCTGCCCTACTCTACCCTACTCTACCTTACCCTACTCTACCCTACTCTACCTTACCCTACTCTAGCCTACTCTACCTTACCCTACTCTACCCTACTCTACACTACTCTACACTACTTTACACTACTCTATACTACTCTACAATACTCTTCCCACTCTACCCTACTATACCCTACCAAACTTCACATAAACCATCTACTACTAAATAGTCCGAACTCCGAACGAAGCCTACACATTTGGTTTGGATAGGTGAGCTCGGTCTTGAGTTATAAAATTACAACGAAAAGTGGCATTGATTTTTATATATATATGGATAATAACTTTGTAGCAACTTTATAAACACACATATAATTCAATCTTTACACAAAACTTGTACATACAATACGTTTTATTTTCCCTCTCCCGCATAATACGCTTTTATACGCTTTTTTGGTTGGGTCCCTTTGAAGTAGTCTTAAAACATGTTTAACGGTATATTTACTTTTAGAAAGACTATTAGCTTCAAAAATAAAACACCAATCTTAAATATTCCGTAGGTATGTGTGCTTATTTCACCACTTTCTCCTCAAAGCCTCCCCCCTCCATTTAAATCTACATAACATAGTTAGTAATAAAGTTGTAGCTATATACTCGGCAGTCGGCGTCCTTCGAGGGACATGGAGCGAGCTCACCAAAGTAAATTCAAAGGGTTTAAAATCTACGCAGGTGTACTAAAGGAATACGAACAGAAGGTGCATTTTGTACAGAAGTTTCTTGCATGTTCTTCACCATAAAGATCTACACTTTGGAACGTGCAATTTAGCATCACTTTTTTTTTTTTGACTGACCGACATTTTGACAATTCAAAAGTGCCTGTAACTAGGTGTATTTGAAATAAACGTTTCTAATTTCTCTACAGTGTTGCTTAAATGGTCTTGGCTAAGGCGAGTGCCGGTACTATATACTTTATTTATTTTGTTATGGTATGCGTCATGTTTGACGCGAATAAACTCTTTTTCTTTCTTTCTTTCTTTCTTACTATAAAAATTAAGATAACTTTTAAATTGTACACAAAAAGGTTTTCTGTTTTCTAGGTTTATATTTCCTAATCATTAAGGTGAAAATTGTTCTGCTATAATTGGTTCGCTATAATTGGTTCGCTGTAATTGGTTCGCTATAATTGGTTTGGTCGCCATCACAACGAAAATTATCTTTGACTAGCTTTTGCCCGCCGCTTCACCCGCATATAAAAAATATAGCATATGTCACTTAGAAATATCCGATCCATATAAAAAACATCAATAATTAAATATTAATGCGTAACAAAAGAAAAAATAACTTAGCCTTCTGAATCCTTTTGCACTATGTCAAGTGCGTGGCTAAAAAAAGGCAGCGTACCCACAGGTACAGGTCCCTGTCGTTGTAAAAACGTACCGTATTTTTACAGGTTTTGTTATAGAGGCTTATCCACGGTTTTCGTGTTCCGCTTAAAAATATTTTTTTAATAAACAGACGGCATTTTACGCTGATGAGTAATGTCATTGAGGTCAGAGGGCCAAGTCCCATGTGATTTAGGATACGGGACACACTTATAAAATGACGATCGATAAAAATAAAAGCTCAATTATAGCTGTTGACCAAAATATGCTTTACCTTTGTTTTTACAACAAAAATCTGCTTAAATATTTATGTGTATAATTCTTCTGTACGTGTTTTGTCACCTAACTCCTCTTAAACGACTTGCCTGATTTGGATGTAGTTTTCTATATATGTATAATTAAGGGGGTCTCTGGATGGTTTGAAAATACAATTGAACTTGGTAGTGACACTGCAATTAGGTTCTTATTTTTTTCTTCTGACAAAATATGGCTTTCGGGTATGACAACGTCTGCCGGGACCGTTACCCGAAATATATTTTTGTAATATTTTCACGTAAAAGAAATGAGTCTTTCAGCTTCCTGCATAGATAACGGAGTTCACATTTTTTTCAAGATTTACTTCTCTTTTCCCCTTGTAAAAAATGAAATGCAGCCTCGATTTCCCGCAGGTGTCGTAAAAGGCAATAAAAGATTGTAATCAGAAACACGAGTACTTACATATCGCTGAAACGATTTTCATAAAAACGTCAAATATTTGTGGTTATTTAAAATTATGCACCGACGTTCTTTGACTTCCTTTATTGCTTGCAAAAAGTATATTCAAAATTAAAAGCAATGGACTTTACCAATTTGGCATGAAAAATATATTTATAATCAGCAGTGTATGTACTGGCCGTCAGGATCATTCCAATAGTCACTGATTTAATAGTACTTGCATTCATGCCCTCGCAATTATTCGCCTCCCACGATAATAACACCCAATTTAATACCCGAATTAACGAGCAATCAATTATCTCAAAAAATATTCAGTTCGGGTGATTTTTAAAGCGATTATTCGGCCTCCGGTGCGCACCGAATTTAATTTTAAAGTTTGACCAACGTTTTCATAGTTCACATATGAAATTTGTCAATTTTGGGTAGTTCGTTACCTAATGTGACCTTTGGAGTGGCGTGGCCGGGCCAATTAATAACATTTCGTTAGGCACGTACGGTGCTCTGCGAGGGGCCCGGGGCCCCTTTCGGCCCCGACATAACTTTTAATCAGTGGATTCTGTTTACTTCCGTTGATTCCAACGGATTGCCGTTTATTTTTGGAACAGATTGATTTTGTTGTTGCGGTCTGAAATTGAAACTGTCATCGGCGTATCGTAACCGATTTGTAGTTATTATTGTACTGTTTGTCGGTAGGCTGTTTATTATTGTGAATTTTGTCATTACATTCAGTTGAAAAGTACAATTATGAAGACGCTGATCACTAAAAAAAAGTTGGCGCTTTACTGATTTTAAAAATAATTTGTTTCCGCCCGGGATCGAACCGGGGACCTTGTGCGTGTGAAGCACACGTGATAACCGCTACACTACGGAAACTTACGAAACATTTATGAAATAAGCTATCTATTATGTAACGTCTTTAAATTGATTGTAACAATCTACGGGCCGGGGCTGTCGAACCTTGGAAATATTAATAATGGCATTTATCTTCAGGAATTTGTTAGTAATGTCTTCCATATTTTACAAAATACCTAAATGTAATTGAGAGACAAAATATTATTACGAAGATTGCGGATCGAAGGCCTTTCGGATTCCTTCTATCGCCGACAGTAAATTTGTTGAAATTTGAGATTTATTTATTTTACGCCATTTTAAGGTTACAATACGTACTGTAAAAACCGGCTAAGTGCGAGTTGGACTCGCACACGAAGGGTTCCGTCTTATCGCAAGAAACTGCAAAAATAGTCACGTTTGTTCCATGGAAGCCCCACTTGAATATTTATTTTATTCTGTTTTTGTATTAGTTGCTTTAGCGGCATCAGAAATACATCACCTGTGAAAATTTCAACAGCCTAGCTATCACGTTCAACTTCACGAGTTAGAGCTTGATGACAGACAACGGAGCAATAGTATCTCGTTTTTAACATTTGACGACGAACCCTAAATAGGGAAGTAATGTTAAGTTGAGATAAACAATGAAACATTGTATTTCAAGTAAGCTGGAGCATGGCCGCAATATCTCAGGCATGCCACAGAGTTGACACCGCCATCCACAGCGCCAGTTATTAAAAGCACATTATTAAAGACAGTTGCCGAACCAGCGCCAGTGGCTGCAGAGAGCAAGCCTTCGCCGCCTACGAGCCGCCATTATTTGAACACAACTTAATGAGTCCTTTGAAGTCTTCCTCTTTTGTTTGACTTTACAGAGCAGACGTCAGAATTAACTGCGTGCCTCGTCGCCGGTAATTACCAATAAGTGTCTTCGCATACGGGCCACAAAAAAGTGGCCACAAAAAAGCAAGAAACGGTACAAAAAAAAAGTTAGAAGCAGCCACCAAAAAGCTAGGAGCAGCCACAAAAAAAGAAAAGCTAGAAGGGGCCATAAGAAATAGTTAGAAACGGTCACAAATAAAAATTTAAAGCGCTACAGCTTATGACCGGAGAAGCTAGAAGCGGCTTCTAATTTTTTTTTGTGGTGGCACTGCCGCAAACGGGACACAAATAAGGCCGCCACAAAAAGAAGCTAGAAGCGTCTTTTTTGTGGCCCGTGTGCGAGAAAACTAAGATTCTCACTTCACCCCTCTTCACCCGTCTCAGCCCCGCCAATTACTTCTGGGTTGAAAACACAGTTAAACGTATTTTATTGGCAGTACAACTTTGTTTTCCGCTTGATAGAATTATGAGTTTGTATTGGCATTCGGAATTTGGATCTGAATGTCAGCCTGCAGTGAAGGTGTTTCTCGGGATTGTCAGCAGATATTTTAAGGGTTTAGTTGATTTTATCTCTATTATTAGTTTCTGAAACAATTACTTATACACTGTTTAGCTCATTTTCTCCATAAAACTACGCTGACATATATCACAGTTGTACGGTTTCTCACCAGTATGCGTACGAGTATGAAGTTTGAAACGATGGGTAATGGGCCTTTTAGTTAAGAGTGAATAGTTACATCCAGGCAAGCATGCTCCGTCCACGTTATCATTTATTATCAGTAATAGTGGTGGAACGAAAGTCTATCCATAATAAAAAAAATAGCACCATATACTAAACTGGCTTATGCCTGCGGCTTCGCCCACGTACATAAAATATGGCCTAATTATGCCAATGGCCTTATAATGTTACTCAGTAATAAAACAGTTTATTATCTGTGAAAAAAATTTAGCATTCGGACCAGTACTTTCACAGATTACCTCCTACAAACAAACAAAAAAAAAAAAAAAACTTAAAAAAAACAAACATTTCCTGTTTATAATATTGATGTAGAAAAAAAAAGTTGTCAAATGAGGTAAGACAGCATTTCTGATAAATACGAAAACTGCGTGTTATCTGTTTTTGTCTGCTGCTCATTTTGACTCTCGAGGATAAAGAATACGCTTTATCTTTTAAGTATCTTTAATTCCATTCCAGTCTAATCTACATGCCGCCCGCCACTTAATTATCTTCACCCCAATCGTCACAACTCAATAATCTAACCTAATATGATTTCAATCCCTAAAGCTATAAAAACAAAGAGTATCAGCATTAACTGAACAAACGAGCCAGGGATCACCAACTTTAATTGCTGCCTACCCACATTAACCCTTGCCAATTCCGACCAGATAACTGTAGTCAATTCTTTAAACTTTGCCAATGGGAGACAATCTGGACCAATTATCTTGGGCTTAGTGCGGGCACGGAATACATTGCTACAGAAGTTTAGCTTCCTACGTAGAGTGGCAACAAACGCACGCTCACAGAAGCGTACGTAAGACAATATCAAACAAATGCCTGTCGTAATTGCTCTTGCACTCGCTGTACACGAAGCGTGTCTGTGTGTGCGTGTGTTTTCGTGAACGGATCAACCCGGCTTTCTGTTTCCCATCTACTCCGTGGTCCGAGGTTTGACTTCACCGCTCCCAGATCCGTATTTAATTGTTCCGAGATGTGTGGAGCTGATTGATGGGCCGAGTTCCGACTTTCTGAGTTTTGTTTTATTTTGTTCTGTTGCCTTGTTGAGTGTTGAGCTTTTCGAGGGATTTTCTTTTGGAGTTTAGTGAGTTGGTGGCTTATCTGTATTTAAAAGATGTACTTAGATTTAGTTTTAATTGAGTCGTTTTTATGGTCGCTATTTTCTCTTTCTACATCTCGTTGTTAACTAAACAGTTAGATACAGAGAGTAAGGCCTTTGAGCAATGTGTCTTAGAATGTTAATCTCAATGGAGCTCAGTAGTGATTAACTCTATTTCCTGTATTATGAATTTTAATTTATATTTGAAACCGTACTGTTGGACTGTTTGTATTGTAAGCGAATACAATACCTACTGTTTGCACCATTTTGTATCAGAAAATAAACGACGCAGATAAATATGATGACGCGCTTCATACACTCGCCAAATATTTATAGCACAACAAAACCGCGTCACCACGATCAAAAATACCGAAAAATATTGTTCAATTTGGCTCCTGAGGGCCCAGTAAATATACTGTGATCTAATATTAATAATAAAAACGGCTGCCTGGCGAGAATCAGTCAGCCCTGGGGAGCATCAATATTGCGCTTATCTGGCCCTCGCAGCCTGCCGCCCTGTTCCAGCTAGATGGCGCTAGCTGGATTTGGGTTATGGTCACAGAACAGATACGTAACGTAGGACCACTTTAGACGATAGTATTATAATCGGGGTCAAACTTTAATAACTAACTTATTAACAATTAACTTATTTTATTTTTTTCTGTTTGTAATATCTGTTTTGTTTATTGTGCAATCCTACCACAGTGTTGTTTTTTGTAATCCAAAGTTTGATTGGTAAAGAATGTCTTATTGCTTTAAGTCCGCTTATGTACTTATATCCCTATGTATGTCCGCCTATGTACCACTATTGTGCATGAAGTTTAAATAAATATATAATAATAACACAAAATCGCCTGCGTTTTCTTTTGTGACGTGATAACTGGATCTTTTGAGTGGTTTAGAATAAATACCTATTCCATATATTGAAAGCTTAACAGGTTCAAAGCAAATTAATATCTATCTCATGACTGTAGGTAGATATACCATTTGGAATTTTGCTCTTAGCACTAATAACTTTTTTTGTTGGGAGCAATCATTTGACGGGCCTGTTGGTTGGTTAGTGACCCTGACTGCTATGCCGGAGGTCGTGGGTTCGATTCCCACCCAGGACAAATGTTTGTGTTATGAGCATGATCATTTGTTCTGTGTCTGGGTGTAATTTATCTGTATTATGTATGTATTTAAAAATATGTACATATGTATGTTTATCAGTTGTCTGGTACCCATAACACAAGCTCTGCTTAGCTTGGGGCTAGACGGCGCTGTGTGATAGTTGTGTGGAATATTATTATATTATTAATCATCTGATAACTTTTTCATCTTACCAATTCGGATATTATAACTTATGTAAAACATAATATTTTGAATTGATTTGAAAATATCATTGATGGCCTAGTTGCGTCCTCGATTTACGAGTTGTACGTCGTAAGTTCAAATCAAGGTAGGTTCTTTATTTTGTGTAATATAATTTATCACCACTCTCAAAACTGTGAAGAAACACATCGTGGGGAAACGACTGAACCTAGAACCGAAACTTCAAACCACATTGGACCCACGCGGTAGATTACGGTCCATTTCCTCGCCTAGAGAGAAGGTCTGAGTCTCAGCATTGGGAACATTAGAGGACTGATGTTATTAATGTTTTATGTGTTCTCGTCACACTCGCCATAGGTAACCTTCTGTATATTCTGCGCTGTGGCGCAAGGATCCAGAATGCCGGTCAGGTTTCTAATTAATTTAACTTCAGGTTGTAACTGAGAAAGTTGTATTTGTTACTAACGTTTGTCTAAGATGCTAGTTTCTTAGGTGTTTCCCTTTGTCTATAATTCTGAAAGCTTTGTAATGAAATGGGGGCAATCAGTTGAACAAACCTTGGTAGGTAAATGCTGGTCATGGGAGTCCATGGAGACTACGAGTGTACCACTCATTTTGACTGGCCTGTTGGTATATTGGTTAGTGGCTTTGACTGCTATGCCGGTGGTCGTGGCTTCGATTCCCACCCAGGACAATTGTTTGTGTGATGAGCACGACTTTGTTCTGTGTCTGGGTGTAATTTATTTATAGTAGGTATGTATGTATTTCAAAATAAGTATGTTTATCAATTGTCTAGTACTCATAACACAAGCATTGTTTAGCTTGGGGCTAGAAGACGTTGTGTGATAGTTGTGGAATATTATTATTATTCGAAATGTAGGTATATGTAGAAGAAAACTAATACAACTTATTCCTCGATCGCGTGCTGGATTATGGTCCAATCCCTATTATAGAGAGAAGGCCTGAGTTCTAATAGTGTGAACATTGTAAAGGCTGGTTATGCTTACGTTTATGTGTAAGTTATTTATCAAATAACTCAGCTCTGGATGAGCACTTCTACTTTTAGTAACTGGACCACACTCATGTTTGTTCAGTTGCACTTTTTGTTCCAGACTTACGGTGACTCTAACGAACGTCTCCGCAGTTTCAAACCAGCAATCTAGTTATCTACTCAAAACCAATAAAGTTAAGTACTACCTTAGGAGGTATGCGGAACAGCGAGTAAAGTCCCACATACCTCCGTTGATAAGGGAGGATCCTTCGACCAGACAGATGTTATGGTTTGGTGGGCAACTCCCAATAAATGATTTCGGGCTGTTCCAAATGTTCTAATCGTGCGGAGAGCTTTAATTGGACGATGCAAGATTAATTCTTATATGGCGCAATAGATCACGCTACACACTTTTATTTTTTACTTGTTTTTGTTCCAAATTGACTTATTAAACTGGTAAAAAATAATAGTCCCGTTTTGACATTTGAGAAAGACAATAGAATGTATTTGAAACGAAACTGAAAGAAACAATAAAATAACAATAATTAGGGGTTCGGTGTAGTAGTAGCAATTTTGGCTATTTTAGTAAAAAAAGAAAGAAAGAAAACATGTATATTTGGCACACAATGAACAAAACAAGAATTGAACCATTAATTAATAGCTTAAATAAAACATAAAATAAATAGTAGTAATAGCTACACTACATCGGTCAAGCATCTAGGTAGTCAAAATACTAATGTCAAAACAGGCCTTTTAGTTTTGAAAAACCATTCCACTACGAGCTATCGATACAAATAAGTTTTTACGTCAATTAGCAACAAGTCAAGTTCTGCTCTAGTGGATCGAGAATGTTGTTATTACAAGAAACTACACAGTTCAATAAACTGCTTATTATTTAACAGCTTTGGCTTGCGACTTCACTCGCATGAAAATACAAAGTCGTTCCTAGAAAATATCTTTCAAGGAAAAAATGAATTCTAAGTACTATTTCAGGAAATGGTCTCCACGTGTGCTAAATTACATTTAAATTCGTTCAGCCGTTGAGTGCGAAGAAAAAGTAATAATTTGGCAGACAAACGTACGTCTTTATAACATAGTGTGATAGCTTATAGTACCTACAATGTCTAACTACTAATAGCGGTATACCCTCCAGTAGGAATAGCTCTTCCAGACGGTATTCTGAATAGAGAACAGCCTTGCACGGAAGCTACAGTGACCAATTTTGAAATCTCCTGAAGAACTGCGGACCCAGGATGGCCACTGCACAAGCAATTTGGCCTGGGGCTTCTTCGATCCGTCTAAGAAGCACAAAGTGTGGTAAGCTACATAAATATGGGCGGTTTCAGCTTAAACAAAAGCGAGAAAGTGGTTGAAAAATGTGTTACTAATGTTAAACCAGACACGCATACGAACAAAGTAAGTTAATATAAAGCTTGTAAAAATCAAAGCGATAAAAAAATAAAAGTAAACATTGTATTAACCTGGTTTCGTAACCTTCTACCTAAATAATTTAGTCTCAAACCTATTCGTGTTCATAATTTACTATAATGGGGTGCAAAACCGTTTAGTACCTACCTTCCATCAAAAAATCAAAGGTAACGCGCCTAATGTGACGCTAATAGCAACTATAACGCCAAAGTACCGGCCGGTATTACGAAAGCCCTAACTACGTGAATTAAAATAAAAGTAAAGCATAAATGGCCCATCAAATAGAACACGCCATCGGAGCTGTATAAAACGCGTAGCACTGTCCAGTATACCTTTCTCATTTGAAGGTATATGAGACAGCGAGTTAAGTCCTACATACCTCCGTTGAAAAGGGACGATTCTGCAAATAGACGGTCTTATGTCTGGTTCGGGTATGTAAAGGAAGAGTCCACACTGGGATTCCACCGCGCCAGGATTCCGATCCCGATTTCCGGCCACCGCAGGCGCGGGCTTGCGGACGGCGAGCAATGGGTAGCTCACCGTTCGACCGTCCGGTAATCGTTCGGACCGAGCCCAAGACATCAACGGCGCATATTGTTCCTCGCGCGCCTCTAAAATTTGTCGGTAGTAGGGTACAAGTACAAGGGGTGTCGGTAGTTAGTACCGTAGGGGCCCAGCAGGGTCGATGCCTTCTGGGGCCAAGGGTTTGCTTCTGAAAGGAAATTTCGGCCCCGGTACGAAAGGCAACTATGGAACAGGAGTGGGTTTTTACTCAGTAAAAGTCTGACACTATCTCCCGCTCCGCCCAAGAGCGGGGGATATCATTGAATGATTTTCCCACCTAAATAAATGTTTGGTCCAGGCAACTACCCGATAGTTGATGCTTGTTGGACATGTTGTAATCGCGCAGAGAACTTTAATACTCTGATGTAGAATTTTGAATTTTAGTTCCTATATGGCATTATAGATGTAGCTACTCTCACACCAGAATTCATGAAGCCGTCATGAAGGTTGAACTTGGTAATCCTCATGACATGTATCAACACAGTTTAGGAGTTTGAAACTTTGGTTTCAACACGGGAGAGGAAACGGTGTTGAGATTTATTTGAAACTCGAAGCAGCCATGATGGGTGCCGAGTGAAGTACTGTATTAGTTTGTTAGAGACTATATTTTACCTTTGTCTGGCTTGCTGATACTAAGTAGAGAGGTCATTTGTACGGCTACTTGTTTTCTTCTTCATACGTTGTATATCTGACTTCAACTCTTAGCCAAATTCTAGGCCGATTATATTTAGTTAGCGATCAACATGCTCAAACGTATGTCAACGTAGACCCAAAAAATAGCGCCTAAAACATTATCATCATTATCATCAGCCTTTATTAATGTTCCCACTGCTGGAACTCAGGCCTTCTCTTTAGGTGAGGGAGTGGCCCTAGTGGGTTGGTGAATGTCACATGTCTTCGAATTTTTGGTTCTAGGACATGCCAATTTCCTCACGATGTTTTCCCTCACCGTTTTGAGATGAAATATATTACACAAAGTAAAGCGCCTGGCTGGGTTTGAAACCACGACCCGCGTCTCATAAGTCGTGGCTATTACCACTCGGCTACAACTGCTCTCAGCGTTTATTAACGTAGGTCAAAAAAATAGCGCCTTAAATATCAACAATTAAAATATATTTAGCTCAGTTCAAGCGCCACAACCAGAACTATCCAATTCACAATTCATTCACACTGCTATAGCCAAAACTTTCACCAGCACGTCTTCTTAAAACTGCGCCGAGGAACTCGTTGTGAAGGCGAGTTTATTGCGACAAATCAAAAGTTGTGCGCGGTGACGCCCGCCGTGAATAACGCCGCTGCCACTATACTATTCAGTTTATTTATTTGTTTATACTTAAAAGCACCAGTTTCTGTGCACAGCGTGCCTAAATTATAGGTAACAGCTTGTTGTGGTCTTACACAGTCAATATTATAACAACATAAAGGTATTTTTTTGTATATAGGAGGTAATCTTTGAAAGTACTTGTCCGATTGCAAATTTTTTTCACCGATAGAATGCTGATTTATTTCTGAGTGACATAGGTTATATTTATATTTTATGTATACGGGCGAAGCCGCGGGCAAGAACTAGTAAAAAAAATGTAAAAAAACTATAAATTCCCCGGAGAATAAAATGATGATCGATGATATCATAGTTTTAATGTTATTGCAAATTCAACACACTGAGGTACTAATACAGAATTATCCTGTGTTTTTGCGTTTATGATTTTATTTTCTGAGGCCGGCGAATTAACACGCCAGAGATAAAATTTCAAAATTAATAATCATACATTGTACTCTTACATTACTTTGATAGTTTTTTCGGGTCTGGGTGTCAACTTGTCTGGTATATGTGAATTTACATTATGTTTGTGAACGCATCTAAGATACAGGAATATTTTATTTTTTTATTTATTTATTATTTATTTAACTATTTATGTACACACATGAAAATACAAAAAAAGAGGAAGGAAACAGACAAAATAGTACAAAGGTGATGCTTATTTCTAATGAAATCTGTTCCAGCATACCTGCGACAGGAAAGTTGAAGAAAAAAGAGAAGTAGACACCGTGTGTAAAAGTAAAAGGAAAATTAGTACACACAAAATACAAAGTTAACAATGAAATAGTATACAAAAAGATATATAGGTATATACTGCTATAATAAAAAAATAAGTTATATAATAAATAAGTTTTGATAACTTTGATCTTTTACATTTCATCAAGTTATGTTTTAATTTCCTCCTCAAAAACACGAAAATAATACATACTTGTGTATCTTTTTACTTTGAAATAAAGATGTGTGATGCGAATCCGCTTATGGGAAATAATATATGTTCTTCCATCTGAAAAAATACTGTGTGTAAAATACATGAAGTAAATCTTGCCGTTTGTTCTGCCAAGGGAAAAACAAAGAAGATCGTAGATTAGAACTATGAAAATATGCAAAATACATTCAAAATACCTATGAAGTCCCTAAGCATCTCACGAGGAAAAGGATCTCGCAGCAGCTTTTTAGATCATGTAAAACTCATCCCGTTATTCACAATTTCACAGAAAAATCCACGGGATTTGCTCGCACATTGTGCTTTTATATAACTGTATGTATATTTTCTTGTTTTATTGGACTAAATCCGGGTTTCATACAGGCTCGACCCTTCAATCATTTCCTTGTGTAGTGGATTTTGTTATTTTTGATAGACCGTCAAGGGCTCTTGTATTAACCCCTCAAGACCTCCACCGAGTTCTCTATAGCAGTACTATACTCACAAAAATACCACATATGTTCCATAAATAGGAAACTAACTACATAATTATTTTAGTGAAAATGTCTTGTACAACAATAAAAAAATAATGTGAGTTTTTGTAGTGTTTAATAATTGTCCATTATCACATAAAATATGAACAAAACTTACTTAGGGCGCTTTCAATTTATGCGTCGTTTGACGGTGTGTTTATAAAATTGTACTGCGTACAGACGATCGTATTTTTTGTACAAAGTGCGCGTTGCGTCAACCATGTGGCGAACGGTCGACAACAGAACGGCAATGTCATAAGCACCACGTGTTCAATTCAGTGTTGAATAGTGCATCACTGGCATACAAACTCACGTTAGCCAGATAAGTTTTCAATTTGAGCGCTTGTTATCGTCTGCTAACGTACTGGAACCGGCCAGTTACCGCACGGTAAGCGTGCGGCAGCAGTCTGGCATAAAACGTCTAAATTGAAAGCGCCCTTAAAGTAGTAACTAAGTATTTTCAAGAATAGAAGTAAAAATTGAAACCGAGTCTAAGAGAAACTCAATGAGTCTGATCAAATGTTCGGGAATATTTTAATATTATTAAATATTATTTCCAAGATTTTTTTTTTAATAGGTATAAACCAGTGCTTGACTGCGATCCCACCTGATGGTAAGCAGTGATGCAATCGTTGATGGTGAGGCGCACTAGTTTATTAAGAGCCTATTCACTCTTGCTATAAAGACACCTAAATTATAATCATAACCTAGATTCTATTTTCTCCATTGTTCTAAAAGATTAATAATTCGAGCTATTTAATTTTTATGTGCGATTAATTTATCTTGACTCGAGCGCTATTATTATGGGTAATTATGGGATTAATCGGCATCTCGAGCGATGTGACCGTGAGTGGCAAATGTCAAGATTTGGGATGAGGAAGAAACGATTCCAATTAACATTCACTTAAGTAGTCTTTATCAGGACTCAGGAAGAAAATATTAATAGAAAGTTGAATTAGTAGCGAAATGTAGATTATGAGTTATTTTAATATTTAATGACGTAAAACTAGAAAAACTTTAAGGGGGATGATCCATAGTAGAGTGTGCAAATCGAAATGATTTGGGAACACATTTATTGTGCGTATAGCGTTTCGTGATGGCTACAACCCGGGAATCTTAAAGTCAAGAGTGATTTGGTTACTTTTAGGTAAGCGCATTCCAACGTAGCTTTCCATCAGGTGAGATGGCGGTCAAGCGCGAACCTACCAACAATAAAAAAAAATGTGGATCTTTGCGATAACGTTTGAATAGGATAAGTTAGTTTGAATTAGGTAGCGTTTTTTTAACAAAATTTATTCTACCTAGCTGTCGCCTTTTCCCAGCTTTACTTGGGCCAGCTTCCAGTCTAACCGGATGCTACTGAGTAACAGTTTTTAGAGATATGTGGAACAGAGTATAAAGTCCTGGAAACTTTCATTGAGAAGGAAGGATCCCCCGAACAGACAGGTTTTGTGTCTGGTCCATGCTACTGCCCGTTAGTTGGTTTCATGTTGTTGAACTTTGATACCGCGAAACAGGATTTTAAAGTTTAGTTCCTATGTGGCGTTACAGATGTCACTACAGTATTTTACATGGAGTACTTATCTATCAAACCTAATCAACAGACTGGTGTCCGGTTTCCTGGCTTGTTACGGCTGTCAAAGGTCTATAAATGATAACTGGTATCTACGTTCTTTCCAGTATATAAAATAATCTAGTAATTCTTAACTTAGAACATGTTCTTAGTCACCCATACCCTACAGATTGACCCTAGCGAACGTTGCTTCACCTTGACGATCAACTCATGTCTCTGTTATTATTTAAAAAAAAATATTCAGCCGAACATAGCCTCCTCCTTTTCGAAGTCGGTTAAAAATGAGTGTTTATCAGAAAACAAGTGCTTGCTTATTTTAGTTTTTCTCTACGATAAATCTGTCTTTCTTTATAAAAGTCGTTATTGCTAGCTTTGATTCTCTGTCACGTCACAAGTGACGTTCCGTTTCGTCACAGCGAGGGATGTTCTAGTTCGTCATGGCAGACGACGTTCCGTTTCGCCACGGCAAGCGACACGTTCCCGTACATCATCTGTTGTCAGTACGCGAGCGAGTCCATCGCTCGTGGAAACACTCTCATTTTTCCAATATTTCCTTGGATAATAGAAACAAAATGGATACGGTACCTAACGGGTATAAGTCGAAGTCGATCTTAGAGAAATTGTAAAATTCAAATCACGTCTGAGAAATTTGATTGACCATACCTACATATTATTTATCGCGTGCTCCATCGTCAACCACATCATCGCATGTATATAGGGTGACTGGTAATTAGTGACCGATAATTATACACGTGCTATTTACTCATGATTTTAATCAATTTTCCCCAAAAAAGCTTTTTTTATACTCACTAATTTTATTATAATAACAAAACAGCTATTCGCACCCACCGCGGTCACCCATCAGTTCACGCTCGGGTTTCGCGAACACCAATGGGTTTGCAAGCGGTGCGGGTACTCTATCTCTATTGTAGGTAAGATAATTATATGAGACAAAGGGGCTACGCGGCTAACAGCTGAACTTTGTTATTGTGATAAAATTAATGAGGATAAAAAAAGTTTCTTTGGGAAAGTTGTTTGTAATCATGAGTACAATCACGTATATAAGTATCGGTCACTAATTATCAGTATGTTACCACTATGTAATTTTGGGCTTTACATATAGCTTGAAGCTTCCAGCCTCCGTTGACGACTTCCTTCCTTCTCCATGTGCGACTCAAGACGTGTTTTTGTATTCACGTTTTATATGATCCGATTCAAGTGGAGAAATTTGTCGGCGCAGAATGTATCGACATGTATCGATGGAGTGTCGACATGATTTGTCACGATGTATAGGAATCGTGCGAGGCAGGTGGGCGCGCCGATAATGGTAATGATTTCTATTATGATCGAAATGAAAGGGAAACACAAGAGAATCGACTGTTTATCATCGTGATTGTAAAAGTTGACGGAGTAACTGGGGTGCGGAGATGTTACCTATTAATTTTATTTGTGATGCATTATGTTGTTTCATAGATTTTGTGGTTTTGCTTTTAGGGGACGCTCTTTTAGTATTACGAACTTTAGAAGAGCAGTTGGAGGCACGACGTTCATCACACACATTAACATTACAAAGGCAAAAGTTTGTGAGTGTGAGTATTTTTGTTACTTCTTGACGTTTGAACGGCTGAACTGATTTGGATGAATCTTGGCACATGGACAAACCATATAAGCACATAATAATAGCAAATAGGCACCTTTTTATCTTGGGAGTATGTTCCCTTAAGATAATTGTCTACTATAACGCAAGCAAACCCGCTAAAAAGTAACAGTTGTCTCAATATCAACGCTAAACTATCGTCACCATAAAACCTTAACGTTACCACTGCACTCAGTTTTATAACAACAGAGTAGGTACTAAACAAAACCTCAACTAAGCTCATCAAGTCTAAGGCATCGGACACACGTGCCGAGTGCACTACTAAACGCGTCCAGACGATTACGTAAATCACCATGTAGCATCTCTCAGCGTAGAAGCGTTCCCGTGTCGCCATCGTATCGCACCCGTGCCTCTGTCCTCCCACCCCTATAGCGTGTTCCACCCCTAACTTTGAAAACTGTAATTGCTCGTTACAAGTGTATCATTGGCTTAAGACGGATAAAAGCGTCTTTCAAGCGAAGAGTTCTGCAGATTCAGTTATGGAGTCTTATGATAGCTTTGAAGTATTGTGACGGCTGTAATAGAATGTTGATGCGATCACGATACTTGGGGGCGGTTTTTTGATAAAGTTTACTGATTTTTGAGCTGATTTTATTCCTGTTACTTTGTTATATAATTTGTTGTACGAGTATAATTATGAGTAATGATGAGTTTATGTATTGTCTTTTATATATAATAGCTATATAATATACTTTTTTGTCTATGTCTAGTTGGGTAGGTACGTTTATAGTTTTAATTGGCAGTTTATCACAGACTACCGGTTTTTTGCTTTAAGTTCTTACAGTCCAGGTGGATACCGCTGTCAGCGATACGATCACCGTTGTACCCATAGTTTTAAGTTTCGGTAAAAGTTCTATTACTACATATTTGGGAGTAAAATAAAGTGTATTTTATTCTATAATGTAACTTATAGAAAGAAAAAGAAATATTTTTATATTTAATTATATGATACTTTGGATTAATACTTCACACATTCTTCTTTTGCTTCCTACACCCTATTGTCTATCTTTTCTTTTTGATTTCTCCTTTCGCAGGTCTGCTGAAAGAAATTTCTTTGGAAATAAGGAGTACCTTTGTACTGTTGTCTCTTATGTAATATTTTTTTGTCATTTTTGTGTGTAAATAAATAGTAGAATAAATAAATAAATAAAATAACAAAATTGCGTTTAAATATATCTACAAATATATTTTTAAATTTATATAAAATTAAACAAAATAAATAAGTAGAATGATTAATGCCAGAAAGGCCACAGCTCAGTATTATGTCAGGTGGCAACACAAAATCACCACTTGACGCTGATTTTCAACTGCAGCTCACGAGTGTCACAAGCTCGAAAACATGAACAAACACATATAAAAGTCTAAAATATTCCGTCTAAATCTAAAAAACTAAAACCTCACGTTAATAAAAACACAAAAAAAGGATTTATGTGCCCATTAATAACAATTAATAAATGTAATAGATGTAGCATCATGTCATTAAAAACGGAGGCGGGAATAATGAAAAGAATAAATGATACATAAATTGTATCATATATATAAATGAAAAAACGTTTCGGGTCTGGGTGTCTTGTATATGTGAGTTTACAAGTTTGTGGACGTAGGTGCCAACAATACAGGACTAATTTCTACTGTGGAGCAACGTTTTTAAAAAACAAACAATATTAAGAAGTAGTTAAAAAATTATAAACTTAATAATATTAGCTTGAGTGATCGCGGTGAAGGAGTAGTCAGCTAGATGCTCTGCGTTACCGAGTGCTAGCTGTCCAGGGTGCGCTGGACGTTTAGTGCTCTGCGATATATCGGGAAAGCTCTTTTCATGCACCCTTGGTGACAAATTGGTCGGGTGATGAAATTATTAATACATATTATTATGACCCCATGACAGATGCCGACGAAATAATTTACTATTTTTTATTGAATTAAGCTCCAAAGTCTGTCATTCAAAATCTGGCAAAAAATCATAACAAAGTGCTTGTAAATGATTTATTTCAATTAAATGCTTTGAATTACGTATAATGATATTCCTATCTCATAATTTACCAAATATTGGACCAACTAATACAATTCTATTATTTTTCAATAAAATTAAAATCCTATTCTAAACCACCACCCTTTAAAAATATATATTCGATCGACTAGCCTGCATGCTAACAAGATAAGTTTTTCATTCGATCTTCGATATCACAAAAACACAAGGCAAGAAGTCGAATAAACTCAGCGATACAAAGCCTGGCTCCGCGGCCCGATTTGCACAAAGAAGCGGCCCGTCCGGTTCCATCCAAATTTATCCGGATCCGTCCGGTAAGGCGTTGAGCACACCGGACTGATTCGGATATTTTAACAGGGATCCCCAGAAAGAACGTATTTTAACAGAAGCTGTTTTGTTAAGTCTGGGCTATCGATTTTAGTCTACTTGAAGTGAGAGCGGTGTGTTGAGATAAAGTAAAATGTACTGGATAAATGTTTCCAGATTCGTTGACTGTCTACATAAATTGACAATTTAAATTCTGTAGCGTCAAAAATGGCTCAATGTGAATTGATCCCAAAACTTTAGGGAATAAGAAAACGTATTATAAATTATATTTTTCTCCATTTGCATATAAATTGGCAGATTTCACAATTTGCAAATTGACTCGGAATATTTTCTGTTTTTAAAGATTTCAAATTGACGGCATTATTCTGTCAGAAAGTAAGTACATCAGAAACGTTTACTTTACAATTTGTGTATAAAAGCTTTTTGCCACTTAGCTATTACTACAGCTTTTGTGTTGAATTTAAGGCTTTCAATATTCGCGTTAAACTAATGTGTTACGCCAGTTAGGCAATGAAGGGGTAGGATTTAAAAGGCTCTATTGATCTAGGCAAGTAGTGTGTCTGAAAGTTTCGGCTCAAAATGTTCTTCGTAGCCTAATTTATAGAGGAAGGGTCAACGGGTCAAGGGATTAACATTTCAGGGATCTGATTTTATGGATGAGCATTGGTGGAGATGAGTTTCAATGAGAATTTGGGGAAAACTTGATTCTAGGTGCATTATTTTAAGAAATGTCCCTTTTAAGTATTGTTTATGCGAAGTATGATAAAATATTAGTAACTGCTAAACGGTTAGATAAGTAGTACGTATATACATAGGTTTGTGAAAATCTTTAGTTCGATTCCGAGGTTAGCGTGTATGGTCGCATTCCCACATCTTTTTATATCGTACCTAATGAGGTGCTTGTAGGCCGCTCCCTTTTTTACGCACCTGGCTGCAGTGTACTATTAAAAAAAAGCAAGTGCTTCAAATTATGGGATAAGTATTTATCCAATTTTATACAGGTGTGAATGACATTACTTAGCTTGATTCTGTTACTTTACTTCTCTCGACAACACACGTATTCACAAAACAATCCAATTTTCTCTTTCTACTTTACATTGACGACTTTGTTTTGCAATTTTCTAACAAATTAACTCCATCTCACAGCCATTATGAAAATGAGAAAATAAAATTTATAATACTAACAGCTAGCAATGAATTCTAAGGAACATTATTTCTCTTAAAAAGTTTCAAGACGTGACAAAGAGTAAGTGGGTAATTGAAAAAGAATCGCTCAGGCGGAGAGCTGCAATAGTGCATTTAATATTTTAAGTGAAATAAAATAGCATAGTGTCGCCTCGCGCTTGTTTTTGTGACAATCTGCGCGAGTCAAAGGTCGGAAGTTAATAAAAACGCGGAATTTCGAGCTCGAAGCGTACTGGAGAGTGATAAAGGAGGGCGGAGAAGAACGATTTAACATCTTTCTCAAGACGATGTGCAATAACTGCGAAATAATTTTTGTCTCAACTGACTTTTCTTCTGTCTTGTGCGTTTACATTTTTGAAACTCTGTAAGAAAAAAAAATTAAGCAAGATAATTATCTGTTGTGTCTGTGTTTCTGAGTAAATACAAAGCACAATCTTTACCGGAACCGGAAGACGTAGCGTTGGAAGGTCTCCTATAAGGTGGACCGATGACCTGGTAAGGGTTGCGGGAATCCGATGGATGCGAGACGCACAGGAGGGAGGCCTACTTCCAACAGTGGACGTCTTTCGGCTGAAATCATGATGAAAACCTTAATATTGTCCTGTAGCAAAATGTTCGACAATACCTTCTAAAATAAGTTTCAACCGTATTTTATCTTCAATCAATTGATGATATAGTACAGATATTCTCACTAAAAGATAACATATACAGCCTGTATTGAAATCTTTCTTGAAGTAAGGATCGGCTACACAATCGGCTTTAACCACACGAGGCACATCGCTGTAGTGCGCAGAGCTCGTCCACTTGATCCGCTGTGCTGCTCGTGTGAGCGCAGCTGAATGCGGCTGAGATGGACTCAATGCTCAAGAATGTACGGCAGGTGTGGGAGAAATAATACTGCACGGCTAGTTTTATAAAGTACAGTAGTGTAGGATTTGTTCGGATTAAAGGTATTTTTCTTAAGGAACCATCGACGCTTTTTTGAGATAATTTGCTGTTTAGGTTATGACAGACAGACAGAAGAATAATAAATGATTTCAAAAATTGTTTCGTTGATTCGAAGAACGTTATTGGTTTCTATTTAATGCTCTGACATTCCGAAGTCTATTCATACATAAATCGTATTTTATGTAAGGTAGCGGAATTTTCCCAAGATCTTATAAGCAAAACTCTCCCCACATTATTCGATAGACAGAAAAAAAAGTAGGTCGTTGAACAATACGATTATATTTTAAGATCAGTCTAGACAAATTTGGGATGTTACCCTTAACCTTTATAGGCAAACTGAGAACAATTTATTTTTGTAATATAAACCAGTGCTTGCCTGCGATCCCACCTGATGGTAAGCAGTGATGGAATCGTTGATGGTGAGGCGCGCTAGTTTTTAGGAGCCTATTTACTCTAGCCTTAAAGACGCCTAAATCATAATGAAACGGGTAGACCGCAGCAGGCAAATTGTTTTAGTCCTTTGACGTACGCAGTATACCTGAACGAGATATATAGTTACGAAAATAATGGAATTTTAAGGTTGTCATAAAATTTTGAGGCATAATATAGTTTGGCATACCGTTTTCGCATAGCTTGTATTAGCATAATACTACTGATGCATAATAATACATTGGCATAATGCAAAGGTTAGGTTTATAACGGCTTTTTGTGTTTTGCAAAGCATGGGGAGTCAGTAATATCCTAACCTAGATAAACTAAGAAGAAAGGGATTGAGAAGTGCGAAGTGGCAGTATTTATGGCAACAAGCATTATGGCAAAACATTTATGCCTAATAATATTATGCGTAATGATCATTATGCTGAATTTCGTTATGCCGGTGTAAATTATGACAATATATTTTATGATTATTATTAGAAACCGAATTTTAATGCTAAAAATATCTAAAAACAGAACTTTCGCTAAGTATGTTGATTCCTAACACTTTGACATCTCGAAGGCTGATGTTTTTCTATCATTGCAGGCTCATGAATACAAACTGGACATGAATATGTATTGCATCGTGAACGCGCCCGCGCTAAGGATAGGTACGCATTGGGTGGTTGCGAACTTTCTAAAAATACTTATACACAGACTGGCGGCATAGCGAATGATTCGAATTATTGTAACCTGGTTATTAGTTAGCCACATGTAGCCTGGTTATTAGTTAGCACATGATAGAAGCAACAAGTAATATGTAACCAAGCATTATATGTAACACATAATATGATTTAAAAGAGTATCCATGGAGTTTCTTGCACGTTCTTCTCCATAGAGACCTACTCTTTGGGACGTGCAATTTAGCTTCACTTTTCTTGGACTGACCGACATTTGACTATTCAAAAGTGCCTGTAAATAGGCTATTTGAAATAAATGCTTTGATTTGAAAAAAACCATAGTGTTTTCAATCATGTGCAGGGGGTCAGGCACCCGCCTCTCATGCATAAGGATGCGAATTCGAATTGATAGTCGGTGTTGGTAGTCAGTTGCCAGAAAGTCTGACCATCAGTCTATCCAGGGAGTATAGTGTTGTCCAGTAACTGGGTTGTGAAGGTCTGATAGTCAGTACACCATGTAAAACGTGGGTATTTAGTCGCATTCGGTTAGACTGGAACCTTGTGGTTCCAGTCTAACCGAGCAAGTTGGGAAAAGCTAGGGAGATGATGTGATCTATGCTATCATGTAGTCCTCCGTATTACAGTTTGTTGTTTATTTGCTAATATGGTTAAATGACAGAGTTGTTAAAAAAATATAGCACAGTCCATCCATATTACACCTTAAGGCATGCAAATCACAAGCTTTATTATTGTAATAACTTCATGCACGAGTGAAATGTGATTCCATTATGATGATTTGTTTTTTGTTTTTGTATGATTAATATAACGCATAAAAGCACACGAAAGCATTTTGATAACCTTTATACCAATTAAAACAAAAAAAAAAAGAATTGCCTGACACGCCCGTTTAAGTGAGTGAAATTAAGTCACGGGGGCTTGATTTTAGCGCTCAACGCGCTAGACGCGAGTCACCTCTCTTCCGCTGTTCTAATTTGATCTTAGTCTTTACGTCTTAGTTTTTCCACACGGTCTAGGCCGGTTTAAGTTATGTCTATCACCGTTGTTAAATCATTATTTGACACTATGACTCCACTGTCAGCTGTGTTATTAAACTTCTCATCAAGTATGCGGGTTAGTTCGAGTGTTCTCAGAACCCAGACAGGATCGATAACAATTTGTGTGTGAATATCTCAACGGATTATTCTTTGATAAATATAACACGATTTAAATAAAAAGAATAATTGCATCTGGATAATGAAATGCGAGAGATATATATTTGTTTTAGTTGATTGTATGACTTTAGATCAAATAACTATTATTTTGATAGTCAATGAATTTTTAAAGTAAATTATGAATTATTCATCTCGAATTGAATTTTAAAATTTGAAGTATAATTTATTCTGTTGTTTTTAAAATGAATCACAATGTTTCACAGATATACTCACGATCACAATATTCACATAATTATGTAAATATGTAAACAATTTTTTTGAAATGTATTTCCAGCTAACCAGCTTGACGGTGCTCCGCTTTGCTTAGCCTGGCTCGCACAGCTGATGCATTTTTTCATTCTTTACACAATAATAAATTAATGTTGAAGTTCAATTGATCTTCTATCCGAGCTAAGTTGAACTCAGTTATTTACTTCTTAGTCTGCAAATTATTATAATATGAGTACATAACATTATTTTTTGGCCAGTCTGATGAACTTGATGAAACTTTGAAAATATTTTGAGAGGTAAGTATACCTATAAACACCAAAGTGTAACAGCATGATTTAATTCTGGGCTCATCTTTCAAACGGCTAAAACGTGTATTTTCTTGTCACATTGTTTTTAGTAAGTTCAGCAATTTGACCTGAGGTGAGAACCTAGAAGACGGTTTACGTGGAACTTGATGAGGGTACAACGGTTCACCTTTATGAAACATCTGGGAACACAGGAAAGCGTAATAGATACAATAGAAAATGGTTTCACATGAACAAGGTATAGGAGTAAATTACTTAATGGATATTGCATTAAACTGCACTGTTTTACTTTTCACTATTATTAAAGCAGTGGCAGCCGAGTGGTAATGGCCTCGACTTACAAATTGTAGGCCGCGGGTTAAAACCCTAATTCTAATTTATTTCATCACCACTGCTTTCATAACGGTGAAGGAAAACATCGTGAAGAAACCGGTAAATCCTTAAAAAAATCGAAGATTTGTGACATTCACCAACCCGCACTAGGCCCGCGTGGTGGATTACGGCCTATTCCCTCTCCTAAAGAGGAGGCCTGAGTCCCAGCAGTGGGAACATTAAAAGGCTGATTATGCTTATGCACTATTTAATTTCCAAAATTGATACTCGAGATGTAAAACAGTTACACTTGTTTTTCATTTGTCGTAATTACGTTGTGGGTTTTTTTTTGGCAATGACAAACCTTTTAATATCGATTAACTTTTATTTCTAAGTCAACTCTTTCACGATTGGCGGCGACTGTAGGATAGGTGACCTCTTATTAAAGTTCAGTAAAAAAAGGTAACAGTTCTGGGTCAGGCAGCCTAAAAGTCTTACATTATCCTTAATTTATCAACACATTTTTTCAGTTATTGAAAAAGGGAGCTAAGTTCCTCTCTCTTCTATACCATTGTCAAACCACATTTGGTTAGACCCAACCTACAACACTGTAACAAAAACTTCACACAAAGCCTTCCACCTGATCGCCTCCAACAATAACAGGAGTCCAATAAGATTCCATCACATTAAGCAGACCCCCTAAATCCGAAGCCACGTCCACACGTCCAGCGATATCCTTGCAGCGCGCGGCATACATCGCTGGCTCACTCCGGAAGATTTATCGCGCCGTCAATGCATCCCCCGCATGATGGATGGAGCAGTATCATCCCCACGTTTGAGTAAACGTATTGTGCTAACATTGCGCTTGCAAGATGGATCGGTTAGTGTGTTTAAAGGCTTTTAAGATACTTTTGTGGTACTTTGTTTTGATAGTAAAGGGTGGCTTCAGTTACAATGTAATGTCTGTCGATGGGATGAAGACAAATTGTGTGATGAATTTTTTGTGAGAATCTGGAAAGATTCTTGGATTAAACCTAACTTTTTCTTCATACAGAAATGTAGATTTAGCTTTTGACTGAAGTTTAGGAATAGTTTCCAGAAGACTAGTAATGGTTAATGTTTTACAGTTTTTTTCTCTAATTTTTTTGTCTTTACATTTTTTACTTTTTCTATACACCTTTTATTACTTTACATTTACACAATATAAACACATTTTTTAAAATAATTTTAGTTCACTGTTCCAACATTTATTTTACACTACATTAAAGTGTATTCTGTTATACGTGTATATGACTGAATGTCTCCTTTTATTATAATTCCAAATAGACTTATACGAGTTTTAGCAGTTCTAAAAACAATTTTCAGTATCAATAAAATCAACCATTCAAGTTGTAACCACACGGTGTGAAATATTTTATTAGTTTTCAATTCCTCCAAAAAAGAAACATTTTACAACCAAATTAACATTCCACAAATTAACACAGCCATGTTGCGGCGTTGAAATAACCCATCAAATCGTATGAAATAATGCTAGCAACCAGAACGCGGCAATTATGACGGCGTACTCGTTTCGCACCTAATAATATATGCAATTAAGTTAATTGGGGCGATGTCGCGGGCATATGTACTACTAGTTATTAGTCGCAGGTGCTAAACGTTAATTTTCGTGGTTCCCGCGAGTTCGAGGCTGCGCTTTGAGATGCGTTCTGTGACGTCATGCGTCCTATGCTGCATGTGGCGTGTACGGTAGAGATGGTTGGCAAGCAGTTGCTTTGAGGCTTTCAAGGTACAAAGTGGTTACCTTTGCTTTTAAATTACACAGTTAAATAAGATTTGCTAACCTCATTTATGAAGTACTAGCGGCCCGTCTCGGCTTCTCACGGGCAATAAATGTAGCATATGTTACTCAGGGTGAATGTAGGTTACCAATGGTGAAAGAATTTTTGAAATCGGCATAGTGGGTTATGAGTTTATACAATACGAACATACACACACACACACACAAAAATAAAAAACCCCTATTTATATAATATAACTGTAGATTTATAAAGAAGTTAATTACAAAATATCATACACTCATTCATTCATGTTACTTTCTTGAAAAAATGCTCAAGTAACACTCGATGCTAGGTAGTTGTTGTTTGTTGGCAGTTCTAACTTCAAGCAATTTCCTAACTACAGAATACAAATTGGTACTTAAGTAGTTACTTTTATTTGTTTATAATTACGGGTGTTACAGAAACCGTTATTTTCGAATCCGAATGTAATAAATTATTTATTTAAACCCAATACACATCAGAATTTCGTTCAATAACTATAAAACGTTTTGGGAACACATTTATTGTGCGTACAATTAAGGAGTGGAATTCCATAGCGGAGTCTGTGTTTCCTGATAGCTACACTCTTAACTTACTTAGAGTGAAGACATGGCTTAAAGGATTTTTTTTATTGTGCATATGCATCTGAGATAGTGGTAAAACGCGAGCCCTTTGACCTCTATCTCACCCGATGGTGAGCGATGCATTTCAGGCTTGCCTAGAAATTATTTTATGAAAGACTTTTCTGAAGCACAAAACGTGTTAACTAGACAATATTCGTAACCATAAAAAATCATAAAAAACCAGCTGTAAACTAAGTTGATCATCAAGTTGTTGTTGATTCTCGTCAGTGTGTCCCGCTGTCAGCCGCGGTGTCACGTAATGAACCGGCGCTGGCTGCAGGCGTCGCGACGCGCCTGGCTTTTTATCAATATTTGTACTACGAGACTGCGTGGGGTAAAGCTCATTGAGAGTAATTTTTTTGTAAATATTTTACTTATCCATGAAATGGACAGGCGGACGGATTCTTGTGTAAGAAACAAATAATATTTTCTTTTGGCAGTTTAGTACAATGACTAAAATTTTTTGAATGTATGTCCGGAGGGCCCGCCGCGGCCCTGGAGCCCGTTCCTTTATTATGTGGTGCCCGGACACAGTGACGTGGAACCGCGCCTGACCACGAATGAGATAGTGGGACAAACTGGATGTCTTCCCTAAGAATTCGAAGAGAAAGCGTGGAACCGTGATCCAACCTATGCCCAGTAGTAGGACAATACGGGCTAGCTATAAAATAAATAACAATAATAATATTATTGATTGGCTCTTACTTGACCACTATTTCATCTAGTGGAAAGTTATGACGTGGTTGACGATGCTCCATCACGTTATCTTCACGTTTGCTTCGAAGTAAGTAATTGTTGAACAAAGTTTTTTTTTAAGCATACAACGAAGGTTTAACCACACAATTTTCGTATTTTGTGAAATCTAGAGCTTATTTACTCATTTCTTACTACATGAACTCCGCTAAAACCAACCAACCAATCTCATCTCAAAATCTTTATTCCTTTTGTAACTCCAGACTAATGAGAACTAAAGTAAACTGAAACTTTTGATTTATAAGTGTACTGTAGCTTCAGTGTTGCTACTGAAGCCATTGTGGCTGTTGGCAGCCTCGCTCACGTACTAGGAGCTAAGGACCTACTGAGAAATTAGTTTATGCGGTACCTACACTTCATAGTTTCCTGGTACAACTTGAACTAAGATGCGAAGGTGCTATTGTTTAATGAAATGTGTGCTATTGTTGCTTATAGACGTAGTGGTACGTGTACATTGTCATGGCCTGAACATAGCTTATATATAAACAAAATCAACACCAAAAATAAGAAACAAAGCTTTTTGATAGTGCAGTATCTAACTAGTTCTGAAAGATCTGCAGTAGTCTTTGAAACCCTGTCTTACCAGTTCTGTTGTAAGTCTTGAGTTCAAATCCAGGCAAACTAAAATTTGTGTAATTTATTACATCGACACTGCTCTTAAAATCGTGACAGACGGCAGTGAGGAAGCGGGTCAATATTTAGATGACATGTGACAGCCACTAATCCGAACTTTTTTTTTGCGGTTGGAAACTCATCTAATGACATCACCCGCTCTTAGGCGGAGCGGGAGATAGTGTCAGACTTTTACTTACTAAAAACCCACTCCTGTTCCTTCGTTGCCTTTCGTATCGGGGCTTGAGCTATCTGTCGAAATAACCCTGGCCCTAGTAGGCTTCGGCCCAGCTGTGCCCCTGCTGTGGCTGACTACTCATTGCTCGCTGTCCGCAAACCCGCGCCTACGGTGGCCGGAAATCGGGATCGGAATCCCGGCGGCGGCTGAGGCGCTGTGAGCGCCGATGTTGCCTGATGCGATTGGCCTCCTCTTTTGCTAACATTACTCTCCAGGCTCCAGTTCATATAACTCACCCTCCCCCCCTCCACACACACACTCACAAATTTTCATCTATTAAATATTAGTGTGATTACTCTATCTAGTGATTACATAGCAGTAGCAATCGTAATATAATAAATGTGTTTTGAAATAATTCAACAAAAAATAAAATCACAGTACATTCGTATACTTGAATTCCCACTAATTAACTAGATATCCCCGCTTTCGTCGTCGCATATTCAGCGACCTCTGGCTGGTAATTATTGAGTAATTATCGGCTCCTCGCCACGATGCCGAACTAATGATAAGTTCGCTCATTATACAGTCCTGCGACCTGGAAATATTACTGAATGATATAGTATTTTAATATCTATTCGGTCAGAGATTCTTGATCTGATTCACGTCGGTGCAAAACCTGCTAATTTATCAGCCTTTCCTCATATATTTTTGGGGCGACTACTACTGTTTTTTTTTTTTGAGAAATCACCTAATGATTTCTTTTCGTCTTCTGAGAGTGAGAGGGTTGGTCAGGTTTTTGACCAAATGCACACCTATGGACCTTCTTTGCCTTTCATTTCAAGATCCTGGAGTTCACTTTCGGAAGTCAACTCATGGGCAGGCTTCGGCCCTGCTGAGCCTCTGTTCTGCCGATATCTCTTTGAAGTACACGTGAAACACTCCAGTCAGTCAGTTGTGTCGGACCGTTACCGAGTGGTCGAAAGTTTTAATCGTTCCAGTTTGAATTTATTCATGACAAACAAATCTTTCCTCTTTATAATATTAATATAGATGGTAGATATAAATTATTCGAAAATTTTGAATTGTTTTTGTATGTATTTCACTACTTTTTTTATGTTTGATTTGTTGGTTCTGTATTTAATCAAAGGACAATTAATTGTTAACATATAATAAGTACTTAATATTGGTAAAATTATGTACCTACGTGTATCTTACTGAGTTTAAAATATACATACAAACATGTTGTGTAACAATTCAGTAAATTCAGAATAAAAGCTCCTAGAGGATTGACCGATCGTATTTAGGTCTTCAATGAAGTGCCTAATGGCTATCCTTAGGTTACATGCAAAATTCAGCGTTCTACTGGGCTTAAGGGCAAGGGTTGGCCGATAATAGGCGTTGAAATTTGACGTCCTCAGAAATCGGGTGAATCAAAGTTGTGTGAGCAGTGTGATGATTTTTGAACGGGTTTATGTAGACATAGAATTTGGAAATAGGTTAAGTACTTTGTCTGTTTTAAAAAAATAAAATATCTATGGCCCTACTAGGCATCGGCCTTACAGAGCCCCTACGGTTTGCTGACATCTCTTTGAGCTACGTCGTGAACACTACGGACTGTCCACGATTTGGGCTTGGACCAGACGGTTATCAGATAGATGGCTGGACAGCGAGCTACCAATTGTTCGTCGTCTTAAAGCCTATATGCTGGTACCTTTTGTAGTCGAAGTCGGGATCGCGGCGGCTAAGGTGTAAGGATGTCGGTTCTTTCACTATTGCAGCTGTTTCCCTCGCTAGCATTACGTCGTCTCGTCTTGACTTAACCAGTCTGAACCAGAGTCTGACACGGGAGATTATCGCTGTCGATTGCCCCCAGGAGGATACGGCGCGGTGCTCCACCAAGGAGGAGCACATCTCCATATCCATCGGATTCCCGCGACTCTAACTAGGCCATCGGACCACCTTGTGGACAGCGCCAACGCTGAATCTTCCAGTCTGCGGTCGCCACTTCAGAACCTTTGGGGCCTATCGACCACCTGTCCGCCGAGCAATATGTCTAACCCACTGCCACTTAAGTTTGGCGATTTTTGGGATATGTCGGTAACTTTGATTTTCCTGCAATTTTCATTCCTAGTGTGATCACGTAAGGAAATTCCGAGCAAACCCACCCAGAGGGCAATGGCAATCCATTGCCCTCTGGGTAACTTTAAGCCTTCCAATGAGGCCCATTGTGAGCGACCACGTTTTGGAGCCATATGTCATCACTGGCAACAATGGTCATAGCCTTTTGTCTCGAGACACTGGCATTTCGGACGAGAAATTACCGCGCAGCTACTCGAACGCTGCCCAGCCGTGTCCGATTTGACGATTGAACTATAAAACAATAATCAAGCTTACTGTTTCATTTAATATGACAAAATTTATCTTGAAGATGACTGACATGATGAGAAACCTGGAAGTCTAAAATAGCCAAACCGTCTTGAACAAGCATGTGATCAACTGCTTGATCAATGCTCGTGCCTTATCTATAAAAGGAGAAACTAACTAACTGGCTGACATATCAACGCATAGCCGAAACTACTGGGACTAGGAGCGTGAAATTTTGAACAAGGTTTACTTTGATGACGTAAGCAGTAAGAGAGGATTTACCAAAATTCATCCCCTAAAGATATTAAGGGAATCCAAATTTTTTATCGAGAAACCTACTATTACGCGGGCGAATCCGCTGGCAGGCTTTTCTTAGCCCCGCAATGTGACAGCCAAAGGTAGTTTTTATAAATGTTACAGAAAACTAATAGTGCTAACTATAATATAATGCTAAAAATACATAAAATATACATAACGTACTATTAACATAACATGCGTCAAACTCCTAACAACAGATACATCGATCCTCTAATACTACAGACATCGTACATAACCAGCGAAGCGTATTAACATAATAAGAACAACAAAAAAATCATATTAATATTTGTACCAAGGGTTCAGATTCCTGAGGGATCAAAGGCGAAACGGGAACTCCTGAACACAGGGCAAAATAGAAAGGGGAAGGGGGGTTTATGTAAATTTTGCCAAAGTAACATCTGGCTCGGGCCGATGCCCGTAAAAATAACGGAGACGCTGATTGTCTTCTCAAATATACATATTTCATTATGTGACTGTTTCTTTGCTGTTTGTTTGTGATGTCTGACTGACAAACTTCTTGATAGGAGTTTGACGGAATTGGCTTGATCTTCTGCAGAGTTTTGTCAATCGAAATGGTGTGATGTTTTAGTAATATTTGCTGATTACTTTTGGCGTTATAGTGTCAAGAGATCAAACATGAAACTTGATATTATTAAGATTTTGTAATACTCGAAAGGCAAGGTGAAACCTTACAATATTCGATATCTTAAGATTTCCAGTTGAATAGTGAATGTATTCTGCTTTAGTGGCTAATTCCAATTAAGTATTATTTTGTTAATTGTTTTAGAGAAACACTTCCTACGGTGAATTATTTCTTCATCATTTCATTAGTATCATAAAGCTATTGAAGTACCAGCAACTCCTAGAGGTTCCGATGTTGCAAGTTATTATTATAATTTTATACTCAAGAGTTTACTTGGTTGGTTTGTTACGGAACGCGATTTGAACTAAAATTAGAAGTAGCCTCAAGAAATAACGCCATAGCTGTATTGTGTGGGAAGAAACAAAGTTCAGACAATATGTTACAATGTACCTTCGTTGCTTATATAAATTGTGGTCTTTCAAAACAAATTAAGGCTCACGTCCTGAGGCTGAATTATTCGGTTGCGTCAAAGGCTCAAATGTTCTTGTTGGGTAACAAATTAGTTGAGCTGAACAAAACAACATCTTCTAGGCATTATTGGTTTCAGCCACGAAAGAACATTCCATCACATTCATACACACATGAATTACATCGTTGTCGACGACAATGTGTTTCAATTGAAAAAAAAATTTACGTATGGTTTATTAATTTACTTGTAAAAACTTGAATTCATTTTGGCGAGCAACAGTGGTACGAGCACGTTTCAACGGCTGAGTGGCGACTACGTAGCTCAGCGAGTAACGAAGCGAGTAGGAGAGCGAGTAGCAGAGCAAGTAGCGGAGCGAGTAACGAAACTAGTAGGTACGAGGGCAAGAAGCAGGGCGAGTGGCGCAGCGAGTTGTAGAGTACCGTCAACTTCATTCGTAAAAATCTTTTTCTTATATGTTACCTAACTTCTTAAAAGCGGCTTGATCGACTTGAATAAAATTTGATGTGTGCATTTGAAAACCCTACCTGGATGGTTTGAAAATATAATTGGTCTTGACTTATTCGCCAACTCGCATAAGCGATTCGCGCGAGTCCGAGCGAGCTGGCAACTTCCGATTTCACCTACTTTTTCTGTCGTCAACTCGCTCAGACTTAAAAATCTGACAGTCAGCTAAAAAAAAACTTCTTATAAAATGTATAACATAGGTTCCTACTATAAATGTATTAGAAATTGTATTCGACTTGAAAATAAAACACGTGTCGTTTATGAGAAAGACATTTATATATATATCAACATGACAATAATGTAATATTGCATATTTTCCTATTACTTATCAACAATATCACAAATGACCAATAAGTAACCAAAGTTGACGTACAAATTCTAATTAATGTTAGCACTCGTTTGAGTAAGCGGAATGGAAGATTTAGAAATACACGTGAGTGAGTGAACATGCAGTATCGATACGTCATTTTGTGTCATAAAATCAAGAGCGCCCACACGATTAACAAAATCTTTCTTGGTGCATTCCGTTTCACGATTAACCTGTGACCTAAAAGTTGCTCTTTGCGTTCTAGGACTACGGGTTTCCTTTTCAGATTTTCCCCGCGGTCCTAGCTTGCGAGCATCGGTTCTACTGGATTCCTGCGGCTTGATGACATCTCTTTGAGGAGCACGTGGATCACTACGCGCTATTGACAACTGGGCTCGGTCCGGTTAATGATCAGGCGGCCGGACGGCCGGCTACCCATTGCTCAGCGTCCGCAAGCCCGCGTCTACCGTGGCTGATCGTCGCAGTTGGAATTTCGGCGGCCGAAAGACCTTCGGCCTCCTTCTTTGCTAGCTTTATGCTTCGAAAAAGGAGACGACCGCCGGCCATTCCTCCTCGCTCTGGACCATAGTCTGAACCTTGGGTTGAAGTCTTGGGTATTATGTACCATTGGCCGCATCCTACTGGCCTCATTCCTCACCTTTAACATAATATCCTGAAATCTAAATAGATAACCGGTATAGCCAGCGTGAACAAAGCCGCGGGCAATAGCTAGTTTTTTTATTAATTGTTTTCAACCTATTTTTATTAGACTGCATATATTATACGTTTGAGCGAGATGATAACAGAAAAAGTAGGTGAAATGGGAAGGTACCAACTCGCGCGGAATCGCGCAAATTGCTTAAGCGAGTTGACGAACAAGCCTTGGCCTCAGTAAGTGGAGCTGCAATCGGGTTCGTAATTTTTTTCTGATGAAAATTCTGCTTTTTGGCAGGATATCGTTTGTCGGGACTGTAAAAACTGTTGGGCTAATAAACTCGTTAGTATTTAAATTTTGGAAAACGCAATATGATTAAAAAAACTACGATGATGATGTCTGTTCACTTTTAACTTTATTTATTAAACCTAAAGCGAACGCCGGCGTTCGTTCTCTCATTGTCTTTCTATTGTATATCTAATTAAGGTATTCGAAAGGTTAATTCAGATTTATCAAATTAAATAACATGTTTCAATCTTCAAATCAAATTAGTCTCGAAATAAATAGGTGTCGCGGAGATCAGACTAAAGTCATTCTCTGTAGCCTAACTCAACTCCTTTCAGCGTATACACTCCCGACCTTGCATAGCGAGCTAACAAAACTAAACTATTCAGTCTCGAAAACAAATACCTATTATTTAGCCACAAAGCCACGTAAGCAATACTTGTCAAGAACCCAAGACTTCACGAATTTATTTGCTTTGCCTGAGGCGGTTCATAATTGGTGAACGAAGGTACTCGTACTATCGGCCACACAGGGTGCCACTGTGTCTGTGAATCGTCTAGGCTCTGTCAGACCGTGTCAGACTGTACTCAAGACAAGGTCAGTAGTATTAATTACTCTGTGGTCTGTGTGATCTTTTTGTTCTTGCTGGAAAACAATGGTGAGCTGCTTTTGAAGTGGATTTAAATTGAGTAATTAAAGGATTTTTGGTGAAGTATTGGCCAGCTTTGTCTCACAAGAATTTAAAGCTCTGAGGTTGAAGCGTGGTTTAGTATTTAAACTCTGAAAAACTTTGCTCTTTTTGATTAATTGGCGAAACTTCACAAACATATTTTGTGGTGTGTATTTATTGGTATTCTTCTTGCTCTTAATAAAAATAGGACCGTACAACTAGGATTATTCTGATACCCGTAGTGTTCTTCACTCCTCAAGCACCTTAGGATATGTTGCCGCCATGCTGCTACTTTGTGCTAGCAACTATTGGTGGTGGACCATTTCTCGGGTGTGTAAGTCCCCCCTTGCCTTTATATCGATGTATATAAATAAATTAATTAAGGCCTATGTCCAACAGTGGACGTCTTTCAGCTGAAATGATGATGATGATAATATAAATTAAAAACATTGCTCAGGCGAGAGTCAGAGCCGCGTCAGTCAAGTTTTTTACCGACTAATAAGAAGGAGGTTTTACGATTTCTCCGTCAATTGTTTTTTTTTATTATTATTGATAGGCTTGCGTTTGACTACCATCTGATACCTGATATTAAGCGATGATGTGGTCGACGATGGAGCATGCTTGCCTAGAAGTAACCTATTCACTCTCGACTTAAAAACTCCTAAGTTGTAGCTATCAGGAAACACAGACTCCAGGCACACAGGCAGGGAATTCCACTCCTTGGCTGTGCGCACAATGATGTGTTCCCAAAACACTTTGTGCGTATGGGTGGGATGTCTACTATGTACTGGTGGCGCAACGATGTATGTGATTGAATTTTTTTTAAATGAAAATTGATGAATGAATATTTTTTTGGCTCGCCTCTCAATCGACTCCAGCGCATCACGCTGGTATTTGGCAGATCCATCCCAAAGATGAGAACAGTACACCATACACGATCGAACTTGGGCTTGATAAAGATTGAGCAGCTGTTCCGGCGTGAAATACCGTCTCACCTCTGTTAAGATCCCCAATTTTTTGGCAGCCAGTTGAGTCTTTGGCTCAATGTATGAACCGAAATTGAGAGTGGATAACAACGTAACCCCAAGAGAGCTCAAGGCCGCCGGTTATCATGGAAAGATGGAGCCGGGTGGAAATGGCTCAGTTTAGCGGAAAAAAGACACGCCTGGGTTTCAGATGCATTGAACTTGACCAGATTGGCGTCGCCTCCATCGGAGACCGCCTTTAAGGACGATTTCAAGCTTTTAACCATAGCCTCTCGGAATGACTGGATCTGTGACCCGCTAGCTCATGCGTTAGATACATATCTCTCAGCAACAGTGCTGTAGACTGCATACCCAACGATACCGGGTTTAAGTAGATCATTTATATGCAGCAAAGACAGTGTTGCCGATACCACTGACCCCTGAGGGACCTCGGCATTAATATCCATTTGACCGGACGAGCAGCCATCAATGACCACTCGGATGGATCGATCCCTCAAGAAGTCTGCGATCCAATCACATAGACCAGCGGGTAAACCGCAGGAAGGAAGCGCTTGCCTTCGAGATATCAAGGGAGATGTCAAGCTCTTCTCTCCAGATGTGAGTGCATACGCTAGAAGATCCCCAGAAGACCGGTTTTGGCGAAAACCGTATTACCGGTTACTGAGGACGTCGTTAGCTTCTAGGTATGCCAGAAGCTTCCTGTTAAGCACCCATTGCATACTCTTACAGAGGACGGACGTGAAAGAGATGGGTCCTGCCCTTCACAGGCTGCACGTTAGCTTGCTTCCAAGCAATCGGCACTTTTCCAGTCACATATGAGAAGCGAAATAGGCGTATCAAGATCGGAGACCAATTTTGATGATAATGATGACTTTGGAAATTGACAATGAATTTTTTAATTAATATTAGCTTATCTTTATCGTTGGTGTCAAATAAACGAAGAAACAAAATCAAACACCGGTGTTTCTGATTTTCCAATTTTTTGTATATTTTTATGGAAATATGTAGATCGTATTGAAATAAAGATAGTTTCTTTTACTTTTTTCGAGTACTTTTTTCAGTCATCTTCCAAATGGATATGAAGAATATCGTCTGGATGGCCGCTAGCCACTATCTAAGTTACCCTCAACGTTGTGTGACGTCATAAACCTTCGCGTCGACTTGTTGGTGGGTCTCGCGGGACGACTCGTGCAGATCTATGAGCGTGTGTGTGTTTTTAACATGAGGAGTATGTTGTGATACTTAAAGATTCCTTTATAAAAGTAGTAAACTAGAAAAAAAACAATAATATACTTTTGCCAAGTGATCAGATGTTTTCATAAAGCGAAAAATTCAATAGAACGTCTTACCTATAACTTTTTTATGAGACACGAAGGTCAAGGGGGTTTCAAAAATATATCACACTATTTGCACGTTCGAATAACTGAACGGATTTGAAAGAAATTTAGGACATGGATAATATCATACATAATAATTTTTATCGCTGGAGTGAAACATAATTTGGATATTTTATTACTGCCACGAGGGCGATATATTTAGCAAAAACTAGTAAAAAATAAATATGTTAAAAAAGATTAATTTGCTACTACTATTACAGTATTAAATCAGCTAATTCAAATAAAAAAAAACCAAAGGAAAAAAAAAGTTCAGAACTGTCATCTCAGGTCTGCCAAAACTTCTGGACGCGCATGTGTCTCATAGAGGACGGCACGTCTCTCTAAGAGCTGATCATGAGCGATGTCCTTATCAGGGCTAGTGCGAAAGCGCACCATAAACCGGCCCCGTCGACTTGTTGGTGACTCCGCTGGGAATACGACGAGCTCTTAAATTTACGCTCTCCTGATATTTTCACATCTACGCACTGAGAAGGGGAAACGCCAATGTCTTATGTATTAAACTTTTGTAATCAGAGGCCTTATCATGACGTGTTAAAATTTCAAGCGTGCGAGTGAGAAAGAGAAATGGAGCTATACACCATGTACAACATTATTTTTAGTATATTATGCGGTAGCTGAATATAGTTTGTTCAGAATCAATAACAGAATCGATTCCAATAGTTTTTACACCATGGTATATTTTTTCCCAAAAATATTTAAAATGGTCACAAGTTGGGCACCATCGACACTAAGTACAACGCAGGTCACGGCAAGTCATAGCGGGCATTAGCCAGCGCACAGCTGGGTGCAAGTGCAAAACAACCCCTCAGTCGCTTGGATGGCCAGTTGACTATGTATTTTTTTTGACATAACAAGCTTATAACTCTGTGATTTTTCATGATACAGTTATGAAATTTTGTACATAGATTATTTATATAAAAATACTATTTACGTGTCTCGGATTTCACATATTATATGCTCCGCCTCTTCGTCCTTGTACAGTTCAGTTTAGGTCGTCAAATGAATAGCAGATTTTTGTGGGGCCTCGGCTTTTATAATATATGAGAACTTTGATACTGTATCTTGATTACCTTTAAATTAACTTGATCCTTTCTAAAGCACTATCATTTTTCTAATAGTAGTTTATTTTTATCTTTGGAAGCTTAATCTAGGTACTAAAACTGACCAAAATTGACTCATAAATATTCGTACTAGGGCTTAAGTCTCGACTCCTTGACATTAGGATCTATTGTAAATAAACTGAAGCTACTGAAGATACTGAAATAACCTACCCTTCACTATTTACATTCTGAATTGTTTTGTTTATTACTTTTGGACTTTATGCAACGAAATTGACCACAATTTTATTGGTAAGCGCTTTGTAAACTTAAAGTTTTGAAATAAAAACATTATCCTGCTTCTGAAGCAGTCGAGGAAAGGTCTTCTTTTTACAGTTAAGGTATGTCCGTTAATAACGTTCCTGCAGCTGAGACACAGCCTATTCTCTGTCAGATGGAACTGTACGGCCACTGATTAAATAGCTTATCACTGGACCATAATACTTAAATACCTTGGTATTATCCAATAGCTTATTTTTTATTGATTAACTTGCGCTAGACCACTCTCTCACCTGATAGTAAGCGATGTTGTGGACGATGAAACACGTCTACTTAGAAAAATCTACTTTCTTTTTTCCCAGATTGTAGCTGGTAGAAATAACTGACTCCAGCAGAAAGTTCCACTATTAGCTGTACGAACAATATATGGAGGAAGTCTACTCCGGAGCAAGATACCTTCTTCTGCGCAGCAGTAATGCAAGCGAAGGAAGTGGCGGATAATGTGAACAGTAAGCCATTCACCGTCCGGTAAGGATCAGGCCCGGTTCGACGGTGCGTTGTGTCCTATGCGCGTCTCAATGATCTATCAGCAGAACCAATGGTGCCTACTAGGGCCGAAGTCTGCTAGGGCGACGGTTTTTTTGGAAAGAGCAAGCCCTGGAACGCAGAGAATAATTGAAAGAACACGGGAGGGTTTTAGTCAATTAAGATAATTTTCTCTTCATTCAGAGCGGAGAACTTATTTGAAACTTATTGCCTAAAATAAAGTTCCCAAAATGATATGTATTATGTTATAAAGTTGTAATAACTAAACACGCTTCTAACTTCGGCACCACTACATCCGCAATACATCTCGTATTCTTCACACCTTTCAGCTGACCCTTCCGCGGGTGTCAGTGAAGGATTTATTAAGTACCCGCAGCCAGGCGGCCATAATGGAGCAAATGAGAAGGGCAGCAGCTACACCCGGCTCCGCGGGAATCAATTAGTGAAGGTAACGTGGGGCGAGACTTCCGACGACGTCTGAAATGAAGGGAAGATCATTTAGGCAGCGTTGTGATATAATGAGTTATTTGTCTTAGCTTTTGAATTGAGGAGGATGACCAGTAGATGTATGAATGATTATTGTCTTACTTGATATGTTTGTTACCAATGTGTATAATTATATCTATATCTGGTGGGTAGATTTTGAATTGATGCTGCTGCTTATAAAGTTAACTTAAATAGATATATTAAAAGGACCAAAAGTTTAGACATATACAGGAGCGAGAAAGCATACGCTATGGCCGATTAATATAAATTAATCAAAAGAGGCAAAAATGCACGAATAAGCATTAGTGCATTATTAGTGTATGGTTTCACCGTACAATGTTTAGTGCCTTCTAGTGTTTAGTGCTAGTGTGAAGCCCCTTCCCAGGATATGCGTCACCTCATTTCCTGCCCAGCTTGTACAACTACCTGCACCTTCTACGACTTATGCAAGGAGTGAGGACAGAGTAGTCTAGTTGGCTAAATATTGGTCGGACCAAATTTGAGTCAGATCGACACGAAAGAAGAAGAGTATATTTAGGATATTTATTGAGATTACAATAAGAAACTTCAATGCGAAATTAATTCATTTAATTAAAAAAATATTGAAATTTATGAAACCAGAATTGAATTACGTTTATTATTTATAACGTATTTGTTATCTAGTTATCTAGAATTTATGTAAATTAAGTTAAAAATTGAATCTATAATTACAAAGAGCATTTTAAATGTGGTGTTTGCCTGTAATTAGTTGTGCAGCTAGATTTAAGACATAGCTACTTACATATTTCTATTTGTACAATAGCTGTAACAATCGTTGGTTAAACTTATTTAAATAAAATTATATTTCTAAAACCTGCCTTTAAGACCTTTTTTGCATTTATGATGCGCCATAGATTCCGCTGCAGTGTGCTTATTCATTTCAGCAAAAAATCTCTCTCTTCCGAACATTTAATAAACCAAGTGCGAACCTCTCCACACTATAGTGCGTATCACTAACTCTAGCATTGTTCCGATTTACGGTAATAGAAATATGAGTTAGTAAGCGTGCGGTGGTGGTGGTGGAGGCTGAGGAGAGGAGGCCTTATCTCTTGTATGTACTTGCAGTGATCTCCGATAGCGCGCTTATTGCCAGCCTCCAGCCGGAACAAATGGCTGTCTGTACCAATCATATCTGTTCCAATATGTGTGTTCTTGAGTATGGAGATAAGATAGAGCGCTTGTGTTGTTATTGGTAGGTAACTTATAATTGGACTTTTAATGGTGCCACTGCTGGGACTTAGGTCTCCTCTCTAGAAGAGGGAATGGGCCGTAATCCACTACGCGAGCGCAGTGCGAGTTGGTGAATATCACATGGCGAATTTTTGGTTCTAGGATATGACGGTTTTTACACGATGGCTTGCTTCATCGTTTTAATAACAGTGGTGATAAAATAAATTACACAAAGTATAGCGCCTGACTGGGTTTGACCCCACGACCCGACACCACATAAGTCGGGACAATTACCACTGACTAATCACCACAGGCTCACAGCAGATTTTTTAGTTATTCCTATAAAATGTTTTTTAATACTTTAGTTATTCCTATAATTTATGATATGTGTGTGTAATTTGTGGTATGAGTGTCTAAAATACAAATATCTAAATAAACAAGTATTTTTTATTTAAATGTACGAACATGATTCTCGTTTTTCATTTATTTTCCTCGTTATACATAGGAAATGCTTCATGAATGAGGAATTTCATTACCATTCGAATACGCGATTTATTTGACAACTGGAATTCCGCAACCACTTTTGGTAGTTGTGTGTCAGTCAAAGAAACCACTGCAGCTGCTTTATTGTTTTTATTTTATTGCTAGCTTTTATTTGTTGTGGCCCACTTTGTTTTGTAGCTTGTCTTATCAATACTTCCAAGTTAAAAGAATACACTGAAATAAAGTCGTTCTGGAGTGATGAAGATGATTCTTTTGCGCTGTAAAAGATTATGATAATCGAATTGTTGATTTATTGTTGTACGCCGAAAAGCCCTGTATGAAATTGTAATTGTAGAGAGGGAGAGAGCACGTGGATGGGATAGACATTGAGTTTCTTGTGATTTGGGGAACGATTTTATTAGTAGTGTAATAACGTTGTGTTATCCGCATTAGCAGAATTAGAATTTTCGCAGCGAAATATTTCTACATTAATATGCGCATTCCAAGGACTAAAAAATATTTCAATTGAATGTACTTGCCAAAAATGTTGTTCGTTAAAATGTCTAAAATATACCGCACCTTTAGTTCTACTAAAAGTATTTCTACATCCTTAAACAATTTTAAAAGAGAGATTAACACGTGCCCACGAATCAAGAAGCGACCAGCGCAGGCATTCGACGTGAAGAGTCGCTTTGAGTTAAGACCCTTACAAAGAAAATACCGTCCTCGCCGAAATAAACACAAGTCCTCGCGAAAAACGGCAGAACAAAAGTTTTGAGACCCGCGGTTAGCGCGGCTGAGGAGTTCTTACCACGGCTCCTGTCTTTTGATGAATTTGAGACTTGTTATGTAATGTCGCGAAGATGGCTTTTGTGGTTCTGCATATGAAGGTAAACTGATGAACAAAAGCATTAACAAGTTTTGATCTCAATTTGACCAGGAAAGTTTTATTATTTAGCTTTTGATTAAATCTTAAAAAGTGCAGGTATTTAATTATATCATACAAATCTTGCCAATAACTTTCCTGAGCTAGTCTAGATAATACAGCTGAAAGTTGCAGATGCAAAATGCATTACCACATTCGTATAAAATAATAACGTCTCAAAGATTAATTTAACTGAATCAATCTGTATATTAAAATTTATATTTTTATTGATTGGTATACATACTCGTATTTAAATGTGACATTCGATTAGTCGTTAATTAAATTGTGATTAGTTTAACTTTATTTTAATTGTATATTTTATGTTATTTAATGATTATAACACATTACAAATTACAATTAATTAATGCAATGTTTTTAATATTTTTGGCGGTACTTTTGCGGAAGTTATTATTTTTTGTACTACATTTTTTTACTACACCATTTTGAGAGGTGGGACAATATCCAATGACTTCTTCCGCTGTAGGCTGGAATCAGAGGGCATGTCAAACTTTTACTGAGAAAAACCCACCAGAGTCTTTCACGCAACACTACACGCCGTCGATCAGTCGGGCTGGTTTCTTACTGGACAGCTGGACGAACCTATTGCTCGTGGGCCGCAAGCCCGCGCCTGTGGTGGCCGAGGATCACTCTGTGACTCTCAAAGCCCGGAGTGTCTCATATAAACATACGCTACGTTCACAAAAAATCTTTTAATATTTGAAGCTTGACTGAATCCTAAAAGATTTCACTCAACGCTTTCAAACCCAGATTATGAAACAAAATAAAAACTCTCTCTAATATTAGTCCCAGGCGACGGTAACTCGAGAATCTTATGAACCGACAGATCTCTAACTTTGACTCGTGTTGATTAAAACAACATTCCTTGTGTCAAACTTGCGTCCTCCACTGAGCTCAAATCTGTGTCCTCGACTCAGCACAAATCTGTGTCCTCAACTGAGTACAAAAGTCACTTTCACGCAATTATGCGTTAACCGCGTCTGATGCGAAGCATTTCTGTAACTTTCCTCTTTGGGATTCAGCTTCGAGTTTAAGGGATCTACTCTACGGTATGTTTTTCGTATGTTTCTTGAGTTTGTCTTCTGTAGATGTGTCGGCGGGAAGTTTCTTTATGGTTTATTACTTTACGCTTCTTAGCGATGTTGGTTTTTTGTTTTGTGGAATAAACGGAGGTGTGGTTGGGTTAGAAGTTTGTTTTTGTTGGTTAAAAATAGATCATTTCATATTTTCTCTTTTGGGTTTTTACATTAAAGTTTTGGTTCCCTTCAAGCCACGCTTTTCACTTCTACAAAATAATCCACCAAGAATAGGGGCATTACCATAGTGTGTTATAATGTCAGGCGTCCGAGCGAGGAAGAGGGATGGGTCTATATTATACACTATACAGCTACATCCTTAACAGTTCAGATTAGGTCGTAAAATGGACCGCGTTAAGTACTTGTTGTAGGGGCCCAGCATTGAATCTATTACGTCACAGCTGAGAACAAAGTCCACCACAACTATTAATAAACCAGCGACTGGACAATCACAAAACTTTAAAAAGTTATCACAATGTTTCCTCTGAAAGACAAACCTCAATCTCCCAATCAGGTTTTAACAAAAAAGCAGAAACAAATGGAACGTCAGGAGCGATCAACGATACTCGTCGGGCAAACAACAGGCGTTCTGTTTCCGCCACCTATTCGGATCCAAAAATACCATCGCGCTGGCAAAATAGGTCACCGACAGAAAGGCATCGTGAATAGCAAATACGATGTAATTTGGCGGAGTGGGACGATAATGGCAGACGGAGGCCGCGAGCCGGCCCTACATGACCTTTGTAATCATTCGGATCATTTTTATTATACCTGCCCTTTCCACCTAAATAAATGTTAGTGTAGGCCGCAATAAACGTTTGCTTTTGCATTTACGTGATTTACAACGCGTTGAGCGCGGGATGATGGTCTTATAGCGGGATCTTCACTCTGTTGGTTTGGATGTGAACGGAATTTTAAAATGTTCAACGTAAACATATTACGTAAGGTCTTGGCTATAATAGCTTGGAGGGATGGGATCGTGTACTGCAGGGGTGGAATGGGATTATTTACTAAGATTGAACTACGAAAATCGGGATATGGCTCTCACAGTTGCATTTTACCTTTGTTAAGAAGAGTAAGGAACGACGATGCAAATATAATTTTTAGAGGTCTATCTGTAATATTGCGATTTACTGTAGTGGCATTTAAGAACTAAGAAAATTACTTGACGTCACTGAAAGCCTGCATCGCACAATCAAAGTTCTCCGCACGATTTGAACATTTATATAACAGCCAGACACCAAACATTGGGCAGTTGTCCGGACCAGACACAATAGCCGTCTGGTCAGATGATCCTACCTTTTTATTAGAGATTGTAGGATTTTATACCTGCGTTCCGCGTTTCCTCTCTTTTAGGTGAAAAGTCATCAAATAACTTTTCTTTTCTCATCTCGTCACTATCTTTATTTGACTATTCAAAAGTGCCTGCAAATGGTCTATTTGTAATAAATGCCTTGACTTTGACTTTGATTTTTGCGATTATTTTTTTCTTTAATTAGTATAAACTAGTGCCTGACTGCGATCCCACCTGATAGTAAGCAATAATACAACACGCAAGTAATGTCCCAGAGCTATAGTAACTCTTTAAAAAAATCCTTCAACTTGAATCTTGAGCGACGCTGTTGGTAAGTAGGAAATTATACATCTTCAGTATAAAGTACGAGGTCCGTAGAAGAAATCTCTTCTAAATATTATGTGCCAGATAATGCGTTTATTAAGACATTCCAAATAGGTTGCTTAGCTAAATCTAGTGCCAATGATGTTAATATTTATCACTAGCTTTTGCCCGCGGCTTTGCCCGCGTACATAAGCCTATATCACTTAGGAATAAAGCAGCTTTCTATTGGTGAAAAATTTTTAGCAATTGGACCAGTACTTCTAGAGATTACCTCCTACAAACAAAAAAAAAAACATAAAAAAAATACAAACTTTACCTCTTTATTATATAAAATACACCGTTAAATTTTAATCGTTTTTATCCCGTGGAGGGTCGATCCGGTACGCAACGCCGACTACTAACTACAGGTCATTGAACCCACATAGCTGACGTTTTCTTAAAGAAATTAATTTCGTACGTGCGTAAATTAATACGAGTTTTGAAGAAAAGGTACTTTATTTTTTGATTTTATCTTTACAAACCGATACTGTTTCATGTACCGGATCGACCCTCCACGGGATTAAAACGATTAAAATGTAGCGGTGTTTAATATTGATTACAATATATATATTATCATAATCAAATAACAGATGAGGAAAGAGATTTCTTCTACCTGATCTTGGATCATTAGTTTCACATCGAAGTGGTCCTTCGATTAAAAATTCAGAATAGATCGCTCTCCATACATTACACGGTCTTCGAACATTGTAGCTGATTTTATTCTTAAGTTAAGGATCAGCATTAATTCTCTGCTGAAGATTGATCGGCCCCGTACTGGCGACGGCGCCGGTTTTTTACTTCACTCATTGACTTACCGCTCGGGAACGAGATGAATAGACTGAGAGAATTATGTGTTACTGGATGAGCTAACTTTTATTGAAGAAAGTGATAACTGTTGTTAGACGGCCTTCGCTTATTTGTGATGTTTTTGTCTATTACAAAGAATATTTCAAAACGTTTCATGAAGATTCCTGAATTCGTTTATCTGGTCTTGTAGATTTGGGTCAGGTAGTTGGGATTTTCTTTCAGGAAACGCATTGTCTAGATTTGTACGTATATGCACCTAGTTACGTTTTATCTTGAATTACGTTACATTACAAGCTATACAGGTATCCTAGGTACTAACAGTATTCCTGCCGGAGGTACTCGTACTCCCAGCATCGGAAGTCGCAGGACGGCTACCGGCCACCGTAGGCGCGGGTTTGTGGACTGCGAGCCATAGGCAGCTCGCCGTCAACGGCGTGTTGCATTCCACGCTCGGCCTAAAGGGATATCAGCGAAATTGATGGAGTCGGTTCAGGGCCGATGCCGCAGACTTTGTATTAAAGGGCTAAAGGGACACCTCCTCCCACTCCACCTAGAACGGGAGAGTTTATTTTCATATTTTCCTACGTAAAACAAAAGTGCTAACAGTATTTACATGGTCTTCTTTATAATTCAAACACGCTGAAACCACGCAGAAGCGTCAGTACTGTGATTTTTTAAACAAATTCTGTTCAATAAAGCTCTCTTAACAAAAAAGCCGCTTTTTTAACACAAACAGGAATCTTTTTTTCTAAAACAGTCTCTAATTGCTGTTCTTACAACATTACTGCTATTTATATTTTGCTGGTCGGTAATTGAATTTATTTTTAGGTAATATTTTGCGAACGCTGACCTTTCAAATTTGATCGTATTTTTCTATGTTGGTATTTTCATTCATTTATTTTGATACACATAAAAAGTGACGAGGATAATAATAAGCCTCTTATTTCTAACTCTCTGAGTTCGAGTGTTTATCTTATTGTACCAGTTGCGTCACATAATGAAGTGTGGGAAATGTTATGTACTCCCCCACTGTTCTATAAATGAGATAGTTAGCGAGAGTATCTATTGTTTTCATTCAAGTTTTAAGAAATTAGAGGATTCAGTTAAAATATATGAATTCAAAGCCTGACTGTTTTTAGGGTTCCGTAACCCTAACGTAACGTAAACGGTAAAACAAGACCCTATTACTAAGACCCGTTATGCGTCTGTCTGCTCATCTGTCACCAGGCTATATCACATAAATCGTGATAACTAGACAGTTCAAATTTTAACAGATGATGTATATCTGTTGTCGGTATGACGAAAAATACTAAAAACAAAATAAAATAAATATTTTAGTGGGGCTTCAATACAATTAACATGATTTTTTTCCGTTTCTTTGATACGGACTGTACGGAATCTTTCATGCGCGAGTGCAACTCGCACTTGGTTGGTTTTTTAACTCTGAACTATGGATGAAGGAGGGACTGAAGGAGTCTCTTACCCAAAAAGTGATGCGACGAGGTCAAGGAATATCCTACCCAGACGACATAGGAGTGAAAGAGCCATAATAAAAATACTAACATAAGATTTTTTATAATGGCTCATCCATAATAATTATAACGTAAGCTTTACATCCGCGATGCACATAGAACCCTTTTCCTAGTTTCAACGAAGCGTATACCGACGTACATTGTATTTTTTTCAACACTTTTCATACACAATACATTAGAAAATGTTGCATAGAAGAAGTAAGTTTTCCTTGCAGGTGTGGAAAATAAAAAGAGAACTGTTTGTAATAATATTACTAGTTATTTTCTGGAGCAAAATGTTTATGCTTATAAGCATTGGTCGAGTAATTTTTCTTGTGTTCACACATTTTCCTTTTTACGCGGGTTGAGCAGGATTCCAATCAAGTAGATGAGTCGGCAAGAATGTACGCAAGGCACAAATGTACTTGGTTCAGCTTCTGTTTCATTTTCACACCTAGTCTGAAACTGGTCTTCTCATAATTTCATGAATTCTTCTTATGACAAAACTGTATTTTAATCTTTTTTATACTTAGAAGTCAATTGATGTTCGTTTGTCACACTCCAAAATGGCTTCATCAATTTAAATACATTTTTTTAATATTAATATTTTATTGGCTAAAGGGGTGGTTTGTAAAAAGACATTGGATAAACCTCTAAAAGAAAAAAACCTGGTAATTTTGAGTGGGAATGGCCTTTTGAAGGGGGCGAAGCCGAGGGTAGCTGCTAGTCCTTAATAAAAACAAGATGTTTTGCAAACATTAGTTTTTAAAATGAAGAAATCGAAGTTAAGAAAGTATTAACTCTACTCTGATGGCAAATTATGACAGGTTTTCATGTTAGAGTTTGAAATGTCCATAACGTTAAATTCGTAGTTTAAAAACAGTTGGTAAATATAGCTTTTTCAGAACATTTCGTCATATTTTCCTTCACTATTAGTCCGAGTACTTACCTACATTAATAAGGCAAAGCTAATTCCAGGTCTTCTACCTGTCTCCAGTACCTAAGTGCTCGCAGAGTTTTTAATTCAGTTCGTAATAATAAACATAATTTACATAGAGACGTATCCGAGTATACCTACTTTGTTACCACATTTGGACTACACGAGCCATCATATTTTCTCTCGTTTAAAATAAAAAGGCTGAACCTTTTATTAAAATAATATTTTCAAAAACCTTCTCTCTCACACACACAAGGCACGATATGTCGGTCTAGTTCTGTGCCGAGGCTACTAGACTATTGTTACGTTTGTGTGAGAGGGACTACGACTAACTAATGCCCTGAATTTGTATGAGTCCCGAATATATGGCGACCCTCGCAGACCCATTGTTTAGACTACTGTACGAGTTATTCTTACGACTTGCAAATGTTCTGCGACGAAACGTTTTTTGCGGGTTATACCTTTAAATGGTTCAGCCAATGTAACATGTCCACTTTTTTGATGAATGGTCGTGTTATGGTTGGGTTATTGTTAAACTAAAATGACTATGTCTATTCATAGGCAGTGGCGTAGCTAGAAGACACTAGGGCAAAAAAATCAGACGCCCAAGGGCCTTTTTTTCATGGAAAATCATCGAATGACTTCTTTTTCTCTGGGTGATGCAGGAGGCAGTGACAGACTTTTATGACTAATTTTGTTGCCATAATATCGGCATTGCAACTTATTTTATTTAGATTTTGAAGGTAGTAATTTTTTTTTGTTAATTCAATAAGTGGTTTGTTATTTAGTGGGGCCCCCCGAGTCTGGGAGCCGCGGGGCACTGCCCCACTTTGCACTTTTGGTAGCTACGCCAGTAGTCATCACGGTTTAGTACACTGAAATGTAGGTCACCTGTGTGATATCTAAATATTAAAAACCCTTACCATTATTCTGGATTTTGTTTACTACTTAAAAACTTATTCTTACATTCTATGTTTGGACTTATTTTCACCTACTCCAAATCAAATAAAATTGTTTTCCTATTCTTTATTGCTTGTTTTAGTGTAAACTAACCAAGACAGAGAGAGAGGGAAATGAAATAAAAAATGGATGAATGGTGTGAGGAGTGATATGAATGAAATGGGAGTTAGTGACGCAGGATGGGTGACAAACCAAAAAGATGTGTTGTGCCAATCCCAAGTAACACGGGATAGGGGCAAGAAGACGATGATGAGTGTAAACTAAACAGTTTTAGTTATCTATTCGTTTAACTTTTGCATCTGACTTTGTTTATGTAACCGTAATCTTTTAATTTTATACACAACGAAGTTATAGGGCGTCGAAAATGGCTTGAACTGAAAAGGTACGACCGTATCACATTTCTGCTCGCCTTGGTGTAGGCACTGCCATGCCCCCTCTTAAAAGTTAACACAATGTGTTAAATGTTGTTGATGCTCACGTATTTATTTCACTTTGCTGTCATCTATGATTGTTTTCGTTGTTCACTTTTTTTAAAGCTGTAAGAACTTTATGCTGAAATAAATAAATATTTAGTTTATTTGTGCACACAGATTCAACTCAGCTTGTTACGAATTTGTGATATAGATGTCTTTGTGTCCTGCCACAGTGAGAGCCATACAAATATGAATAGGTAATAATATGTTTTTAGACTCCTACAGAAAAGTCAGAACTGATCTTATCAAAACTCAACGAAAAACTTAATTTAATAACCCCAAGCGAACGCCGGCGTTCGCGCACCTATTGTCTTTCAATTGTGTCTGTAATTATCACAATTGAAAGGTTAAAGCAAATACATCTTCATAAAATCAAAGATAGACATTACAATCCCATCGTTTACTAACTCAAACATAATCTTATATACTTCTCGAGCTCATATCTTGGAATGAACATAAATTATTGGCGCTGCTCTGCGGGAGGCGCCGGCGATAGCAACTCAATGGGCGAACTTGTGCTTGTGTTCGATCTAATCCACCAACTATTGTGGAGCCAGTCTCCAGTGGATTACGTAAATACCAATGTTGGTAATGCATGTTTAATGTTACAGTGTAGCAATAAGCAAGGGTTGCGAAAATGCTCGGAAGAGTTAGAATAAGAAGAGTAAAAATCTGATGATTAACCACTTCAAAAAACATTGTTATACCATTAATCTAAGATGACTTAATCAATATCCAAGATAAGTTACTAACAAACATAACTAACTTTTAAACAAACAGCCATTTTCACCATCCAGGAAAAACGCATGACTAGCAATCACCGTTCAGAGGAGAATTTACAACATTTTCTAACATATAAGCACTAAACTTAGTTCAAAAATACCAGGACGCCAGCTCTTCAAAGGAGGTAGCCACGTCCGAAGCCAACAGCTATGAGGCGATAGATAAATATTAAAATATTCATAGCGTGTGGAGAATAGGGGGTGACCGTCGAACGAGTAAAGTGGAGTAAATTGACAGACACACAGCTATTCGAGGTAAAAGATTGCGTTTCAAACGCTAATACGATTTTTATACCAAATATCCGGCGCCTCGGAGTAACCGTGACGACGCACTACTGCGCTAGTGAGGGGAAACTTATGCTTGTCGATATAATTAATATATAAAAATATATTATATGTTTTGTTAACAAAGTTGCAAATAAATCTTTTAAGTGTAATCTGCTCAATAGAGTATTAGATTTTAGACAACCTTTTTTTATAAACGGTTATTGAAACTAAAAAACGGTCGAGGCCCAAAGCGTTAGTTTTAAAATTTTATCGGACGGGTTATGCAACGCTATAGGTATGCTTACTAACATGTGATATCGATATGTAAAATTATGATATTTTTAGGAAAAAAGTATCCAGTTTCTGAAAATCTAATGAACTAGATCTTAGTGAAGTTAGTGCTATAATAAAAACAATCCTTTATTTATATGTATATGATTTGGTGACACATGTAATGTAATTATGTAAGAACAGAATTAGGCTGACTTTTAGCAACCACTAACTACAGGAAACGTGAATATGTTTTAAATTCAATTAGTACCGCATTTAATAATTTGAAAGAACTGATTTTGTTGAGTTTTAGCATCGTCACACAATTTAGTACAATAAACCCAACAGCAAATTCCCTGAACTTTTAATTCTTATTTTCGTGATAAAAACTCAAATTATATATTTTATATGACTACATACACGTATTAGGCAACCTGTACCCCCCTCCCCTCTCTGTGCCCCTTATAGATTCTGCGAAATTTAAATGGTTCTGCATGGCAGGCCCGTAACCTATATATTGTGAATAGGCCACTAACTCAATTTATCGAATATTTTTATTATTTTATTATAAAGTTGTAGCATAATAATTTCTATTACACTAAAGAAATTCTGATTATAATCTTTATTATATTTCTAATAAAAACATATTTTGTAAAGAAATGAAATAAAATGTTGTTATTTAACACGAGAAAAATAGTTGTCTCGAGACCCGAGAAATACAAAATTTTAGAATTAATTTATTGGGTAAACATTTACCTACGTAATATCAGTATTACATACATAGTTTTCTTGGAAAATCGCACTGAATTGTTTTCAACAGTGTGATGAAAATATTTGTCATTTATTTCTACTATTACTTCTTACATGGCTGACTAAAGCAACTGATAGAGATAATAGAAAATTTTGGAGGAAGCCTTCGCTGAAAATTGAGATCTTAGAAGAAGAAAAGAGATACTACTTATAACTCAAGACTAAAATGCTTGTTAGATGTGTGAGAAGTTAGCTTAAAAAATAAGTTATATATTCATTGGATATACCGGATCTGTTGGTCTAGTGGTCAGTGGCCCTAACTGCTATGCCGGAAGTCGCGGTTCGATTTCCACCAGGACAAATGTTCGTGTGCTGAAATGTGTGTGTGTGTTTTGTATCTGTATGTAATTGATGTATAATATTTATGTATTTAGAAATATATTAGTATGTTTATCACTTGTCTAGCACTCATCTCTAGTTTGGGACTGGATTGCGTTGTGTAAAATTTGTGGAAAAAAAATAAAATTACATGTTACCAATTCTTCAGTTCCAATTCTAAATTCAGAGTGTGTCCCATCCCTAGCGGTCGCTGGCGCACATTTCCGTCTGCGTGATGAATAGTCCCGCGGTTCGTCCGCTCGTCATATAGTGAACATCTATTATGTGCGAGCTGGCCACGGAACTGTTACGCGTGTGTGAACGCCGCCCCAGACACAAAACTATCAGCGTTATGTTTGTGCGACTTATGTCATCTGTTACTCAACTAGGACCGAAAAGAGAACGAATTGAATCGTCAATGCCGACTCTTATTTCTCTTAAAATATAGGTAGGTATTCATATTTTTAGTGAAAGTAGTTTTCTTCATATAAACTTTGGACCCTCGATCGTTTCAACTTCCTCGGGGGTATTTTGGAATTATTGGTATGGGGAATTATGGAAAATCCTTTGTTGGTGCTTTTTTTTTTCGATGTGAAAAATCATTTTATGACAACCCCCGCTCTTGGGCGGAGCGGGAGATAGTGTCAGACTCTTACTGACTAAAAAACCCATCCCTTTCCTTCAAGCCTTCATACCGGGGCTCGAGCGCCCTTTCGGATAACCCTGGCCCCAGTAGGCTTCGACCCGGCTGGGCCCCTGCTGTTGCTGACAACTCCTTGAGGCGCGCGGGAACAGCGCACGCCGTCGACGACTTGGGCTTGGTCCGGACGGTTACCGGACAGCCGAACAGCGAGCTACCCATTGCTCACTGTCCGCAAGCCCGCGCCTACGGTGGCTGGAAATCGGGATCGGAATCCCGGCGGCGGCGGCGAGAGCGCCGTTGCCTGATGCGATCCTTTGTTGGTGCTTGGGTACGTCATAAAAGAATACCTGATACAACATTTTACGCTCCTAGTCTCAGTAGTTTCGGATGTGCGTTGGTATGTCAGTCAGTCGGTTTCTCCTTTAGTAATATATAGATAAGTTCACGTTTAACTACTATCTCACCTGATGGTAAGCGGTGATGTCGTCGACGAAGGAGCATGCTTACTTAGGATTAACCTATTCACTCTTGACTTAAAGACCTCTATGTTTTTTCTATCAGGAAACGCCGACTCGAGCAGAGAATTTTACTCCTTAGCTTTACGTACAATGATAATCCCAAAACGTTTTTGTACGTATGAGTTGGATGTTCACCATGTACCGGTGGCGCAACGCCGTACGTCTTGTGGTCCCATGTTGGAATGGGTGTAGCAGTGGTAATTTGTAGTGAGATAATTTTTAGTTCATTTTACACGATAGTTTGGTCCAAGCGCTTCAGCTGAATGTGGGCTGCTGGATTCGATTCTATTATATAGAGTGATAATCGATTTGTACACAAGAAATTTGTTCTAAAATCGAATATCGAGTTTATCGTAAAATTAGTTTATCATCACTTAAGTCGAAAGATATCCACTGTTGGTCATATGCCTATCCCTAGTATTACCAAATCACCGACTGAAAAAAAAATTGATGTGAAAAAGTGTATTTTTTTAAACCTATTTGCAAAATAAATACGATTTATCATTTACCACAGCGACGGGTGTATCTCGTATACATTAGATTTCCACGACCTTCACCAGGTCATCGGTCCACCTTAAGGAGGATATCCACACTGTATCTTCTGGTACGCGGTCTACTCTAGAACCATTCAGCTTCATCAATCATCTGTTCTGTGAGCTATGTGCCCTGCCCACTGCAACCTGAGAGATTCTTGTGGATACGACAGTAGCCTTGGTCCTATGGATATCTCGACAATTGATTCGACCACACAAGGACTTGACTGACTTTGAGTCTTGTGTTGAGGCCCATTGTGAGCGACCACGTCTCAGAGCCAATTGTAATCATAGGTAACACGCATTGGCTGGCGATTGGTTTAACCATTACAATTGTTACACGGGATTTACTTAAACACGATTGGTGAACCTACTCTATACCCTTGAGGAATACTGGTGTGTCGTATTGTGTGGTTATATTTCCAAGACTAATTCAAAATAGTGCTAGACATGGAATAATTGATCAAAACTACTAAGAATATCTCGTCAATCAAAGTAGTTTACCGTACCCTATAAACGACAAGGTCTAACTCAAATATATACCAATTATAACCCTATTTATAAATACAAAAGCGCAGGTAAACACGCTTTCAGAAAACTATTTATGTTTTTAATATTCAAAGCATCAAGTGCCAGTGTTCACGGTTGCGTTAATGCCATATTTCGTATTAAAACTTTTCATTAAATCCGTGAAGCAATTTCAGTATTCCACTACAGAGTCAGGAAGTTTATTCTGTAACACCTGCTTAACAAAAACATACAGATTGGACGGAATGAATCAGTTTCTGTAATAATCCGGGGCTCCGCTATTAATATTTGACTCTGGCAATACAAGTGCATACGTAACGTCATTATTCCCGGTTCTGCGTAATTCCGCTGAGTTCAGGGTACGGTAACCATGCGCCGAGGTGGACATGCGGAAGAGTTTGTAAGAAACTGAATTGAGGTGCATAATTTTGACGAGAATGCATTTTGGAGAGTGTATGCAGGTATTAAACGATTCAGAAATGTTTATTTCAAATATACCAATAACAGGAACTTTTGAATTGTCAAAATGTCGATCAGTCGAAAAAGGTGAAGCTAAATTGCTTGATTCCGCCACCAATTTTCTACCATAAGACAACTCAACGTACAGCGAGTGTCCACCCTTATGTTATTAACACTTCTATGGTCCGAATTAAGCGTTTCAACTCATCGTTTATACCGAGTACATCGAAGGATTGGAACAATTTACCTGCAGTGGTCTTTTTGTCCGATTATTAATTAGATGTCTTCAAGACTATAGTGATTAGGCTTATAATATACTAGTACGTTTCACTATCAATGATTGTATCACTGCTTACCATAAGGTAGGATCGAAGTCAAGCACTATTTAATAATAAAAAAAACGAGGCCTCGTCCAAATAATAATAATTATTATTATTATAATCGTCAGTTTTTAGATTTTAATACTCCTGTATTCACCAGAAATGCAAATATATTATGATCTAATTTTGAATAACGAATTTTGGAGTTTTATCTGTTTCTAATTTGGCTAAAAACAATCATATTCATAATTATCATGAAACTTAACCTAAATATATCTCGACTAGTGCTTGATATAGATGTGGGTTTTTGGTTAATAAATTAGTAACCTGTAATGTATACTTCTTCTTTTCGAGTTAAAGTAATAAGGATTGTTTAAATTGAATAAAGGGCCTTGGTTCATTGTGTCCGACAAAGTTTGTAGGCTCGGTTACCGTATGGTGCGGGGGCAGTGTACTGCTAGGGCAGGCGGGCGCGGAATCTGACCGTAGCATTTTTCACGGACCAAATCCTTCCGGGAATATTAACGCGATCTCTGGATACTTTTTATATACTTCCATATTCTTGATAGTGCACGCTTTTAAACTTTTTGAAGTTTAGGAAATTGAGTGTAGTACTTTATTGAAGTAGGTAGTTTTACTTCAGAAAAGTATTCAATATTTATTTCCTTTTTAGAAGATAGTTATTATATATTATACTAGCTGCTATCAGCGGCTTCGGCTCACATTAAAGTAGAAAATTGTCTCAAGGTAACATACACTCGAGATAAAAAGTTTTATGTGCTATTCCAGATTGGTTTACCTGTATGCCAGATTTTATCTAAATCCGTTCAGCAGTTTGAGCGTGAAGAAATAACAAACATAGATGCACACATATACACTCATTGATTTTATTAGTGTGATTATACAGAGTAAAACTTATTTATTTACATTTTCACTATTATAAATTAGTTAATTATCTACACTTATAAACAACTTAATAACTATAATTACAGTAAATTACAAAATAAATAAATAATAAAACCCTACGCTAAAATACTCTATCTAAAATATGGCGTCAAAAAACTCAGAGTTAATACTCATCATTTTTAGTGTTGCTATGGTAAAATAAGAAACACTCATATAATTAAAAATATAACACCGAAAATATTATAGACAAAAGACTGCAGTAAAAATGCTTACAGTGACATAAAATAATACCTACTCGTAATGTTAGGTAAATATAATGGTTCATGTGAGGTCTTTAAACATAGTGTTGTACGTTTGAAATATTTTTCTTCATTAGTTCATAGTGTTCTTTGTTGTTGAAGTTGTCCCGTCCGAGATAGTCTTCAAAGAGACGAGCTGATTTTTTAATTTTGAAGAAGGAAGGTTATTATCTAATAAAATGACATACAACATATTTTCTTTGGTCTCACTCTCCCTCTAGTCCCTCTCTCCACGTGTATGCATACTCTTGACTCTTTTCGTTTTCGTTTCTTTTTCAACTGTATAATGAATATTGTGAATGTTACCATATACTTATATTAATTTATCGCTGTCATGGGATTGCAGTCAAGCACTAGTTTATATCATTTAAAAAAACATTATTCCGTTTTTTTTTTATTATGAACTGAAGAGAGTAAGGCCGTCATTAATACACCATGAAGTCCACAAAACCCCAGCAACGGAAGCTCGGAGGTAAGCAGACCACATTTCTACGATTCTTTCAGTTCCCGTTAAAATTTAATTCGGTCCTGCAAAATTAAAATGTGGCCTTTCCACAATAAAAAGAAGCGTTTTTTGTGTTACCGGGTTTTTAGAGATTAAATCGCTAAGCCTGGATATGCAAAATTGAAAAAAAAAAGCTGACGAAAATTATATTTCGCGGCACATTTTAATGTATGATGTTTGTTTATAAAATGGGTCATTTTCCAACTGGGGTTACTGGAGTTCAACGTACTAGGGCTGTCACGATTGTGATGCTTCTAAAACCGAGTAAATAGTTAAAATAGGAGAATTATATTTGGATATAAAGAGGCATGTTTATTCATCACTATTATTTAGTAGAAAAGCAAAATAGCACCACAGAAGGTAGATACAGAACTCAATCTACATACAAAGTACGCTTCAGCAACGCACACATAGACGCCGCTCACGGACACGATATCTCGGACCAGTTGGGACTAGTGCTAGCGCGGGTGCCATCCACTTGAGGTATATAATCTGTGAACTTTTTTGTGTAAAAAATTAAACAACAAAAAAAAATGTTATGATAAAATGGTTTAGTGGTCGGTTGTTTAAATTCAACATTAAATGGTGAATTGTCATTTTAAAGCTACCAGTTCTTTCAGAGATATTTGTTTTGTAAAAATTACCCCTGATATTAAAGTAAGTAAATCCATTCAATAATTTTAACAATATCGTATTTCATTCCTATGATACAATCAAGGGTTAGTGTCCACATGTGCATTGCACAAAACACGCGGTGTAGATGTCGTGGCCAGATCTTAAAATTTACAAATTGATTCCATTTGAATATTCTGACTGATACAAAAATTATGTCAAAGTCAAGTTACTTAGAATTATGAAATGTCTCTTTCACAACTGTTCTAATATTCCCGTCAACAATATGTACATAAGATTCATGTTTATATGTCACAAAATTCGATTATGGTCAAATGTGTGCGAGCCTGGATATCTGTCATACAGGTCTCAAACCTAGTTCAAATTACACGCTCAAAAAAAAAAGAAATATTTATAAAGCACTAACCTAACTAATTTACCTTTATATGAGAAAGAAAATGTTATGTTTTATTTTATGATGTTCTGATACATACCAAACTGAAGGTCCAAGAAAAGTTAAAGATTTATTAACGTGAATATTTGAAAAATTTCAAAGTACTAGCTAATAATTAGACGAGACGTGTAACTCAATTAATATTCGCAAAAAATTACACGCTAACTAACTTAGCTAGCTACTAAATGAATTAATAGTAATCTCATTAAATTAATTACTTTATAGGTATTCTTACTCTAATGATTTCTGAAATGACATGAATAGAAAAAAAAAACTGTGTTTACAAAAAATCAAACAATTGTTCAACAAATAATTTATCATATTGGGTCGTTTTAGGTGAGAAATCGTCCAGTTACTCTGCCGGCCTAGGGCGGAGCAGCAAAGCGTGTTAGACTTTTACTGACTAAAACCAACTCCTATGTTCCTTCTTTGCCTAGCGTTCTAGGACCCTGGGGTTGCCTTTGGCCCCAATAGACTAGTTTTGGATCTGGATCTGTGCAGGACGGAGCTTCACCATCAATGATTGCATCACTGCTTATCATCAGGTGGGATCGCAGTCAAGCACTGGTTTATAATCATTAAACATGTTTATTGTTTATTTTAGGGTTGCCGAGTAACTGTCCGGACAGAGCCTACTGTAGCTAAGGGTTAACTTTCATAAAGACAAGCCGGGATCTTGGAACGCAAGGGAAACATAGGTGCGTTTGTAGTCAGTGAAACTCTGACACACCCTGTCGCTCCGCTCTAAAGCAAGAGAATTCATTGGTGCACTTCCCACCTTGAAAAACCCTCAGTTGGTGAAAAGCCAAAAAAAATCTCTCTGTTGCTCGTCTGCCAAGACGATATTTCTTAGAAAGGCGTTGAGATTTTAGACGTACCTAAACTACTAATCCTTGGAGCAGTGAAAGAATCAAACTTCTAATTCAGAGCAATCTAAAGCCAGTCCGTTAATGCTCTGTTTCTGGCCGCTCGACGCTCGCAAGGAAATCAAAATCTATACCGTACTTCCTATTGACCTACAATCATGAAATATGGAATAAAGCACAATATTTTAGCACAAGTAAAGAAAACCTAAAAACCGCAGAGTGGTTATGTCAGAACAACATTTTCTTTTTGCGGTGCGCGAGTCCGTCTCGCTCTTGACCGATTTTTTTTTATCGTAATACATTTTTGTAATCCTGTCTGGATTATTATGTAACCAAAGAATAAAATTGTTAATAAAACAAAACGAACACTGACGATAACTTTTGTACTTATCGTATATGCGTCTACAAATATATAAACTCACATCCTACACAGGGCAAGTAGACTCCAAACAGCTATCACAGGCCAAACAGATATTTGTTCCATGTTGTAATCAAACCCGTGACACGCAGAGCAATAACCCATCGTTCAACCACTGTGCCAACCGTACCGTTAGTGTATCTGACGGTATAATGTGATGATAGGATATGTTTTTTAACCGACTCTAAAATGAAGGTGAGTCAATGTTCGGCTGAATATATTTTTATTTATGTACATATTTCATGGTAAATTTTGAATTTTTTTTTTCTCTGACACTATCTCTCGCTCCGTCAAAGAGCGGGGGTTGTCATTGGATTATATTCCCCACCAAAAAAAAGCACAGCAGAACCGATTTCGGCTTGAATTTCAAAATCGCCTAGGAAGTTCCGCGGACAAATATAATGATGGGTTTGTGAAAGCTGTCCATACAGTCGGGTCTCAGTTTTTTAAGACTCGTACAATTAAGACCAAGAGGCTCACGGATCAAACTCTCGAGCTCATGAAGAAGAGGCGTGAAATGACTTTGCCGTCTTCAAATGATGCGTGCCCGTACTGCTTCGGCTGCTCAATTAACGGATCTCGAAGTCTCTGAAACGTGACCTTCGTCGATTTAATACTGAGAGGATAAGGGCGCACGAGATCTGTCTATTGGGCAGAGCCAGCTTACGAAACTGAAGACCGACAATGGCAGAGTCATATCCGCCAAATCGGAGCTGGGAGAGATCGAAGCCTTTTATGGACAGTTATACACGTCATTCTCCAAACCTGCTATAAATCTGGCTAACGACCCAAGAGCTAGATTGACTCGACACTACACTGCAGATATCCCGGACTCAGCCTATACGAGATTAGGATGGCTCTGATGCAGTTGAAGAACAATAAGGCGTTGGGTGAGGACGGAATTACGGTTGAGCCCCTAAAGGCGGGTTGGTGGTACCACCACACCTCTGCTCCATGCTTTTCTTTAAGAAGGGTGATAATACCCTGCTTAAGAATTATAGGCCCATCTCACTTCTGAGCCATGTGTACAAAATGTTTTCCAGGGTCATCGCGAATCGTCTCGCGCGCAGGTTTGACGATTTCCAGCCTCCCGAACAAGCCGGATTCCGAAAAGGTTTCAGCACTGTAGACTACATACATACGCTACGGTGCACAGGACATACAGAGAACCGAGGAGTATAACCTGCCTCTCTGCCTAGCGTTAGTGAACTACAAGAAAGTCTTTGATACGATCCTGTAAGACGAAGCATTAGAAAGCCTGCGACTGCATACTGGAAGACGCAGCGTTGGAAAGCCTCCTACAAGGTGGACCGACGACCTGGTAAAGGTTGCGGGAAACCGATGGATGCGAGACGCGCAGGAACGTTCGTTGTGGCGACACTTGGGGGAGGCCTATGTCTAACAGTGGTCGTATATTGGCTGAAATGATGATGATGAAGCACACTAGTTTATTCACTCTAGCCTTGAAGACACCTACGTAAATCAACAACAACACAAGAACTAACACATTAACTTGTCATTTAAAAATTAACATTCTTCTTGAAAAAACAAGCTTAAATAAATAAATCATTTCACAAAACGCCTAGTCTGCGTATTAATATCGAGTACCAGGGAATTAGGAAGCCTCAAGAGTTCGTACGCACGTTACACGCCGTTTTAACAAGCCACTTAGTACAGTCAATCAGGATCAACAGATTAACTAAGTGGTTGTAGGCAGTATTGGTTTTTTTCGCTATGTCCACTTGTAGACGTGTAGGCAGTGAAGTTCTATTACTTTTCCAAACAATGTATTATTTACTAGTGGTCCACTAGTACACGCCACAATCATGGCGGTAAGTCCCCTCTTTGAGGCGTGGCTGGAAAGACCTCACGGCGTCCTTAACTTCTGCAGGTACGCACCGGACATGGTTCGTTCGGGAGTTTCCTGCACTCGATTCATGCGGAAGTGACGCCCGGGTGTCGCCACTGTGCGGAACGCCCGGAGGACACGGTGGAGCACACACTCGTGGGGGCAATCGGCGGCGAGCCTTGGTTGAGGCCATGGTCCGGAGCGAGGAGGAGTGGCAGGTGGTCGCTGACTTCTGCGAAGCAGTAATGCTCGCAAAGAAGGAGGCCGAACGCATCAGGCAACGGCGTTATCGCCGCCGCCGTCGCCGGGATTTTGATCCCGATTTCCGGCCAACGTAGACGCGGGCTTGCGGACAGTGAGCAATGGGTAGCTCACTGTCCAGCCGTCCGGTAACTGTCCGGACCAAGCCCAAGTCGTCGACGGCGCGCACTGTTCCCGCGCGCCTCAAGGAGTTGTCAGCAACAGCAGGGACCCAGCCGGGTCGAAGCCTACTGGGGCCAGGGTTATCCGAAAGGGCGCTCGAGCCCCGGTATGAAGGCTAGAAGGAACGGGGTGGGTCTTTTATTCAGGAAGAGTCTGACACTATCTCCCACTCCGCCCAAGGGCGGGGGATGTCAATGCATGATTTTTCCCACCATAAAAAAAAAATCTTAAATAAAGCCATTTTTCACTTCCAGGGCTGCAATATTGTACAAAAGAGAATTTAATTGTTGTTAGTTAACATAAAATAATGGTTTTACCTATAAAATAACTGAACGAACAAACACGATATTCCTCAATGTTAGATGTTTCATCGAACAATATGAATGCGATATCCACGAGCCTGTCTAAAGTTTATTTATTCCTGTAACAAAATACATTGTATACGTACAGCATGATGCATGTTTCAGGATGTAAAAAAAGAGATTTTTGTCATGAAACATGGCGAAAATGTGCCAGTAAATGTTGTAGCTGTAAACCTCACCGCCCAGTACACAAACTAGATTCGGTGATTAAAAACGTATTTTTGTGTCTATTTTTGAATATTTTATTGTTCTTCCAATTTTATTTTCGTATTAGTTTGCGTTGAATATATTGATCTACTGTAGGGCTATGATGGTTGTAATTAGGAATCATATTGATGCATTTCCATTTCATACAAAGGTTGCTCTTGCTTAATCTCTTCTTCTTCCTCTCATAGACTGTGTAGATGTCTGTTTTCTTGATGCTACGGAGGTTCTTCTTAACAAACACGATTGCAGAAATATTACATCCGCAAATACAACCACGTGTCGTAGTTTCGGACTAGGTTAAAGTGGCTACCAATTCGGCGTCAGCGGGATACCCACATTCTGTCACTCCTCTGTACTAACTCTCTCTTATACTCCCTTTACGACAGCCCAGGAAAATTACCGAGAACTTCCTTTCTCAATTGACTTATATCTATATTTATATATATTCAGGGTTATTTGTAAAACACTGGCAACCTCTCTGGGCTACGTTAAGAACATCATAAACAAAGAATTTTTTTTTGTTTCTGTGTGTGTGTGTTTGTAGGAGGTAATCTCTGAAAGTACTGGTCCGATTGTTAAAATTTTTCAACGATAGAAAGCTGCTTTATTTCTGAGTGGCATAGCTTACATTTTATATGCGCGAGTGAAGTCGCGGGCAAAAGCTAGTGACAAATAAATGTATCCTTTTTTGCCTCATACCTCCACACAACCATCGCTAGCAGAAAACTTATAAATAGAACTAATTATCAAAGTAAAACATTCAACGTTCAAACTCACAAACAACCAACTCCCAAAGCTTATTACTAAAATATAATAATGACAGCATTTCCGAACTAACTCCGAATAATATTGGAACTTAATCAATTTGCTGTCGCACGCAAGTACTCGCACACGAGGCGAGCAGCTCCGGGCGCGCGCCATATATTATTCAGTTCTGTATCGGGCAACACTGCCGGCTGATATTCAGATACTGCCGAAATAAGGACCGACATGACTTACAGGCTTCTGGAATTAGAATACAACCTCCTTGTGTTCAGATATTTAGGTCTTCAATTTATACCTAGAGATTTCCTGGGTAGGACTTTGGGAGGTAGCGTGTGACCCAGTAACTGGACTCAGACATTTTGGCAAGCAGTTGCTCTATGTATCATATGTATGACTGGAAATCGAATCTAAGGCAGTAGTAAAGATTAAGCTGAAGATGGTTCTGGAAAGCTGAACTTACTCTTCAAGCAATATTGCTGTTGGAGGATGGTTTGAAAAAAGTACCGCAAGCCTGGAGCGTAGAACACAACTGAAGGAACACAACAGATTTTAGTCAGTAAAAGTCTGACATTCGTTCTGTCTCCACCTAGAGCTAGAAAGTTAAGTAATAATTTTCCCCCTAAAAAATGAAAACCAAATGTCACTGTTAACTTTAGTAAAAAATATTTGGCTTCAAAATAGTTATAAAATTATTTATAAATGGCAAAGTGTCAAGCCTAGAATACAGATAAATGGACGAATGATGAATTTCATGAATAAAGCAACCGACATCATCGGCCACTTCACAGATTTAAAAATATTCGCTCAATGACAGAATTAAAACCGTTTCTTTATTTAAAACTAGCTTTTGCCCGCAGTTTCGCCCGTGTACATAAAAAATAGCCGATGTCACTCAAGAATAAAGCAGCTACCTATCGGTGAAAAAATTAGCATTCGGACCAGTACTTCCAGAGATTACCTCCTACAAACAAAAAAACATAAAAAAAAACTTTATCTCTATATTATATTAGTGTAGATAGTGTAGATAAAATCGTTACTGAGTATAAACAGGATTGAACTTTCTATGAAATGACTTGAAAAAGAGAGTGCTACCGAAAAGTAATTAGTAGCGGTTTGTGCTACGCTGATGCTACGGTGTAGCAGCAGCGTAGGTAATATGGTACTGGTGCTACGGCAACGCTGTCCACGTCTTTGGAATATGATGCGAGTATCATGTTGTTTTTTCTTGAAACTTGATAGGTTTGTAGATAAAGGGTATGGATTTTTTCTAGATTTATATATAATCTCAGTTTAATTTCTTAATTTTTTAATTTTATTAGTCGTCTTAAAGAAAGCAAGTTTTAACAATTTTAGGTTATCATATATAGCTCAGTGGTCAGCTCTTTTGTCTGGACTTGTACACATGTAACATATAAACATTCTTGAAATTAGGGCCTCTACCAAGAATTCAGTCATAATGACACACACAGCACTGCAACCTGCAACGTGCCCTCGCCGCAGGGTCATTACTCCGCATAACGTTTTTATTCGCCCCGCGTACGATAAAGTGCATTGTTTTTGCGGCCGCGGGCGAACGCATGCCACCCCCCCTTCCTCCAAACGTATGGGACATGCTGAAATATTCGCACGAGTCGCACGTGTCGCACGATCGAATACCCTTACGTGGAACGTTTTTGAAATGGAATTTTAGTTCCTTTTTTTTTAAATACAAGTCTTAGTTTAGCTATATCGTTATTGCCTTTTGGAAAAACAATAGAGTTAATATTATTAAAAATTTAAATCTGCGTAGAGTTTGCTTGTAGGAGACTTTTTTTCTGATGTTTATGATCCTAATACTACGAGTAACATATTCCACTAATAAACAACTCCATTATCGCTGAATTGTGTTTTTTGTCCTGAAAATGCAAGGTTAATATTTTATTTATACACATAAAATAAAAGACAAGGAGGAAATAGAAGTATACAAAAGTGGTGCTGAGTTCTTGTGAAGTGATGACAATCCCATTCAAGAGAAAAACAGCGTAGAAACTCTGAAAACTGTATTAACTGTGTGTACTGTAAATATGAATTATTTAAATCTAAGTATTGCGTCGACTTTATCTACACTGTAATAATAATAGCATAAAGAGGGAAAGTTTGTTATTTTTTTGTTTTTAATTTTTTTTTCTCTGGTTGTACTGGTCCGCTTACAAAAGTTTTTTTTTCTGATAGAAATTTGCTGTATTCCTGAGTGACATGCTATATTTTACGCAGGCGAAGCCGCTTAAAAGTTAATCATAAACGCGGCGACCTCTCGCGTTCTGCTCTGATTTAGGTTATGGTCCGGAGTGAGAGGGAATGGAAGGCTTTTGCTCTCCTTTTACGAAGCAGTAATGGTACCGAAGGAGAGAGCTGTAACCAAGATGGAACAGATATCCTTATACCCCAGTCACAGCCGCAGGAGACACCCTGGGCATTGGAAGTCGACCGCCGTAAGCACAGGCTTGCCGACGATTAGCAAGGTGTAGCACGCTGTCCGGCCGTCCGATAAGGAAGAAGTCCAAGTTGTCAACAGCGCGTAGTGTTAAACAAGTGCTTTAAAAAAATGTCAGCAAAACGATATAGTTTGATACACCCTTCCACTCCACCCTAGTGTGGGAAAAGTCATTAGGAGATTTTCCATATAAAAAAAGGGTAAACTATACACATTTTGGTTCTGTCGTTTGTCAATAATATGATAATATTATAATATGATAATATTATTATCATATTATTGACAAACGACAGAACCTCTTTTTGAAAGTCGGTTAATAAAGTAAACGTTACGGGTGCCGTTTTGCCGAAAAGATTTTGACAAAATTTCATTACTCAAACAAATTTTAGCAACCATTACAATATTTGGAATGATTTTAGTACGCATATTTTTATTTGGTCAAATTTTTACTTGGCAAAATATTATCAAGTATAATTTCATTATGGTATTTGATCGTTAATCAAATGATTTATTACAGCAAACAATCTTCAGACAATATTATGTAAAAATGGGTAGGTTAGGTTAGGTTAAAACTGTGACCTCCTACGAAATGACTCACATTAATAGAAAAAAGAGATTGTTTTTAGTAGGTTACCCGGAACTGAACTTAGACTAACTTTGACTTAGGATAATTACTTTTTAAAAAAAAAAATGGTTAAGTTAGGTTAAAACGGTGACCTGGAACAACTACATTATATAGAAAAAAACTGACAATACTAAATATTTGGCTTATTTGAGTTTGCGTAATAACTATTATTGCTCCCCCAAGCGTTGCCACATCGAACGTTTCTGTGCGTCCCGCATCCAACTAAATATTTGATTAAATAAAAAATGTTAAAGGTTGGTAAACAAGTTATAGTTTAAACGTTCATTTCCCAAACATTAGGTTTGCGTTACAATTTTTTGTGAACAGATTTTTTGCTAATAATTTGGCAAATGAAATTATGCAAAAAAATTTTTGGGAAGTGATAATTTGTCAAATTCCTTTCGGTCCAAACAAGGGAGACCCAAACGATACAACACAAGATGACGTAACGAAGCAAATCAATTCAAAACATTTAGACAATTGTAAACGCTGATAGCAAAATGCTGATCAAAAACCACTACATTTTATCTAAATAGTGGCCACACTTCAATCGCACGCTACCACATTTACCGCTCTACATCAAATAATAAAATATTCACAAAAATAACAAACACACAATAGTGTATAGTGATATGCACAAACATCCTCTCAGGAACAAATATCCGGAGGGTTGCAAATATTGCTCCTTATGCGGGAATCGAAGCTTACACACGGAGAACAAAAACCGAGGCTCCGATACCTCGAGACAAGTAAATAAACTTATTTTCCTTGTTCTGGAATCCTTTTCGTAAATAAAATAAGGTTAAAATATTAATGAGAGCAGTGGTGGCCCAGTGGTAACGTTCCCAACTTATGAGTTGTAGGTCGCGGATTCAAATCCAGCCAGACCTATTATTTTGTGTGATTTATTTCATTACTACTGATGCTCTCAAAACGGTGAAGGAAAATATCGTGAGGAAACCGACATTTCCTTGAACCAAAAATTCGAAAACATCCGCCAACTCCGACTAAGCCCGCTTTGTGGATTACGGCCCATTCCCTTTCTTCAAGAGGAGGCCGGAGTCCCAGCAGTGGGAACATATAAGGCTGATTATGCTATGCTAAAACATAAATAACTACTATATTATTGGCTCATCATCTTTTGATAACCTTGCAAACTTTTCCCTCGTAGCTGTTGTTGTCGGCATCCAGTCTAACCTAATGGGGCTGAATGCCCGTCTTTTACATGAAACGACTTCTGTCAGACCATCCCAACCCACTTCCTAGGCAACACGATACTCCTTGGATAGACTGATGGTCTTGACTTTCTAGCGTCTGACTACTTGTACCCCTAGCCAAGTTGATAATCTACAATCATTAACGCTAGTAGAAAATTTCAAATGTACGGGATTGACGTCATCCCAACGATCAGTCACGTGGTCAGAACAAAAGAAACGGGGGCGTGGCCATTTCGAGGCGTTCGACGCAATCGAAACGGTGGTAACTTGGCTAGCGGAACTGTAGCGACTACTAAAGGTCTACGAATCATATACATTACAAACGGTTTTACGTGCTTTCCGAGGTACGGGATGTCAGTAATGTCCTAAGTAAACTTAGAAAAGTAAATATGAAATAAAAAATCACATTGGAACCTGGTAGGAACCTGCAACCTCATGAGTAAGAGATTAAGATGTCTTGGTAGAGCCCCTTGTTTAATCATGAAGTGTTCATTGTTCTTATTTATACTACTTTCTTCCTAACATTGCAACGTATCTTATCGAGATACACACTCCAGCACAAAAGGTCTTTTTACTATTAGATAAATCTAACAGCTGCTAGCGCTAGGACGACTCAAGGAAACATACCCCCGGAATAAAAAATAACCAATGTACTATTGCAAGACATGATCTACCTTTGTACCTAACAAACAAAATCCACGCAGTCATTCAGACGTGAAGAAGTAACGAATTAAACACGAACTCACTTGTATTTAATGTAATGTTCGATTTATTTGAAATGAATGTTTTACCAAAATAACGTTTTGTTAGGTAAATAAAACGATCTATTGACGACAATGAAACAACTCATAAGTATTTCAAATCACTTCCGCATTAAATAATCAATTCCAAAACAGGCATAGCCGGAATTTGGTTCGTTTCGGTACAGTCAGCCCCGATTACACTGGAACACACTGACAGCTGACCTTATCACTGCTTGACATAACTTCAGGCACGCGAATGTCATGCCGACTGTACTACTCAACTATTTCTAGTTTTAGATGTTTCTCTGAAAAATCGGGTGTTGAATAATTTTCGGTGGTTATGGAATTACGAAGGGTATGTATAAAGTGATTTATAGTGTGAATAGACCCACGTCAGTGGAGGGGTGAAAAGCTAATGGCTACCGATTTATTTTTCATATTATACTGTCGTAGCTCGCTGATCGAGCCGAATTTACTATGTCTCGTGTAAAGTCAAACAAGTATGATTTTCTTTCTTTAAACTGTTCAAAATTACCTAACTGGAAATTATTTTTAGAATTTAATAACATCATTTTAACAAAACTATTCGTTTGATACAATTATCTATAAAACAAGATATAAATAGAAAATTAAATTGGGGTATACCTTTTTCCATTACCTTCTTAGATGTTCCATTCATTAAACAATTGCCCCTCTCCGAAAAATGTTCCTTCATTTTCTGCCTCATCGACATTAAAAGCGGCGATCTTCTTTTGTCCGCAACAATTGTAAACACGACTCCAGCCGCTCTCAGTTGAGACACACTAATTTTTCATTCGCACCGACAGGTAGCCGTATCTCTGTTTGCATCCTATTTACAGCTCCCTCGGACAGTTAAAAGGAGTCAAAGAAAAGCCTATCTTTTCCGTTTACACGTTTGCTGTGCTAACTTCGCTGGGGCGATGTTTCTGCATGTGTGTGTATCGTACGCTGCACTAGTGAATGTCGCGAACCAGGGCTGCCACTGGCCTACTTTTCTTCGTGTCCGGAAAATGGGACGTTTGTGAAGATCCCTGGCGCTAATTACAAGCTTCCTTTCACACGCCCGATGGAGCTTTTTCGAATGTTTATCACGTATTCCGTATGTCGCACAGTTTCTTTGGGATTGGGGATTTGTTTAACGTTTTAATCAAGTTTGTAGCGGGAACCCTAGCTGTGTGGCTGTGTGCTAATGTGTGTCGGTGAGAGCTGCTTTGTCGTAATGCACACAGCGTCATTAGCATGAAGCAAGTCGTGGGTGCAGTCATAAAAATTTCATTTGTCAATCTGCTACTCGGCCACTGCAAGCATAGAGCAGCCTCAGGAGCAGAGGCAGTTTATATTATGAGCTTTTTCTTATTAGTTTTTTTTTAACTAGTTTTATAGGGACTGCAGAAATGTGAAAGATTACTAGTCCATATACAAATTAACCTCAGTCATAAGTTACGTTCGTTAAATTACAACTCTGTGATAGCGAAGCTGTCCAAAGTAGGTATAGGTACACTTTTTTTAACGTTTGCAAATTATTCAAAATAATATTAAACAATAAAATTGGGTCGTCTTAAAGCTCCGATGGAAAATATAAGATCCAATATACTGTTCATTACAGATTTCTGAGATAGGAAGAAATGAGAAGTTTGAGCGGTATGACGTATCCTGATATAAAATTTACGATTAAAATATTAATCAAAGAGTTTCAATAAAATTTATAATAGGTATTTAAGTTATGCTGTAGCTCGCTGTCCGACCATCCGGACCGAGTCCAAATCGTCGACGGCGCGCACTGTTCCTGCGCCTTTCAAGAAGTTGTCAGCCACCGTAGGGGTCGAAGCCTATTGGAGCCAAGGATCTATTTCTGAAAGGAAGGCTCGGCACCGGTACGAGAGGCAACGAAGGAACGGGGTGGGTTTTTTAGTTAGTAAAAGTCTGACACTATCTCTCGCTCCACCCAAAGGCGGGGGATCTAAATGGTTTTACACACCGAAAAAAAAACCGTTAGTTTGAAATTGCTAAGCTTAGTATCAGCAATAAAGTAAGTATTATAGTGCGTTTTTCGATACATGAAACTAAAGAATCATCACTAAGACTAAGAGTCATCGCTATGTAGCGCTAAAAGGAGCAGGTAAAAACTATTCAAAAATTCGCAAATGATTAGTGTGCGCCATCATCTAACAATTCTACCAATCCGAACGGTCGAAATACTCTTTGACGCGGGCCGCAGAAGCTTGCGCGGCGCCTGCCAGTAGTCGCCGCGACACCGAGCCGAGCGCACGTGCGCGCTGTCTCCGCCATTAGCTCGCAGCGAGTGAATTGTGAAACGAAAAAAATAAAACAACACCGCAGTGAAAGTGCATGTGTCAGTGGATTTAGATATGCATTGTGTTTGATGTGTATCACAAACGTGGATTGAAGGTATTGTGTTCGATAATACTGTAGTTTAGTGTGTCGGCTTCCAGTATTTCAGGTAGGTGCAGATAAAATCTTAAATGAAATGTTTTATCAAATTGTGATTATGTAAAGCGGTATTAAAGCTGTTTTGTAATCTATCGTAAGTAATGGAAATTCGATTGCAAACCTTTTCTATTGAAATATCACGATGAGTATGCGTGTTTTTTACCATGCACGTGAAAGGAAAGCAACTTAAATAGCGAGCATGGGTTAACTACGTGCGTTCCCACGATGGGCGCCAATTTTCTTGGTCCCACGGTGGGCGCCAATTTTCTTTAGTCCCATGGTGGGCGCCAATTACTTTCTACGAAAAGGTTCCACATGAAACCTTAGGGGGAGTTATTTCGTTAAAAGGCAGATATTTTCGGTGTATGTTACGACACAATTTAATTCCCTAAACAACGTAAAAGCCTTTTTAAAACAAATTATTTTCGGAGAGTATGCATTATCTAATGCCTTGTTAAACAACAAAAGGCTTCATAATCGAGTAAATAAACCTTTTAGGCCGGTTTTGACATGTATTACGTGCGTCAAAAGGTAGAAAATATCGTTAGTACTTAAATGTTTATGCGAATCTTTAATGTATTTGCGACAACATTTCAGTTTAAATGTTATTTTAGCTACTTTCATCGTTAAATTGTTTTACGAGATCTAATGTCAACCCTTTGACATTCCCTGTGATTTCTGGTAAATTCGAGCAATAATAACCATACTTATATAATTTAATGCCAAGTGGAACAAACTCGGGAATTGGGTTTTCTCAAAATGTCTTGGACTTGACATTGATTAATTAAACAATTAATTAGAATAACAGGTTCTTTATTATTCGAAGTTGCTCTTATAGAAAAGAGAATCATTTTCAGGCTACTAAAATAGCAATCGGAATGTGGGTTTGGAAATATTTACCTAAATACCTTTCTGAATAATAATATAGTTTTTTTTCACAGGTAATAAAGAGACAAGGTTTTGGATTTACTAATTTAGTACTGACATTTATCACATAGATTGATTTTCTTTTTTGTCACTGTATTTTATAAGCTGCTATTATTCCGAGTAAAGATTTAAACTTATGTTAGGTGTAATGTTTATACCGTACCGTATACAAAGGGTAAAAATGGGACTATAGGACTCCACTTTCCGTCTGTCTGTCACTACTCTATATCGAATGGACCGTGACAGCTAGATAGTTGTAATTTTCACAGATGGTGTATTTCTGATGCCGCTATAATAGAAAATATAAAAAAATAGAATAAAGAAATAATTATCTAAGCGGGGTTCCGATATTCGATATTAATAATAATTATAATATAGTGTCTAATGTTGTATATGTCGTCATGGCCAGATCATAGAAATTGGTTACTTCATCGATGTACGTAAAACTGGCCAGATCTTTGTAAATCTCAAAGTTTGATGATAAATATGTCAATCCTCGTTTGGCCTACTTTCTTTAGACCTTTTATTATCATAGAAATCTTACATCAATCATATGGCCAAAGGATATATCATTAAAATGTTAACATTTAAACAATCTGGCCAGTTTTAGTTGGCTATAACATGAAGTGATTAATTTCAAAGATCTTTCCACGACATATGTAGATAATGATATAGAACCCTGCGTGCGCGAGTCTAACTCGCATTTGGCCGGGTTTTTAGATTCGTACCTATGAATAACTATTATTCTCTTATACGTTATTATAAATAGTTCAAATCAATATAATATCAGCATAATCTCAACCTTACTGTTCAAACTTGTTATTAATTCAGGTTTTGTACAATATACAAAGTGTCCGAAATTCTAGTGTTTAACTGGATAATCCAATCACTAAATTCATTATCTCAGAAAGCTCAGAGATAATTAATGTAGGTACATCGTAATATTAAAGAATACGGTTTTCCCAATGAAAAGAACAAGAAAATTGCCGATTGTCTAGAAATATTTGATTAATGTTCTTGCTATTAACCATTTGTACTTCTGATTTAACCTACGTATTGTGGCCACACACGTACGCTACGTATTGTGGTTACAGACGTATAGAGCCCACACATATATAATCTCTAACTAGCAACCTGGCAAGTAGTTATACCTTTTAAGGTATATGGTTGAAAAAAGTAAAGGCGTTCTTGTTCGAACAAGATTGATTGGAGATGTCAATAACGTCTGGACGTAGTTTTATACTAGAATATATTATAAAGTGCTTCATACAATATAAATATAAGTATTTAAGAACACGAAGCCTTTTCATTCGAGTTCCGAACCCACACAGTATTAAAGAATCTGGATTAAAGTTATATCAAACTAGCTTTTGCCCGCGGCTTCACGCACGCGTACATAAAATGTAGCGTATGTCAGTAAGGAATAAAGCGGTTTTCTATGAGTGAAAACATTTTAGCAATCGGAGCAGTACTTTCAGAGATTACCTCCTACAAACAAAAAAACAAAATTTACCTATGTATCATATCCAATTTAGACAAATATAAGATTACTGATTAGGAGAATAGTGTTCAATGTAATCAAATATAAGACGTGGAAAGTTAGAACTTTAAAAAAATATATTCAGCCGAATATAAAACATCCTTCTTTTTGAAGTCGATTAATAAGCCTGGATAAGGGGGCCTCCTTTCCATTAAGTTCTAACTTTTAACGTTGAGTTTTCCAAGAAACCGGTCTGCTTCTTTAGCCTTTTCCCTTCTATATTGGGTTCGGCTGGCAGTCTAAGCGGATGTTGCTCAGTACCAGTAGGTACTTTCTGGTTTCTGACTATCCGTAACTACTACTAAAGGTCTAAAAACTACAGCCTAGACGTTTTCCTTCACGATAATCCGTTTAGTTCGACGTGATGTTCGAGGCACGAAGGTATCTCAGTAAGTTAAGATGATCACCAATCCACAGATCGACGGCATTCGATGTTCCATCTAGGAGGTCAACCTGTGACTGATTTTAATTTAGCCACGGTCTTGTTTCAAATTTAGCCATGGACCTGTTTTAAATTTAGCCATGGGCTTGTTTCAAAACTATCAATATTTCTTGAAAAAAAAAAAGATTCCACTACTTACTTAAAAAAAAAAGATTCACAATTTGATGAATTTCTACAACACCAGTAAATATTGTTGTCTTCATCTGAATGCGTGCAGTTTTAACTTAGATCGTTACTAAACTTCGGAAACGTGTTTTAAAATATTTGATCAATGACTTTCTTTTTCCTCTTTCTTTAGCACAGAGTGTTCTTCCGAAGTTCAATTTTATGTTAAAACGTGCGACCAGGCCAGTAGGTTAGGAAAACTTTCATGATATTATATTCACCAAGGATGTTATTAATGTTGCTTTTAAGTAAAATATTTTTACTTCTTGCACTTACATAGATATACGTGTAATTTATTTTGTAATCAGCGGGAGTGATGTTACTAGGGCCACATCTAAACAAAATAGTGTTGGTAAGCTTTAGTTTGCTATATATTTTTAAATGTAGCATCCTTTTCAAGATTAAAAGTAATGAAAGTTGTAGCCTTTTGCCTTATAACTATTAAAAGGGCGATTTTTTAACCTTTCAATCGTGAAAATCACAGAGACAATAGAAAGACAATACGTGCGCGAACGCCGGCGTACGCGTGGGGTTTAATGAATTAATAGCCACATACCCTGATGGTTTGATATTTCGGTTTCTGGTTTCTTTATAAATGTAAATTTATTCAAATAATTTTCTAAAAACTAATCACTTTCTAAATAAATAGTTGGATAAACCAAACTTCAGTCGAAATGAAATTAGTATTTCGATACTCGTAGTTTTCAAATATTTAATCACTCAATCTTCCTTAAGAAGTAATAAGAAAACTTCTCCGAAAGCGACGGTAATATATGAGTAAAACCATAGCTATTACTAGCACACTTATAAATGTAGGTAGTCTGTGTTTTGAGTACTTTACTCAAAGAGGGCGTTAGTGAAACTAGTTTGGAGCAGTATTCGCAAGTTATGTGTTTAATAAATGATTAATTTGCCGCCCCGGGCGGTCCGCACCCACTCATTTATTTATATATTATGAATGTGCCTGAAAAAGGACAGATTGTATTGCTCGGAGTGGGATTTCACTGCTAATTATATTGAAGCGATAATTATAATCGTATGTGGTTTAAATGTGGGAGAAGTAACAAAATACTTGTGAATTTATTATTTGGATAATATACCTTTTACTTTTGATGAACTGGCACGAATTTCCAAAGGGTATTAAAATTTTTGTATACTTCAATAACAGTTTAATTAACTAGTTTAATGTACCATTTTTGAGGTTGGAAATTATCCAACGAATTTTCCGGCTCTAACGTGGAGAGAAGGGCGTATCAGTTTTTTACTGACTAAAATTACACATGCCATATAGTTGCCCTTTACGTCCTATGACCGGGGTTTCCTTTACTGAAATTCCCTGCAGCACTAGTGTTGATATACATGGTTACGATCAATTCATTAGCAAATGTAAAGGGGTAAAAAAATGTAAAGGGGTGAAAGCTAATCAATTGTAAGCATCTTTTATTTGAATCACAACATTATCAAAGTGAAAAAAAAACATGGCTCTTAGATTTTTTGCAATAATAAGATATCAAGTTATATTGCAAAAAAAAAAAATATTATCGATTGTTAATTTGTGATACTAGCTTTTGCACACAGGTTCGCCCGCCTACATAAAATATTACCTATGTCACTCATGAATAAAGCAGCTTTCTATCGGTGAAAAAATTTTAGCAATCGGACCACTACTTTCAGAGATTACCTACCTCCTACAAAAAAAAAAACAAACTTTATCATTTTATAATATTAAGGCTTATAGTTCCTTGAACTATCTGGCCAAAATTATGTGGAAGCACCTCTCGCACCCGCCTAGGCAGCGGTACGCCAATCTGTACATTTATTTGCGGCCAACAGCGCCCGGAAAGCGCGCGGCTGACCTTTAATTCATTAAACCCCAAGCGAACGCCGGCGTTCGCGCACCTATTGTCTTTCAATTGTGTCTGCAATTATCACAATTGAAAGGAATCCATTTTCTTTGGAAATATTGATTGATTTTCATATGCAATTGTGACTGTTCCATTAAGACCCTAGGCTGATAATATTTTCATTTTTCCTGAATTTCCCTACATGAAGGTATGAAGGTCGGCTTCCCCCTAAGGGGAAGAGGGCGAGCGCCACCATTCGCCCGCCCTTGTAGCTCTCAACCAGTGACTTGGACAAGCTCCCACCGACAGTAACGGATTTCCAAGGAATATGTCACCTTCTCCCGACTTAGAAAGCTAGGGGATTAGGTGGGGAATTGAGAAAACAAAGTTAAAATCAAATAGGGTTGGAAATCCAAGGGATAAGGAAGGATAATCTACTTTTCTTTTGAGTTATGAATATTATGAGACTGAGAGGGCTGCAAAAGGGTATATGACACGTGACGCTTGTATTTGCAAGTTAAATAATTTTAGAAACTACTTCAATCCGTTTCGCTCGTGCGTGTCCTGACCAATCCTACGGCAAAGGGTTGTGAGGCCTCTGCTATTGGATAAGACACACTTCTTCTACAATTGACTCCTTATAACGGCCTACTCACTCATCACTAAGACAATACAAAATTTAAACAAGCGTGACGTATCGTCAGTCGGTCGCAGAACTATTTACAGTTGCCTTGCTGCACGCTGAAGTGGTTTATCGACACTTCTCACTTCCTTACTCTACCCAAAGGTGAGGACATCAAAACCTACGTGTCTCCGAGCTACGTCTAGCTTGCGGAGTTTCCAGAGATGAGTCCAAATTACGTGTTTCGCTAAATATTATTTTTTTGTATCAGTAAGAGGCCCGAAGACCGGTGTGTTGTTTTAACGAGATACGTTCCCTAGCGTTCTATAGAACGACTATCAATGCAGTTTGGGGTACTTGGTGAAGCCTACCCCCGCTCCCTGGGAGTGTGCGTATAACAAGAGCAATGTAAATCACTCTACTGTCAGTCAGTTCTTAAGGGGGAGGTAGCCGTCGCTAGCGTTTGGTGGTTCGTGATCTCAGTGTAGCTCAAAATAGCTTTAGCATGTAACGCATGTTTATTCGGTTCAACCTTCAATTGGCAGTGCTTTAGTCATGGTTGCGCCAAGTATGGCGAGAAGTGTCAAGTCCTCTCGAAGAAAAGTCAATGTCATGCTCACTCCAAAGGAAGGCCTTCTCCGAGTCCCTAACACCAACCGCAAGCTCAGGTTACCTTGTCATAGGATGGAGTAAGGGAGGATAAAACACACAACACTCACCCATTCAGTCTTCAACACAGCCGCTGAGATTCACTCGCGTACTTACACATTACTCACTAGATCACAATCAACGCCCATCCATTCGTACTCTGACTCACACGCACAGACCTGTACTATAAATATTTGACAAGCCTAAACTGGACTCAGTCCACCTATAATATCTAGTACTGTATCACAATACTGGCACTCCTAAGAATTACAACGAGACCTAGCTCTACGTTATACCGAGTCAGATGGCTTAGCTGGACGTGCGTTCTCTCTCGGGCCCTGAAGCCAAGTGTCCCTAGACGTGTGTTCCCTACTCGGCCCTGACGCTAAGTCTCTAGCCATGTGTCCCCTACCAGCGTCTCACGAGAAGCCCCCGCACGTCTGTGCCCTCCTAGGGTCCGACCCGAAGTGTCCTATCCTGCCGAGTCATGAGTGCCTCCTCTCGCCTTAAGGCTCAGTATCGCTTGTCAATTACTTATTACTGCTTCGTTTTTGTATAGTTTCTAAGAAGGTTTGGGTCGCTTGGTTCTCACGACTTGGTTCGCACATGTTGGGTCTTTTGGTCATTTCTTTACAATTGTGCTAAAATATTTCCTTTTTTGTAATTGTTCCTTTCACATTAAAAAGACAATTTATGAGGGTCTAAGTGGCCCATGTTGCCAGACGTGGTGTTCAAAGACAAATATAATATATTGTTATTAATTTGGAATTAGTGACAGACAGTCACACAATGTTCACTTTAAAGAATATTTAACCACCAATTTTTATGTGTAAAAATGTTTCTGAAGATCCAATCCGTTTCGAAGGCGTAGGGAAAAGTTGCGAAATTGCTAAATATTTTTTTTAGACAAAAATATTAATTGCACTAAAAAATCAAATGTTGTTAATGTTGTTTATGAATCTATAATAAACCTATATTTTTTTCAAACCTATTAACCCGGCCGTTACCGAGGAGTAGGCTTCAGAAAGTCACTGTTTTGTGGCACTTTTCGGGCGCTTGGGCCCTAAGAGTAGATGTAGAATACAAAGTATATATTTTGATAAATAGATCGAACAAATAGAATATAGAATATATATTTTTTCAGAATATGTGAAAATCGTTAGTGTTTTTATTTTGTGTTATGCTCTTTCCTTTTATGAGGTTAAGTTAAATGAAAACTTTTGTTTAGTGCACGGGTACCTCAGCCTCCCATCTGTGCCGATACGTGCACCGCGTATGTCGCGAGCTCTTTAAAATAGGTCATTCGTGCCATCTTCATATTGACTGGTGGAAGTCAGACCTTTACGTGGTATGTGCGGTTAAATATGTGTCGTGTACTGCGCTCCCTTATATGTAGACTGAAGGGATGGGTGGCTATATTATATTGTCAAGGCAGAAACGTGGTGAAAAGCTTTTGTGTTTCAACTAAGACTAATAATTTATAAAATAACTAGCTTTTGCCCGCGCGGCTTCGCTCCCGCTCTTTCCTACTTCAGCCTACTATACCCTACTCTACCCTACTCTACCCTACTCTACCCTACTTTACTCTACTCTACCCTACTCTACCCTACCCTACACTACCTTACTCTACCCTACACTACCCTAATTTTCATTTTTTTTTCCTTAAGAACCTTCTCCTCATAATAACGAAAACAACAAAAAAAAAATTTGCGAAATCGGTCCAGGCGTTGTTGAGTTATGCGCTTACCAACACATTTTGCGATTCATTTTTATATTATAGATTTAATTTACGTAACTGTTTGACATCAGCTTATCTGAAATTCCAAAAAAATACCGTTTCCCTATCAAATTCGAACACCTATTATAAACAAAGAAAAACTGGGCAAGTGTGAGTCGGACTCGCACCGTCACCGTTTGGTACATAGGTATTTATCTATGTATATAGTTCGATTCTCGAATTGAGTCTCGAAGAATTTTCCGAACTGCAATAAAAAAAAATGTGACGTAACAATATATTTATTGTTTTTAGGTTTGTTCCTATACCTGTGAAATAAGACTGGTTTATGGCAAATTTCAGGATTCTAGATCAATGGGAAGTACACTATGAATTTTGATTTCCTCGTCTGCTGAAATCCACTTTTTTTGCGAGATTAACGGCCGTATCTTTTTTTTAAATAACCTAGAAGTTTGATTTCTTTTCAGCTTCAAGAGATCGCAAACCTGAGTATATGATTTTAATTTCAACTCGATACTTTTACGCATTCCTTAAGGATCTTGACAGGCAAACAAACAAACAGACAGACGGACAACAAAGTGGTCTTATAAGGGTTCCATTTTTGCCTTTTGAGGTACGGAACCCTAAATAATCTAAAAAAAGTATCATTATTTTGCCGGTTTGCCAGTTAATAAGAACAACCCATGCGATCTTTTCCGGTACCATAATATTACAGTAGGACTTCAAGATTTCCAGTGAAAATAACGGTACCTTTACTTGTACATTTTTTTTTTTCTAGCTCTGTAACTAGATAATATTTCCACAACGAACCAAAACAAAACATTGGTTTTATCGTTAACAGCAGTTTCTAACAAGATATCATGGGATGTATTGTGTGTTTTATCATCGGGGTCGGTTCTGACAGAGAGTTTTACCAAAGGGTATTTTAGTCTCAGTCACTGGTTTTTAGGTCAATAAAACAATCGCTCCATATAAAAACATTCTGCCTAGCTTTTCCTCAAATTAGCGTACGCAAATGTGGAGTTTTAAAATAAACACAAAATTGTATCAAAATTTGTTTAAAACAAGTTCAACACAAACTACCTATTTTACTCACACAAACCAAATCGGGTTTTTCAATATTTTTGCCATACGTAAAAGATATTTGAATAAAAAGTTTGTGAGGGACGTCAGGATCCAATTCTGGCACCTCATCGATTACTTTCAAATTCAAGTTGGGCAGAAGTTGCGGGATGTCGATAATTTCACCATTGATATTAGAATCCCCAACTTTACCACCAACCCGAGTTCTGAACATTTAACAAATATTTTATATGAATGCAAATAAATATACTCCGAATACATACTTGACAATTGTGCCAAAATATTTTGTTTATTTATTTATTTAGCCTTTATGCAACAAAAAGTACATAGGCGGACTTAATGCCTTAGGCATTCTCTACCAGTCAACCTAGGGTGGTGAAGAGACAATATGGTAGGCGCACAAAAAGAAAATTTTGGTATTAAAACAAGAGTAAAGATATACATAATTATAGATAAAATACACATACATATATATTTAATATAATATATATACTACATATATATATTTATATAAAGTAAGGACAGAAGTTTTGAGACGATTCTGCTATAGGTGTAGAAAATGATTTTGCGTGTTCGGATTTCATTTAGAATGAAATATGTTGAAATCGAATCTTGTACAGATACGTGTTTTGTTTTAATATCGTGTGCCTTTTTTAAAATTGTAAAGTTAGATTGCTTGTTCAGCAATCCATAAAAGTGGTTTCATTTCTAAAATCGAGAATTTATTTCAGATATAATTTATTACCTTGATCTGTTTTGAGAGATTCGGAGAAAAATCTTTGTGATAAAGTGATTGCTACAGCAAGATGGATTTAGAAAAAAAAAATCAAAAACAATATTGAGTTATTATTAATATAGACTTTTTGATTGCATCAATCATATCTCTAGTCTGATTCATCATTAGTTTTATTGGGTTTTTACTGCGGACTCATTCTCATGTCTTATCCCTCTGAAAACGCGCGTCTTTCCGAGATAAAAAGTGATGAATGACACTCAATTGTACTGTATCTTCTTACCAGTGGTAGAGTTTTCTTTTAAGGATTTATACCCAGACGTCCGGGAATAAATCTTTTACAAACCCTGAAATAATCATTTTAATTTAATTTATAATATTAACTTTGATCAGTTCTTACACAAATGACTGTAAAGTTTCATACAAGTCCCGGTTCCTTCCACACAACCCATTTACGTCACCGACGACTAAATCAAACAACATCGTATTTGCAGTCACGTTCTCATTACCAGCAGCTTATGTTAGCATCGCTAATTAAACAGTGGCTCAGTCGAAATCAATGTAATCCTACACCATACACCACGCCGAGCGAGTTAGCACGCTACAGCACGACACACGTTAAATGATTTAACTGTAAATAGAATCAACGCAATAACTTTTAAAACCACCACAAATCTAAAAATATCTTGTTTTGTAAATGTTTCATTTCGCAATAAGTTTTATGATATAATCCGACAGCTGTCAGAAGTTATTTTTTTTTCTGATTACTTACGCGAGATGTTAGCAGAAACAAGCATAGTGTTAACGAACTTATACAGGAATAGGACGAGTCAGCAACATTCAGTAACTGCGGCAATGTACGTAAAATTATAAAATACTTGCTTCTATCGACTACTTCACCCGCATGGCTTTAGTAGTTTATTCCATTACAGTTATGGCCTGTATATTATTCTGATGTATAAGCTCTGATGTTAAGCGGTTTGAGCGAGAAGGAGTTACAAACATACACACATTCATATACTAATATATATATTTTTTACATTTGTAATATTAGTGTGATAAATAATCCATTGATTCTTACTTTTAAGTAGTGGTGGCCGAGTGGTAATGGCTCCGACTTACGAGTTGTAGGTCGCGGATTCAAACCCAGCCAGGCGCATTACTTTGTGTAATTTGTTTCATTACCGCTGCTCTTAAAAAGGTGAAAGAAAACATCGTGAGGAAACCGGCATGTCCTAGAACCAAAAATTTTAAGATATGTGACATTCGCCAACCATCATTTCATAGTCTTACGGAATGTTAAGGTATTTTTTAATGTTGTTCTAGTTATCTCGCGTTTTTTTTTCTTTCTAGGATAATTTTTGAAGATTTGTCACGGTATTTATTTGTGGATACCGTGCTTCAATTTTTGGACCACGCCTGGAGTCGCCGAATTTTTTTTAATTTTTAACCTTTTTTTTTCCTTTATTTAAAATTAACCCTGATACAATTGTATTACATAGCTACTTTTAATATGTAATTATTTTAACTACGGGCAGGGAAAATTAAGAGACAAAAGTTTTAATTCACTATTTTATTGTTTTCCCGTAGTCCTCCCGCTGGCAGATTAACTGTTCAATCTCTTACTCGACAAAAGTTATCCCGGTTAAATTGTGTCCACCATGGGGCGCCCGAATTCTTTTTTTTTTCTTCTATTCGGTGGAACACATCTTAAATTTTTTAAACACACATCAGTAAAAAACAAATAATAATATATATTTTTTATTACATTTGGCTTACGACCCATTCCCTCTCTTAGAAAAGAGGCATGAGTCCCAGCAGTGGGAACATTAAAAAGGCTGATGATGATGATGATGATGACATAATCCATTATATAAATTTAGTCACCGGCGATGCGCCATGGTTCGCACAACAATATACTTAGTTGGGAAACTGTTTCCTAACATATAGCAGTCAACATTGACGGAAATTCCGCTGGTTTAAATTGGATAACTCGATTAAGATCGATACAATATCTAAATTATATAATTTTATACTGCTGTAGTATAAAATTTTAGGAGTAACGCTACTCAGGCACGCAGCAGAAATATTGAGGGCACTTCATTCAGCTGAGGTGGTATCTTAATAAACTCGAGATGACGCGGAGGACAGGAAATGTCCCTATTGTTGTGATTTGTAAGAAACCCATTCTTCCTAATTTAGTTCCTCCGCCTGCCAGCCTGCAAGTGAATGAAAACATAATAAATAAGACCGTGGAGGTAAAAACAAGACTTTTTTTAGAACAGTCAGGATGGCAAATCATACTTTCCTTTAATATTATATCTTTTCAAAACGTTCAGAAAGCATGAGCGTAGTTTCTCAAGCATAAGAGGTTTAAAAAATGACAATAAAATGTACCTTTTTAAGGTTCTCCCCTGTTCGTCCATCTGTCTGTCTGTCAGCGGCCTATATCTCAAGAACCTCAATAGGTTGACAAAAAAATTTTCCACAACTTATGTATTTTTATAATCATAAGAAATGTCATTTATTATGGTTTCTGATGCGGAACACTTAGTGTACAAGTCCCAATTCACTTGGATTGTCTTTTTTAAAATTGTAGCTATTGTTTTTACTTTTTATGTTAATCGAAGCATTATTAAATAAAGTTATAAATAAATAAACAATAAATTAAATAATATTTTAAACTAAAACAAAATTAAATTTACCAAATCTGGTGATCAAAACTATTTTATTTACAGTCTAGTTAACTAGGCTAGTCAGAAATTATAAATATCTAAAAACTGATTTTCACGATACGTACTTTAAAATTTGCAAACCAGCGCGTGCAATGTCATCCACTAGTTGAAAACTTTGAGAATCTAATATGGCGCTTGAAATATAAAAGTTTGGGAAACTACACAGCTGAACCAATTTTCGTATGTGTTGTTTTTGAAGCTTTCTATTTATACGAGAGTCTCATCGGGTGATCGTGGCCTCTGTGCCACTCGTACTTATTAATGTTTACCAAGTTTTGAAATTAAATTCTTCGATGTGAAGCAAAACTTAGATTTGGTGAACTATTTGCTTAAACAGGATCAAAGTCGTTAAGGCCTTTTCGACTTCGTAACATTTCGCTTTGGAAAACTGTTATAATGAGACAAAGCAAGACTAAGTATTAATCAATGGGAGGAAAGTCGGTAGCTATACATATTTATAACTAGCAAAATCAAAAATCAAAAACATTTATTTCAAATAGACCATTTGCAGACACTTTTGGATACGAACAAATATTTGTGTGTCCTACAGATAAGTATTCCAAGTCAGGGTATTTTGTGTATGTGTGTTTACATGTTTGTGAACGCACCCACGTCACAGGACTCATTCCTAGAGTGGGGCAGGGTTTAAAAAAAATACAAAAAAGTCAAAACTACAGAAATATGTATCTAAAGTAGGTTCTCATTACGGCGTACCTATTAAGGTTGACTGACAAATTAATTGCAGCTTTTCCTTTGTGTCTTGCACACTTATTAAAAAGCATTTTGTTTCGTTTCCACGATAAAGTTTAATAGCTTGAATTTATGTGGAATCCCTTATCCGACAATTAATTGTGTGGATTATTCGGCACCCTCAAGAGAGGCCGATATTAATCTTAATAAACTCGCTGCTACACATCGGTACTTTGTCTTCATTTTTGTATAATACTTGAATTACTGCTATAATAAGATAAGCCTGCGTCATATTCATTATGACTGAAACGATGATAACTGTACAGTCTAGCCTATTTTTGCGACAAGGAATATATACATAAACGTATCAATATTTTTCTAACTCTAGTCATTTTTACAACCAAATTCATCACATTTCAAGGTGATTTTATTTATTACTAGATTTTGCCCGCGGCCTCGCCCGCACGCATAAAATATAACCTATGTCACTCAGGAACAAAGCAGCTTTCTATCAGTGAAAAAATTTTTGCAATCGAACCAGTATTTTCAGAGATTACCTCCTACAAACAAAAAAACAAACTTTACCACACCTTTACAATGGGCGGCCTTATCGTATTCCGCGATCTTTTCCAGGCAACCCGGAATGGACAGTAATTGTCTGGACAAGAAATGGGGTTGTCATTGATGTGGCAATACCAGTATACATATATATTATAATAGATATAAAATATAACAGACTAGCTTTTGCCCGCAGCTTCGCGTACATAAAATAAAGCCTAGTATGTCACTGAGGAATAAAGCAGCTTTCTATCGGTGAAAGAAGTTTAGCAATCAGACCAATACTTTCAAAGATTACCTCCTACAAACAATAAACAACCTTTACCTCTTTATTATATTAGTGTAAATTAAGACTATATACGTATACATAAGGTTAGATACGTATGCTATTTTATGTGGCAGATACTAATCGACTTTTCAAATTCGAACCCAAATCTAGCTTCACTTATGTCTTCTTATAATTAAAAGTAAACAAACCCAGAAGAAAAACGTACAGTTATCCGTCATATAATGTCAAAAAGAAACGTAGCGGAAGTTTTTAAAAGTGTCGTTACAAAGAATTAGAAACAATCATTCAAGTTATTTATAAAGGAGTGTTTGTTGTAGGGTTGCAGCTTGATCAGAGAAGTGAGGACTTCGTTTGTTAAACGAAAATGAAAAGGTCAAATAAACATGTTCCTAAAATGTATCTTACTAATATTATAAACGCGAAAGTTTGTATCTATTCTTTCACGCAAAAACTACTAAATGGATTTCGATGAAACTTGATACACGGGTAGACCCAGCATATCTTATCGGATATTTTTTATTCCGGAAGTACGTTCCTTTGGGATAATTATAGAATAGAATAACCTTAATTTCACACCATACTTAAAATGACATAAACATAAAAGTAAACTTAAATCTATGGGTATAGTGGCGGTCTTAGCGCTAACAGCAACTTTTACCAGACAACCTTAGGATGGATAGAAAAGAATAAAACAATACAGGGGTAGTCTGCGGTGTACTGCTAATAGATAACTTTGAAATAATATATATACGAAATTAATTTGATTGTACGCAACGCCGACTACTACCTACGGGTCATTGGACTCGCTCAGCTGACGTTTTCTTAAAGAAATTAATTTAGTACATGCGTAAATTAATACGAGTTTTGAAAAAAAGGTATTTAATTTTTTAATTTTTATCTTTACAAATCGATAGTGTTTCATATACCGGATCGACCCTCCACGGAATTAAAACGATCAAAATTTAGCGGTGTATGTATTTCTATGTATAAATATTATATTATACTTACATATTATAATATCTTAGACAATTACCTACTAAAATGCGGGCGAAGCCGCTGGTAGCAGCTAGTCAGAATAGTTCCGTTAGCCAGAATGTTAGACAGAAAATAAAATTGTTTTTCATAAATATCAGTAAAATTACTTTAAACTTTTTCTCATATTTTATTATTTCAGCACGCAATCTCCTGTGAAGTTATTAAAAAGAAACAGAAAATCTAAAGAAATATTTCATTTGAGACTTCGTGGAATCGGTCTCGTTTATCAAGATTTTAATAATTAAGAAAGACATTTTCTTGGTCAGAATAAATAGGTTTTAATTCGGCTGAGATCTGTTTAAAAAGCCTCATTTCATTTACACTAAAAGAACGTTTAATTGAATCTAAATTAAATTAAATAGTAATCACTACATACCCTCGAAATAATTAAGTATTTTCTTTGTTACCTACGACCCACCAATTCATCAGTATAATGATAGTCCAGTATAGTCTCACGTATTATTTTACTTATTATAACTTCGCTTCGATAAGTTTTAATTGGGAAAAAGTGTGTACAGGTATCGGAGCGTGCGTCCAAGTTCACGAAGCACATTAATTGGGATATGGAGTCCTGCACTATGAGTGAGCTCCTGTGCGAAGGAATATGTCGACGTTACCTCTCATTAGTGGAGTTCCATATCCTTGTCTTGTTTTTACTTCGTCTATTTTCTTTTGCGATTTTTTCTTCTAAGTATTTTTGATTAAGTTTTAAAATAACATTTTAAAGAGGTGAAGTTTGTGTTTCTTTTTATTGTAAGAGGTAATCTCTAAAAGTACTGGCCCGATTGCTAAAATTTATTCACCGATAGAAAGTCGTTTTATTCCTGAGTGACTTATGCTATATTTTACGGACGTGGGCGAAGTTGCGGGCAATCGCTAGTTTCAAAATATAATTCTTCTACCTCTAATAACGGATTCGCATGCGTGATTGTCGAAAATCATCTTGAGGAAATATTCTCCCGGTATAAAATTATCTTAAGTCCTAATCCAATACATGGTTTTCCCTGTACGCCAAGTTTCAACCAAATCCGTTCAACCGTTAAGACGTGAAGAACTAACAGACAGAGTTAATTTCGCATTCATAACGTTAGTAGATATGGATCCCTCCAAAAAATATTAAATTCATAAAATATCTACTCTTTTGTCCAATTCCAAAATAAATCACAACACAATAACAAGAGAAGCTCTCAATAACCTGTGACATAAAACAGCTTATACATAAGCAAAACATCCAACACAGCTATCTTTTGATCCTCATGTCCATTTACCATATTATAACAACGAATAGATAAATCAAAGCAAACAAAATACGTTATTCTGAAACAAGTATAATATAAAGAGAATTTTAACAAGTAAATACGTACGTGAGCGAAAAAAAATATTCTAATATCGGTATTCTCCGGGGCTTTTCGGCAAGATGGTATTTTTAATTTAACTGAACACGGCTCGTTCCGCTCCTAAGTAGTTCTGTTCCTTTTGGTGCAGTCCCCTCTATAACCTCATCACGCTGCGATGTTGGCTTCTTTTTAATTTAATCAGGCTTTGGAAGTACTGTTGTTAATTAATTCAGTTGTATTTACATGTGTAGCACCAGGTATATTGTGGAGGGAAAACAACTGAAAAAAATATGGCGACTTTTTCCCGCATCCCTATTGCCTTCACTTTAGTACGTGTCGCTGGGATTATTTTATTTTCTACGCAATATTTTGCTGACTAGCGGAAATATTATGTTTAGCACTTCGAGTTATTAAAGTGTCTAAGTAATTACATAATCATGTTTACTTTAATTTTGGACTGGCCTGTTGGTCTAGTGGTTAGTGGCCCTGACTGCTATTCGATTCCCTCCCAGGACATATGTTTGTGAGAGTGCACGATCATTTGTTCTGTGGCTGGGTGTAATTTATTTAAACTATACAGTATATATTTAGAAATATATAAGTATGTTTATCAGTTGTCTAGTACTCATAACACAACCTCTGCTTAGCTTGAGACTAGACGGAGTTGTGTGATAATTGTGGATTATTTTTTAAATTCATCAATATCATAAGTTTATTCTACATATTAACATCTACATACTTACATGCTAATAATATTTTAGGAGTTCCTTTAATCCTTTATACACATTATATACCAGCATAAAAAACGAATTGAGAACTTCCTTTTCTTTGAAGTCTGTTAAAACAACATAAACCGGCCAAATGTGAAATGAATAATATTTTCAAAACATATTTCTAAAATAAAATATAAGTAATAATCTTGAAGCTTATCCTCAGACAGTATGAGATGTAAGGTGGACGTCCACGCCTCAAGCTATTCAGAAAGTATTATACCTGTATGTTTACTTTAGTTTTATTTATTATTTTTAATTCAGTAAAAGCTTGTTTGAAAAGATTTCTACTTATATATTACTTTATACTTTTCTGAATTAAGAATTTCGTAAATATCTAGGATGGAGAATAATATAATAGTGTAATAGAATGAGAGTAGAGAGATGTGGTGAGCAGCGTAATTATGAATGAGTTTGATATTGTAATGCTTTATGTTCAAAACTTAGCATAAAGGAGCTCTGGTATTCCATACTAATTAAAATGACGGATGTGTGGTAAGGACGCTAACGATGCGTACTAAGGACTCGTAAGTGTTGTAGCTAGCTTATTAAGTACGGTGCTGAGCTGGTGGGTTAAGTTATTAGTATTTATGATGATGATGATGCCATCTAGCCGATTTCGGCCACAGTGACCGCATTTCCTAGCTCTTCATGGTGGTTGTGAGCTCAGATCTGCTGCTAATTTATTTATTTATATTTCATGTACAGTAGTGGTACATAGACGGACTTAATGCAACAAGGCATTCTCTACCAGTCAACCTTTGGGTTAAAAAAAACAACACTGGTTGGTTTGCACAATAAACGAATAACAGATACCTACTTCAAACGGAAAAATAAAAGAAATTATTTTTTATAATAAAATACATAATGCTAAAATAATAAATATGAAATGAAAAATATCAAGTCCTTACGAGAACTTAATAACATTTCTGGACGAAGACTGAACTAAGGTTGAGAGGACTTCAAGTAATAGTTCTGAATTTTTCGTTTGAAGGTTAATTTATTTTCAGCTTTTTTGATGTCAAGGGGAAGCACATTCTAAAGTTTTATGATGGAAACAGCGTCAGAATCGAACATAAAGCCAGTATGGTGAGAAGAAATACGAAGAAGAATGTTTTTGGATGCAAAAAAGTTAAAATTATGAGAACTGCCCAACACTTTAAAATATTGTTTTAAATAATCAGCTGCACAAGGATCGTACATTATGGTGAAGAGCGTGCAGAAGGATCTCCTCTAACGGATAGGCAGCCATTTAAGCTGGGAACAGAAGGAAGAAATGTGATCATATTTACGAAGGCCAAATATGAAAAGAATGCAGTTATTTAGAAATCGATCCAGATCGTTTAGAAGTTCTTGGGAAAGATTAGAGTAACAAAATTTATTTATTATAATCTTTATTGTACACCACATAAACAAAAATACAGGACAAACATATAAACATCAGCATAGTCAATTATAGGCAAAACAAGTGACTGGACTAAAACAGTTTTAGTGCTTGACGGGAGGAAATTTTTGAATCTATGGAGAGACTGCAGCGTGAAGCTGGCTCTCTGGCTAATCTAAGCAATCTGTTTGTTCTAGCTTAACTTGTCGTCAAAATATAAACCTAGGTCTTTAACGTGAGGTGAGAGAAGGATGACTGTATTGCCGGAAATAAGCTGCGGTAGTCGACTAGTGACCAAACTTTGTAAAAAAAGGACTACCAATGAAGATAGCCTGGCATTTACTGACATTGACAGTAACCCCAAATCTGCTCGACCAATCAGCAATAGCCATAATAGAGCAAACGCCGGTTTACAGGTCGCACCAGTCAAAAAATTTCTGATCAGCACGAACAAATTTTTTTTTTGTGGGAAGAAATTCTGCAATGACATCCCCCACTCATGGGCGGAGCGGAAGATAGTGTCAGACTCTTATTGACTAAAAGACCCACCCCGTTGCTTCTAGCCTTCATACCGGGGCTCGAGCGCCCTTTCGGATAACCCTGGCCCCAGTAGGCTTCGACCCGGCTGGGTCCCTGCTGTTGCTGACAACTCCTTGAGGCGCGCGGGAACAGTGCGCGCCGTCGACGACTTGGGCTTGGTCCGGACAGTTACCGGACGGCCGGACAGCGAGCTACCCATTGCTCACTGTCCGCAAGCCCGCGCCTACAGTGGCCGGAAATCGGGATCAGAATCCCGGCGGCGGCGGCGGCGATAACGCCGTTGCCTGATGCGTTCGGCCTCCTCCTTTGCGAGCATTACTGCTTCGTAGAAGTCGGCGACCGCCTGCCACTCCTCCTCGCTCCGCATCATGGCCTCAACCAAGGCCCGGCGCGAGAGGTCTCCGCCGCCGATCGCCTCCACGAGGGCACGGCGATGCTCCGTCCAAGCAGGACACACCTCGACTGTGTGCTCCACCGTGTCCTCCGGGCATTCCGCACAGTGGCGACACCCGGGCGTTACTTCCGCACGAATCCGGTGCAGGAACCTCCCGAACGAACCATGTCCGGTGAGGACCTGCGTCATGCGGAAGGTAAGGACGCCGTGAGGTCTTTCCAGCCACGCTTGAAAGAGGAGACTTACCGCCAAGCACGAACAACTTGTTAACGTCCACGAAGATATGATAAGAAGCAATCCTGTGCCAACGAAGAAACCCCAATTTGAGACAAGATAGCCAGAAGGATGTCATGATCAACGGTATTAAAATCATTTGAGAAATTTATTAAAACTAACACCTTTAACCTTGAGTTCTCCAGGCCATTCCTGACGTCTTCTGTGACTTTAAGGAAGAGTTGAGGAGATTTTCGCAAATGTATCGGCGTTTTGAATCTCTTACCATCTGATTACAGCGGTTTCTAGCCAACTTGTGCAGGTTCCAGTTCTCTTCACCGCGATCTCTTCTATATCTTCGAAAAGCCCGGTCACGCCGTCTCATTGCCACTCGAACTTCTGAGGTAATCCATGAAGCCGGGATTAAACTCAATCGGTCCACTAGATTCTGAACAAATTGGGCAAGACAGGAGGATGGCAAGACGTGGCATGACTGATCCTATTCAACCTTATTTTTAGTAGTAGAAATCTGAAACTGTCTACTATTTTTATGAAAAGAATCTGTGAACAAAATTTCAAAAGTGCATATGAAAAATCACAAAATTATAAGTCAGTTATAATATTCCACAACTATCACACAACGCCATCTAGTCTCAAGCTAAGCAGAGCTTGGTACCTGGTTGGCGACATAAGTACCTACATGGTCACCGGGCCAGCCGGGCGACTGAGAGGTTATTTTGCTTCCAGCATCCTGCTCTGCGCGCGCGCCAAATGCCCGCTATAACCTGCCGTGACCTATTTTGTTCTTAGTGTCGGTGTTGATATTTTTGTGAAAAAAACATAACATGGTGTATAAATTATTAAAATCGATTCAGTTACTGATTCTGAACGAATTATTTATATTCAGGTTTCCCTCCCCTACACTGAAAATAACGTTGTATAGTTTTATTTTCCGATCGAAAAATTATCACATTTTTTTCAGCAGTAGAGTAATAATAGCTAAACAGAATATGAAATTAGTACGGACTCGAATACGCACCACTCAACTGTTCTGTTCACATCGACAACACACTTCTCTCCCAAACAGAGAAAAACGGTGAACATTCCCAACACTCACGGCTAACAACTTTGCACCATTCTATTTTAACGACAACTAATTATATACCGTTTTCGCAGCAGCCACTTAAGGCCTACTCAGCGATACATCCAGGGGTATTGCACACCCGTCCCTTTGTTCGCAACGTAAACTTGGAGGAAATTTGACAGTTTTACGGTATATAAAGGCTGTAATGGATGAGCGGGTGTTTAGCGATAATTAGCGAGAAGGAAGCGTGCATAAATCATGCGACCGACCATTGTTGGGATGCTGCGCCATCGAGAAGGTCTTATAGAGTGCGTGGGAGGTTTGATACTAAGAACTTGGAGTTGATTTGAACTATCGCTTGCACACTAGATTGCATTGTTGATTCACAAATTGCCGCTACCGTTCGTCAAATCTCTCGTCGGGTTTTCCTTCGGAAATCAAGACTGTAGGCTTCCTAGGCCCTCCTAGGTACTTTGCTGATATTTTTTTGAGGCACGTGTGGAACACTATGCAACGTCAACGACTCGAGCTCGGTCTGGACGGTTACCGGACGGCGACCTACCGATTGCTTCTCTTCCGCAAGCCCACGCCTACGGTAGTAGGACCCTTCTGCACGCCCAATCGGGTCCGGAATCCCGGCCGCTTGGGTGTGCAGCCGTCCCCTTTGCTGGCATTATACAGAAAGAGGCAGCGACCTGCCATTATAATATCTTCTCGCCCAGGATCGGAGATAGGTGCTAAAAAAAATTAAGAAACAAATTGTCTTTTACGCGTTGGAATTATTTCAATATACTGTTGAGTTGGACTTTTAAATATCTTATCTTATCTTAAAGAACTCGCAATCGTTCAGAGTTCTATCAATAACAGGAATAAAATTTCTGGAATAAAATGACAGCAAAACGATACAAGTTCTAAAAGACTCCTACAGACTACGTACAAAATATATACACATATGTTTGTTATTTCAAAGATATCTATTAGCAGTGCATCGCAGACTACCTCTGTATTGTTTTATTCGTTTCAATCCATCCTAAGGTTGTCTGGTAGAAATCGCCTTAAGCGATAAGACCGCCATTGTACCCATCGATTTAAGTTTATGTTTATGTCATTTTACTTTTGGTGTACAGTAAAGTTTATTCTATTCTATTCTACCTCTGGCGTTAAAATATTGAAACAGAATTGTATGTAAACTGTTTTTGTGATCTATTTCCAAAAAAATTCTTTATGACAATTAATTGGCTCAGTATCTATATTTTAGCTTTACTTATGTTATATAGGGCAGAAATAATTGGTACGAGAAATCGAGAAGTTCTTATTTATTTAGTTTGATGTTTTCTTACTTATTTGCTTCTAATAATAGATTCAAGTGTTCGTTATATTAAGTTATGTACCTACCCGATATATTTGGGAACTTAATCTGATTGGTTACAGTCAACGTACAGGTACTTTAGGTAAATATTATTCGGTTGTAACATTAATAGAAAAAGAAGCCTTTCACCACTTCCAATTTCCTCTCGGTACGGACCATGGTCAGACGCGAGAGGTCGCGGCCGTCGATCGCCAGGAGATTACAGCGGAGCAGACTTTCGACGTATGCTCAGCCGTGTCGTCAGGACGATCCGCATATTGGTGACACCCGGGTGTTTCTTCCGCCTAAATCTGGAAAAGGAAGGCCTCCCAAACTTCGTCAGATGGAAAATAATGATGCTGCTGCGCTTCTTACCACTCACGAGCCAAATGACCTTTAGTTGTGGCGACATTTACATTTACTTTAGGGCAGTCTTATATCCAGTGCAGTGAAAGTTATGGCAGGCTGAAATGATGACGTCATCATGCATCTTAAATAATCTTGAATCTTATCTTGAATTTTGAACCTTGAACCTTGAATTTAGAATCAGCATTTTGACAGCTTTGACTTATCTTAAAGGTCTTTCTGTAAAGGAAAAAAACGCACAATAATGTGATAAAATAAAGTTAGTCACTAGTGTGTTCAAAATTATGATGTATCGTCGCACATCCACTGACGGTAGAACGAATGGTCCAGGAACGCGGTTATTATTGAAATGACTGATGACCTAGCGTCCAAGCCTTCACAACACGTGCGAACAAGCCGACAGCTACTGGCCTGAATAATTTGCCTTTAAAACCTAATACGGTATTAAAGAGCTTTCAGAGAAGTCATCTAGGTACGCAATTTGTACATTATATCGAAACAAAAACGAATGTGAAAATAAACTTTTGTGTGAAATTCAAAGTCATTCTTATTTTAGTCGAAATAGTAGCACCGTCGATGTTCTATCTTTTGGTATAAAAAATCATAACATGAGACAAAAAGTGGCTCTCAGCCAGGTTAAACCTCTAGTGCAAGTCGGATACACACAATATTAACACGATGCAACAATATTTAAAATCGAGCAAAATATGCTGACAAAATAACGTTTTTTTGTTTTTTTTTTTTTTATTAATGATAGGCCTGCGTTTGACCACTATCTCACCTGATGGTAAGCGATGATAACGTTTCTTGTATAGGAATCCCTAAATCAATTAAACAAACCCAAGCGAACGTCGGCGTTCGGTCTGTCGTTGTCTTTCTATTGTGTCTCTAATTACGGTATTCAAAAGGTTAAGTTAACTTAATTTTAATATTTGTTGGGGCTGCGGCAATAGACATACATTCATTTATAAAAGTTCAACTTTCTACCTCTCATTGTTTATTAGATACAGCCCGCTAACAGACTGACGGACAGGTATACTAAGCCTCCGCGGCTTTGTAATAGGATCTCGTTGGCACCGGTTATGAAACTCTAAAGGTATCGTGAAACATGTTATAACAAAAAAATATTATAAGTCTGATTTTTGAGGCTTTTTATGGATAGGCTTGCGTTTGATCGGTATCTCACCAGATGATAGTAAGCGATGAATAATACTCGTGACAACATAACTTAAGAAATACATGAAAAGTTGAGATAAACATAACATTTATAACGATACGCAGCACAAGCCAACAAAAGTGCGTCGTCACCTCGTTAGGCACAAGCGACGGGTGCCGCTTACAAGTCATTATAACTATTAACGATGCACACTTATTCGCTAATTTATTAAGTGTCAGCTTTAGAAATTGTGAGTAGTTACTTGAGATGCTGTCTGGGATTGACTGATGGTCGTTTTATTAACACAAGATGTTTTTATTTAATTTTAGTAATAGGGTACCCAGATGGATGCAAACTAGCACAAACCAAACAAATAAAACAAAGTGACCTTGGGTGGTGTGTTTGGATCCATGAGCTTCAACGCTCTTGGTTGGGTAGCGCATTTTCCCAACCACCGAACGTGTTGGCGCGTGGTTTACGCCCAAACAACGCAACAAAAACCAAACACACAAACCAAGGTCACCTTGCTTTATGTATTTGTTGTATGCTAGTTTGCATCCATCTGGTCACCCCTTAAGTCATCTGTAAGTTTAACATAAAATCTAGACACAACTTAATCTAAAATCATCATCATCATCATTTGGACATAGGTATACATTAGTGTCCTGTAACATAAACCTTCATCAAATGCCGCCAGAATGAACAGTCATGTGCGTCTCACATCCATGGGATCCCAAAACCCTCAGCACGTCATCAGTCCACCTAGAAAGACGCCTTCTAATGCTGCATATTTCAGTACGCGGTCGCCACTCCACAACCTTTCGGCCCCAACAGCCATCTGTTTTGTGAACAATGCAAATATTTTATATATGCGGGTGAAGACGCGGGAAAAAGCTAGTGTAATAATTTCCAGTTTCTATATCTCTACTGCGACTACTGTCTACTCCCTCAAGGCTTCCTCGGCGTCATAATACGCACGTAATTCAAAACATTAATTACGGCAAGTGTTTTCGGATAGTTCCTCTCGAGGCCTCCCTCTCCCTGTAACGAGCAGACCCTCCCAACAATGTTGTTATTTACATACCTTTATTACAAAACAGGCTCAGAAACATGTTATTACGAACTTTTTGGGGGCTTTTGTTTGAAGTCTTTAGGAAACTGACAAGCTAGGATTATGGTATTCCTGAAGTAGTTTCATCATTTACGCATACATTTAGCCTGAAGTCAGGCAATAGATGATTTGCTTGATGAATTTGGCAGATAAAATCTACATGTTACATAAAAGGCAAAACTGACTGACTGACATATCAAAGCACAGCCAAAACTACAGGGTCTAAGAGGGTGAAATTTAGTACAAGGTTTGCTTTTATGCCGTAGGTGAGCACTAAGCGAGAATTTTTCAAAATCCACCTCCTAAAGCAATAAAACAGGGGTCCAAAGTTTGTATGAAGAAACCTACTTTCAGGTGGACGACGTCGGTAGCAGAAGGTAGTCTACATTATTTACACTATTATAATAGAGAGGTAAATAATGTTTTTTTCATTTGTAGGAGGTAATCTCTGAAAGTCCTGGTCCGATTGCTAATTTTTTTTTCACCCATAGAAAGTTGCTTTATATCTGAGTGACATAGATTATATATATAATGTATGCGGGCAAAGCTGCGAGCTAGTTAAGTATAAGCCCACAAATTCGGTCCCATTTAATCTCAAATCAAGCAGATAGCGCCTATTCACAGTGTCTTGTGAAGCTATTAAGACGATATTGTTAAAGCCAGGCTTTCACGTTAAGAAATACCAGACCATTAGTCGTCCCAAATTCTTAGACATAACAATCAGGTCCCCATAATAGGCCCACAATTCCCAATTTCAAAGATAACCGCCAAAACTAACAACCGTGCTATTTTTATCAATCTACCCTCTTTCCGCATATCTTTATGAATGCAATATATCAGAGCCGTTCCATCTTACGAGCTCTGAAGTGATCAGATAGAGGAGTGAGGGTCGCAATAAACACATAATAAAGCGTGGCCAGCCGGGCCGCACCTCCTCGCAAGAAATGCGGCCGTACGTGGCGGATCGCAGCCGACGTGCGCGGAATCGTGTGGCGTGTGGCCCGGGCCAATTGTTCACTAGGAATAGCGGGCGGTGATTATTACGATCGAGATTTGATTTGGAAATTGTGATTGGTATGAATTTTGTGACATAACTTCAGTGATACATGGCAAACGGTTAACATTCAAGAAGAATTTAAATATCTTCAAGTACTGTGTGGAGGCAATCATTTATTGACAAGGAAAATAACAGAAGGTAATTATTTTTTTCCTATCCTCGAATATGATCTCTCTGTTACTCAAAATTTTCTGGGAAAACCTCATTGATGAGTTAAACTCGCCTTTGAACATAAATTGTCAAACCACGGGGTGTAGGTATCTAACATACCTATTAAGTTTTTATTTTGTGTATTATAAAGTATTAAGAATTGATTTAAAGAATTGCGATCTACAATGATCTGTTAGATTTTCATACGTAATGAAATTATGTATTGTTTTTTTGTATCCAAGAATATTGTTTAGGTTATTTATTTTATATTCGATTATTCATTCCTGTAGCGACATCTTTGATGTCTCATAAGAACTAATCCTACAACGCGTAATTAATGATTTCCGCGCGATATGAACAAATAAAACAGCTCGAAATCATCTATTGGGCAGTTGCCCATCAGACATATCACCGGTCTGGTCGGAAAATCCTCCTTTTTCAACGGAGGTTTGCGGGAATTTACTCTTTGTTACCTAACCTACCTCTAAAATTAAAACGTATTTGTGATGCTGCCGAGTAGCATAATGGCGGGCGACAGCCTTCTTATTAAATTGGCGATATTTTAGGTAGGACGCACAATTTGTCTCTTGCATCATTGTAACAACAAAAAATATGTATCCGAGATATTTAGTAGACATTAACATGATTTAAATGAGGGCCCATTTAGTTTTTTACATATTCTTCTTCATAGAAATCTACGCTTTGGAATGTACAATTAGTATCACTTGTCTGACTGGCTAACTTCTTGACAATTCCAAGGCATAGCATATAGTCGGCCTTATAATGTTCCCACTATCGGGACTCAGGATTTCTCTCTAGAAGAAGGAATGGGCCGTAATCCACCACGCGGGCCCAGTGCGGTATGATGAATTTTTTGGGTCTAGGACATGTGGGTTTCTTCACGATGTTTTCCGTTACCGTTTTGAGAGCTGTAGTGATGAAATAAATTACACAAAATAATGCGCCTGAATGTGTTTGAACCCGTGACCTACAACTCGTAAGTCGGGGCCGTTACCACTTGGCTACCACTACTCTAACATAATTCCAAGGATTAAGAAAAAGAGAAAAAAGAAGGAGTAAATATAATATTTTCTATAAAAGTGAGCGGTTACTACTCAAACCCCAAGCGAATTTTACGCTTGCGCGTGATTTTACGCTATTTCAGTTAAACACTAAACGAACGCCGGCGTCGACATATTTTATAAAATATTGAGCGTTTTATTTATAAGGTATTTATCCAAGAAGGTAATTAAGAATTTCTTCATAAAGTAGTCTGTAAATATCGAAAATAAGCAAAAATTTCCGTTATTCCCTATATACCTACTCCTTCCAAGGTATTGTAGCGTAGCTCGGTTTACGGTAGGCTTCGTGTTGGGATCTATCTATAAAGAAAAGATACGGGACGTCACACTTCTATATTTTTCTTTGCTCGCAACTCAACATTTCATTACAAAAATCACTTTAACACTGAAAAAACCACACACTTCTTTTCTTTATATCAGAAACCTATTCTAGGAATGATCCTGAAAATCCTTAAAAGTAATTTTACAAGCCAGGCCATTAGCTATATTATAAAACAACTCATGTGATCTCCTTTCGATATCACAGTACACGAGTATATTATATATCTATAGATATATAATGGTTAAAACCTACAGTATTGTCATAAGTGGTACATAAGCAGACATAGATTATATTTGTCACTGGCTAACACGGTTAAAAACTGACGAATATCTATCAATATCTATAAAGTTAAAGTCAAAGTCAAAAGTTTTTTATTTCACATAGGCCTACATGAGCACTTATAAAACGCAAAAATATTCTAATAGAGTTTAACAAATCTACCTCAGTCACCACGATAACGGAAAAAAGCTTACGAGTCAAAGACATTAATACAAATAAATAGTTGCCTGATAGTTCATTTACGAAGCCTGAGTTAGGATAAAATTAACAGGAGTACACAGTAGAGTACCTAGGCAAGAAATTTGCAGAAAGTAATTTGATTGACAAACTCAAGTCACAATACATTTAGATTTCTAAGAATAATAAGAGCTCTTAGCGAAATGTTACCACAAGAGCAGTTCCTAGAGCCGGCTGGTAAACACCTTAGTCAATTGAGAGTACCAAAGAACATGTACACAGTAGAAACATATTGTAACATTTCTTGGAAGTAAATTAGGACCAGCCATCACATCAAATAATTTTCCCGCTTTAGGTTGAGTGGGAGGGAGTGTCAAACTTTTCCTGACTAAAACCCACAGTGTTCCTTCAGTTGCTCTTTTTGGCTCTACGGTAACTTCTTCAAAAAATCCGCGGCCCTGGCAGGCGTCGGCGTTCAATTTTGCTGACATTTCTCTGAGGCGGAAGGCGAGCTATTCGTTGGTTGCCGCTTGCAAGCGTCTGCGATGGTCGCAAATCGTCTTGCGACTCCCGACGCCTAGTTTGTCTCTAGCGGTATAAATAATCTCTAATCGTGCAAATAAAACTTCTGCAATAATCTATATAAAACTAAATTAATTACGGACAAAACGTTTGAATACTATATTGTAGTATTATACATACCTTAGCATTTTCGTGCAACTTTGAACGGAGGTCACATACTTCGTTTCTACATACATTCGCCCGTTAAATCGTTGCCGAGTCAGGTAATCGTGTTTTCGGCTTTATCTGCCAGTTTCTAAGAAGCCCTCTGATGCAAAAGGACAGAGGTGACCTGGTAATCAAAGACCTTGGAGTACGGACAGTTCTAGGAGCTCGGCTTTGCCATAAAAACTTTACAATGTTTTATATTTTTTTACTTTTACGTAGATGAAACCGGCAGTAGAAGCTAGTTAATCGTAATATTTAATTACTAAAAGACTCCAAAGAGTGCCTTTAATATAGCATTTGATACAAGACCGTGTAATACTTAAATATTTTCGTAAACCTAATTGGTTTTACAGTCTTTTGGTAAGTGACAGGTAGGCTTATTTTATAGCATGATGTAGGGAATTAATATGTGCACAACGCATAGCTAACGCAACGCATAACAATTTGTATTTTTGACTTGTTTGTATTTTTTTCACTCAAAGCCGTTCGTGTATATTGATTTTTGATGCCTTCATGACAATACTTACAAAAACTAAAATGCCGAAAAATGTGGATTTTTGAAATTCGACTAGTGCAGTGGGTGTGATTGTAGAGCCGTAAGAAAAAAATGCTCAGAACGATACGTTCCTTGAAAGGAAGGTTGGAATAATACCTAATTAGTCTCCGGCATAGCTTAGCAAACACGATGTCACTATTTTCATGACACAAACACTAAATTTCACTCGATTTCCGAATTTTTATTGCAAATTGTATAAGTACATTTTCCTTAATGAGTATTTGATAAAAAAAAAAATAATTAAAAAATTTGGACAACCTGGTGGGAAGTTGTAAACTGATAACATTCTTTTGACAAAGTGATGGCCATATTAATACCAAACTACTGAACTAATAACTGTCCGCAACGGATTGTCCACGATCTCTTCCACGATGCACAGATGTCAGCTATCTCCATCTCAGTTTTCTGTCAACACATGAATAGCTTCATCCATTGATTTAAATATAAAATGGCGTTCATTTTGCGCGGAGTGATGCGAGCATGTCAGGAGAGGATGTGGTATTATTTTCAACGTGCCAACGAGGACGATACGCTTTTAAAATTGTTACACTTTTCACAATTTTACGCAGCTATTAAAAAAACACGAGTAATATTTTGTAGCTGTTGCAATCATTTTGTTACTCGCGATGAAAATTCTGAAAATATTCGATCTTTTAGAAGTGTAGAAGGAAAAAAAAAACTGATAAAAAGTAATTATAATTTTGTGAAACTAGAACAGTCTTTCTCTCCCTTATGTTATGTGATATCCTTTGTATTAAGTAGATACAATTTAGAAAAGCCTCCTTTCTAAGGTTTTTGAAGAACTGAATAACTAATCAATACGTGCAAATCTTTACTCAGATCATACCTCAATCTAAAATCTACTACCGAAAGTTTAAACTGTTATATTAAGGTGTAAAGTATCAACAGTCAGCTATCAAAAACATTATAAAGCCAAGTACCGTTTATGAACGCTGTCGTTAGCCCCAAAGATCAACGACACCCATTACGCGCGCCTTAAACTCCACAAAACTCATAAATATCTTCACAACAAATTCTTACTTACCTTCCCATATTATTAACATAATTCACATGGAAGTATAAGTCATTATTATTGGTGTGTAGTGGGTATATATCAGTTTATTTTGGCGGGCTGCGAGCGACCGGCCTTTTATTGCCTCGGTTATGGCTTATGGACATTTTGGGCTCCCAAGTTGCGTCACTACTTGCCAGATATTGAGCTTCGTGTGGTGGCCACGCTGCTAGAATATTGGAAACTTTTTAGTTTAAAAGGGCAATCAAAAAAATTTTGAATACTTCTAAGCTTTGTCTATAAACATATCCGTCTTACTTGGCAAAAACCTGATTTGACATTTAAATGGAGTTTTAAATTTATTCCTGAGCAAAGGCAGCCTCCATTTTTAACAGTTACTGTTTTGAAAAGTAGGTTAACTAAAAGAAGAAACATATCAGCACGTCTGTTTATGATATATTAGTGTATATTTTACCTATATATATTATATAAATACATTCCTCTAATCGCGTCTTAGTTTCATGTAATAGAGTAATAAAAAAAAATACTACTATTAATATAAGCTGATTTTAAGCGTCTCTTATTCAAAGTAAATGCATAAACTGTCTCCTTCCATACGTCATTAAGTAATCTTCACGCTCTATTAAGTCTAACTTAAATTCTAAATGCCTCCAATTAGGCGTAAAATTAACGTTCCAAGTTGCTAAGTTACTAGATCCAGAGCAATTCATAGCGTGAACTACCCTCCGATACTGTACGGATAAGTTTCTGTTTGGGGACAGATTCGGGGATGAAACTGATTTATATTGCCATCTGAGTAATTCAGTACTAGATTGTTTATTAGGACTCAAAGTTTGGACCTTGGAAATTCGTTAACTAAGATCTGTTGATAAGTTACATCGGTTTACAGTAGTAATTAATCAGCGCCGTGCGTTCTCGCCAAATCGATAAAGATGTACTTAAAATTGCATAATAAAAGCACACACACAATCAATCATTCTGCATTTTCTCAACTATACGAACAATTATATTAAGGTAGGCTGATACAGGTGGACTTTGTGTCTAAAGTAAGTATCTAATGCTTCTAATTTCATAACGACTGTCAAAGACATACAAACCTTAAAAAGTCAGATTCGCGCACGAGGGGTGCCGTATCGTTCGTGGCAAAAAAGCCAAAAAAAATAAATCATGTTAGTGGTATAGGGGCGATATTTAAAAATTTATTTAATTCTATTTTAAGTATATTTTATTATAGCGGCAACAGAAATACTTTTATAAATTTCAACAGTCAAACTTTCAAGGTTTATGAGGTACAGGCTGGTGATAGACGGACGGACAGTGTAGTACTGTGATAGCCATAGCGTCCCGTTTTTATCCTTTTAGTACGGAAATTTAAAAATTAAGTACTGCAGAAACCGCATCGGCAGCACGTTATCGTTAAGCTGTTAAGCTTAATGTATTATGATGGTCACCCATCCACAAACCGGCCTCATCAAGTGTTGCTTAAACGTAAATATCGATTCGAGTGGCATTTTTTACTAAGCAACGAGCTCTTACACGTCATTATCATCACTTTCAGCCGAAAAACGGCCTCCCCCAAGCATCGCCATAAGGAAAGGTCCTGTGCGTCTTGCATCCATCGGATTTCCACGAACCTCAACAGATCTTTGATCCACCTTGTGGTAGGCATTCGAACACTACGTCTTTCGGTATGTGGTAGCCACTCCAGTACCATTCGGCCCCGTTAAACATCTGTTTTGCAAGCAATGAGCCCTATCCACTGCTATCTAAGTTTAGCGGTTCTTCAGGTTATGTCAGTAACCTTGGTGCTCCTGCTGATATCTTCATTTCTGATGCAATTTCGCAAGGAAACTCGAACTCCTAACTATAAAACAGTGATTATTTAAAATAATAAATTGCACCCGAATTTACACTCGCAAACTGGTCACCCTACCGACATGGCGGGAGTAGGCCAGGGGAATAATATATGAGAAAAAATATACAGTATACAATATACAGCGGCTGTATAACTCGATGCAGTGCGGTGTATACAGCGGTTATGTGACGCGGCTGATGAGATCGCGCGGTTATGTGTCCCGAGCTGTTCTTAGGTGCCTGCTGACTGTACATTTGCATTTATGTTGATGCTAGAAATTGTTACTTCTTTGTGTAGTCTGTTTTTTTGAAGTGGTTCAAATAAATCGGTGTGCTTCTTGCTAGAGTGCGTTAAAAGTATGCGTGGAAACCATGTTTTACTGTTAGTCTCTCACTCAAATCAAATAAAAAAATATTTATTTCAAATAGACCATTAGCAGGCACTTTTGAATAGTCAAATGTCGGTCAGTCCAAGAAATGTAAAGCTAAATTGCATGTTTCAAAGCGTAGATCTCTATGGAGAAGAACTTGCAAGAAACTCCATGGACACTCTTTTTAAATCATATTATGAGTTACATATATATATATATAGATCATGGTTACATATTTCTTGTCGCTTCTAATATGTGAGCACAATGTAGTTAAAAAAATATTTAACACTAACGCTGATATTATAAATGTTATGTATGTATGTTGGTTCATTAACCAGTTCCTAATACAGAGGTTTTCTTTAGGTGGGAAATCATCCAATGACTTCTTTCGCTCTAGGGCGGAGGGCGTGTCATATATGGGTCTTATTTTTATCAGTCTAATGTGCAATTTTATTTATATATATAAGAGTATATTTGATGTTATTTATTTTTGATTTTTTTAATGGTATATTTTATTTTTAAATTAAGTATTTAATAATTTTTTTTTTAATTAATTATTTTATTTTGTTTGAATTAAGTGAATTAATCAACAACTAATCACGCATCAACACCAAAACGGATTTTTATATAACTGGTAAGTTAGGCAGTTGGCAGGCAGGTATGCCTGCTAGTCTGAATTAAGACATAATATACCTACTTTTAGTCTTAGTAGTTCGTTTCTGTAGCATTAATTCCGACTTTCACTCGGGTGAAGTCGTTGGCTAAAGCTAAGCAATAGTAAAGTGCGTAAGTCACGCAATGAGGTCCTGGCCTTCCTTGTGTTGTGAAAATATGCGCGTAGTCACATTAAAACATAGGTTTTCATTAATTTCATTACACTACTAATAGTGCTACGCCGTCGCTGATCGCTACGAATCTCGTAGCTTCGTAGCGCTACGAACTGCTACGCTGATACATTATTCAAGTCTCTAATATTACTTCAACCAACTAAAGGAAACAGATGTATTAATAAATAATAGGCTACTTTTTTATACAAATACCAACTTCTGTCAGCAATTTAGCCTGCGTAGAAATAGTACTTCCCTCCACTTAAAATTAATTAAATAAGCTATAATTAATTATATTATTCTAATTGTAGCATTAACTTTCTTCTGCCGGAAGACGCAGCGTTAGAAGGCCTTCAACAAGGTGGACCGATGACCTGGGTTAGGGTCGCGGGAATCCCATGGATGCGTGACGCACAGGACCGGTCGTTGTGGCGATGTTTGGGGGAGGCTTATGTCCAGCAGTGGACGTCTTTCGGCTGATATGATGATGATGATGGTGAATGGTAGAAACACGTTGTATTTTATTTCCTTTCCATTGTTTTAAAAAATTAATCACCAATACTGATCGACATGGGGACGCGGAGGAAGCCGCTGGCAGAAACTAGTGTACAAATATATGACTAATTAATATTTAAAAATCGTTAGCACTCGTTAAATTACACTCTACAACTTTCGCCTAAAAATAATAGTGTGATAAGTGAATACTGTGTTAAAAAAAAAAAAAAAAACAAGAGTAAAGCCTTAAGAAACAAGCAATAGTTTACAACAGACAACGATCGTAAAATTAGTTCCATTTGAACAAAGAACCTAATTTTAAAACGCTGATTGTTATTGCTTTACCTTACTACGCATTTTATTATCCGTTTCAAAGCACGAAGCTACTCAGGCGAATAAATGGAAATCCTTTCTAGAAGCAAATCTTCCAAGGTTCTCGTGTTTATGTTACTACTTTATATCATTATTGTTTCCTATTAGAGTTGGATTCAGTGAAAAACTTCAAGCATAATCAGCCTTATTTAATGTTTCCTCTGCAGGGACTCAGGCCTCCTCTCTAGGAGAGGGAATGGTCCAAAATCCACCACGCGGGCCCAGTTGGTGAATGTATCATGTCTTCGAATTTTTTGGTTCTAGAACATGACGGTTTCCTTACGATGTTTTACTTCAGCGTTTTGAGCACAGTGGTGATGGAATAAATTACACAAAGCTACATTTCGTAAGTCGGGGCCAAAAGGTTCTGGATTGGCGACCGCGTACAGGAAGACGCAGCTTTGGAAGGCCTCCTACAAAGTGAATCGTTGACCTGGTGAAGGTTGTGGGAAACCGAATGATGCAAGACGCGCAGGAATGTTCGTCGTTGCGACACTTGAGGGAGGCCTATGTCCAATAATGGACGTATATCGACTGAAGTGATGATGATGATGAATTACAGAATCAATTTTAAGGGGGTAACTTATTTCATAGTGATTATTTTCTTAATCATTTCCTACCACCTCCTATTACTAGATATCATAATCAAACAACTCTATTACAATAATTCAGTAAATAGGAAGGTGTGTCGTGATGGCCCAGTGCCTTAGGCACCCGCCTCTCAAGCATGAGGTTGCAGTTTCAAAACCAGGCATGTACCTACTTTTCTAAGTTTGTCCAGGAAATTGCGTAAAGCGGTTGATCCCGATGTTCATTCTCATCTTTGATAATCGTTCCAGGTAGTCAGAAGCTTGACTATCAGTCTACCCAGTAACAGGGTCGTGGAAGTCCGATAGACAGTTGTGCTCCGATAGACTGGAAGCCGACCACAAGCTATTAGAGAAAAGGCTAGAGAGGTGATGGTGATGAATTTAGTAAATACTCTGTCTCAAATTATTCACTGTCAATTTTCTGTTCATTTATAAACTTCAATTCTGCATTTAGCGAAGATAGACTTCAAATTTTTAATAAAATTAGTGATGTCATACAATTTTAGGTAGTGATACGGGTTTCTACAAATATACTACTACTCTAAAATTATAAATAATAAAACTACTCGTAAATTTAACGAATCAGTCCACTGAGAGCCTGCGCTGTAACCAGGTCAGCTATTCTAATTTAGAACAGATTTTGACCAAATAATCATAGTTAAATTTTGTGGGTGGAGCGGGGAACCACAGAAGCAAGGTTAATTACTTTTATGAATAGGGATACTGATGAACAAACTTGTGAAAGTTCTACTTCAGGGCAATTGAAGTCCTTTTTCACACAGACAGTTTGCCATTTTGTGAAATAAGTCTGAATTTTATTAAAATGCTGTTGTTTGGCCATTTTTGTGTTAGCCCAATTAAAAGCACAAATCAATTAGAGGTTTTGCCAGAAATATTTACTTCGATTTTCAGTTTACGAATCGACGTTTTTAATTCTATTCAAAAATGAATAAATCCAACTTAAAATTCTCTTCATCGTGATTTCACCGTTGCTCGAACTTTGCTCCATCATTCTAGAAATAGATTCCGTATTCCTCCATCTGGAGCGTGACGTAAGATAGGCTCCCATATTGAACTTTCTAAGCCTCCAAATTTATTCGCAGACGCAAACTCGCATGATTATAATGGGATGAAGATAAGCTTAAGTTTAATGGTACAAAGCCAATATAAAACGGGGTTTAGTTGCGTACTTAGGCGATGCAGCGAAAGTCCCCGAAGGCGCCATATGCTTCGGGCGCGTTCGGCGCGACGAGCATACTAACGCGTGCCCCCCGGTTTCCCCGCTCCCCGTGCTCCCCTGCTGGTAGGGTTGGCGAACATTTTATTATATCGTGTGTATAGAGGAATTTAGGCGGATGTTGTTTTGAGCATGTTTGCGCCTGTGTTGATTTTGTTTGTCATTTGACTGGGTAAATAAAATATAAATACGGGCGTTAATTTGGTTTTATATTATGTATCATATCGAGGTAATTTATTTGTACAAGTCCATGACAATTTATCACGATGGCATGCGGGTCTTATGACATATGTCTTTTGTGAACAGAAATGACATTATTATTATTTCAAAGTTACTTTAGTGCATTTTAATACCACAAAAAGAAACTTCATAATACTTGACTTCGGTTTGGTACTTCATAATGATTCCCTAACACAATACATCTCAGAACACAATTTGTCATTATGAACAATGAGCACAATAGGCAGCCCTACAGTCTCGCTTCCCATATGGAACATAACGAGAAATGGCTAAATTTCAATGATGCATTTACAAGATACAAATGTGAGGGAAAATTTATTAAATATCTCATGTGGCTTCCTTATTGTCGTTATCATTCGTTGCTCCAAGTTTCCACTGAGTTTTGATAGCGACATCTTAACTGCACGTGCCGCCATCTCGAGGGGATTTCAAGATTTAATACACATGAGCGTTTTGTTGATCATTGCTTCTTGGGTAATCTTCATATTGGGTAATTTAAGATGTTTGGTTACGTTGGTATCTGAAAAACAATAACTGTAACTTTATTCTCTTTTCCTTATTGTTTTCTTTCACGTTTCCTTTTTCCTTATAACACTATCTACGGAAAATCAATTATCTTTCCACTGGTTATGTAATCTTTACTTAACGTTTCTTTTACTAATTTAATTTTACTCAAGCTCATATTGACTTTATTGAAATATTCCAAAAATGTTGAACCTTTTACATTTACAATAACTTGATTTACAGCTTGCATAGCTTTACCTTCATTATTCCATAAATCAGGGACATCCTTTTTTATGGAATTACAATATATTACGCCCTTGTCGTCATCCCTTAATGGGTTTGCGAATTTTAATGTGGCGTCGAGGTAACGAGTGCCGCCCATCAGAATAAATTCGTGCGAGGCGCTTTTTAGACGCTCTATTACATTCGCCTGGTGACTGTCAAAAGCTTCTGCTAAATCACGTAGAGAACAATAAAAATATTTCCATATTCATGACGTCGTTGGAACAGTAGATATAACCAGAGATAATAATAAACATTATTGTTTTCCAGAAAGTTTCATCAAGAGTAAATTTTCCCGTTTCTCGTGATGTTCGTCCAAAAGTTTAATTGACTCCTCAAATAAAATGCTTCAATAATTCCGATAAAACAAAAGACCAGAGTCTGTCGCAGGTTCTCATGGCGTAAAAGCATCTTGGAATTTCCTCTTCAATTTTATCTTTCATCGTCTTTATCTTGATCGAAAACCGAGCAAAAATATTTACACAAACTCCCCAGCGCCTGTATCAACCGCACGGATGTTTTATTTAATAACGTCAGACATGATGAATTCAAAACGCTGACAATTACAGGTGCGGGTGACTTGTGACGTCACGCCGCATATCAATTCGCTGAGCAGGAAATATTGCGGCATGTCGCTCCCGCCGCCGCCCGAATGTACTCGCTTTTTATTCCATCCGTCAATTTATCGAATTTAGTCAAAATTTATTGTTGTGTCTCATCGATAAAAATATTTATTGGTCGTTTGTCAGTTTTTGGAAAATTTAGAGCTTCATATTCATATTATGGGTTTGCGACTAGGTTATTTGATAGCAAATCCGTTGTGGCGTATGGTTTTGTTTCATAGGCTTTTTAACTGGTGCTGCTGTATTGGGTTTTGTTTGCTATAATCTAAATTAAACTAGGTACATATTACATGATAGGTTAGACAAGTTGCCAGCTTACTCTGTAGGTACTTCATCTTACGTAACCGAGTAGATAATGTAGTGGCTGTAGATATTTCCGACGCTCCAAGCCTTAATATTGAATCTATTTTGTAAGAAAACTTCCTCTTTTATTATAAGACGTAGGCTTATGGGATTAAAAACTGAATAGCGCTCCGTGAAGAAGAGGCTTTATAGGAAGCTCTGTCGATGTTGATGATAGCGTTAGCGATTTTGTTATAATATTAGTCGTTTACGTGAGCAGTATAATCTTACGATAACTTATTTTATCAAAACTTTTCGCAAATTATAAACTAAAAATGACATTTATTGGAAAAGTTATTCATTGTTTGAAATTCGTTTGAGAAAGTAGGAATGAATTCTACGAATTTATCAAAAATTCTACGTAGTTTAAACTAATGATAGAAATTATATACACTAGTGTTGTTACTTTTTTCTTCTTCTGTGAATAACATTAAAAAAACCTAATCGAATAAATTTTTAACGTTCAGTCTAGACGTAGTAAGTATTACGAGCTCACACCATGTACCGATCGTCAAGCTAGATATTTGACTTTTGAAAATGGCTGCAACTTTATGAATCATCATAAAGGCAAGATATAATGGCCACTGAAACCTTTGTTCAATGACCAGTGTAATTGGACCCCTAACTTTATATGGCAGAGGACGCTTTCTTGCAAAACTTTAGTTCTAGAATTAATATTAAAAAGTTATTATTTATATTTGACTGAGTTAGCTGCTGCTGGTTTTTGGGGATAATGGATTTCAAAAGATATAAAGTAATGGTCAATATTGGATTGTGGATTGTAGTAATTTTTTTTTACACAGGCATTATTTATTTATTACTTATTTACTGCACTTAGGTATTTGGAATAATTAGTCTCTTTTAATATTACGTTTATTTAGCATATTAAGTACTGTATCTTTCTGAAATCAAAAACTATTTCAAATTATAGATCATTAACAGGCACTTTTAAATTGTCAAAATGTTGGTTAGTCAAAAAAAGGTGAAGTTAAATTGCTGTACATATGTAGGGTTATTTCTAGAACACTGGCAACCTCTCAGAACTAACATCATAAACAACAACTTTTGTTCTATAACTTAAAAGTTTATTATATTTTAATTCATTAGATTTTCATACAATAATAAAAACATTTAAATTGAACGTTCTAAATATTACGAAGTCTATGCAAAGCAAACGATAGTACAATAGAGGATGGGAGCGGCTATTGGGCAGTGGGAGGGCTTGATGCGTTTGCGTCGTTTCATACAGACTTAGGTAAAATACAGAGTTGAAATGTGTTAGATAGAACAACGAAATCTTAAAGGTTAGTTTTTGGTAAATGTATTATATGTTTTGTGTTGTAAAAAGCCATAGAACAAAAGTTGTTGTTTATGATGTTAGTTAAAACAGTACTGCAAGGTTGTTAGTATTTCACAAATAACCCTATATGATAATAAGACGCAACATTTTTTGCGAGTACATGTTTATTTTCGAATTTATCCCATACATAAATAACTCATCGGCTCATTAAGCCCAAGGCAGCGTTCCACTCAAATCTTTAGGCAATAAGTTAAAAAGCAATTTGTTGAATCCACCTGGACGCCGCGGCGGCGTGTCCTGCTACTTTTTACTTCAATCCTCTTAATTAAACCGTTTGAGGGGTTTCAGGAATTAAGGCCCCTCCTGCCTCGCAAGTTCTCTTTTCATAACTTCTTTAATTTCGCCGCGGATTTGCGGAATAGCAATGCCCGTTGAATATTCCATCGCCATTTTATGCAGGTACGAATACAACTTTTATCGTTTTAAGAGTTCCGTCGGTCGCGGTCAACTTTTTATGTTTTTGTGCAAGTTTCAGTGTTCGCGTCGGGATGCGTTCTAATGAATCGCTCGGTTCGTTCGGTTCCGAAGGTGTGATTTTTTTTTCAAATAGAGCTTTGTATTTTTAACGGTTCAATGGGTTCACTGTATTTTTAGATAAAAAAAACTTTGGGTGGTTGGGAGATTGTGAATTGAGCATGATTCTGTTTGAATAAATTTATGGTTTGCAATTATCAGTCTATGGTTTTTCTGTTTTCGTAGTATGTTAGGTACTGAGTAAAGGAAAAGAAGGCGTCAAATTTAATACGCCTTACAGCAGGTTTTTAAATTGAGAACTTGTAGCTTTCTGGGATAAAAAGTTGTAACGTTTAGTCTTAATACAGAAACCGGTGGTTAATCATTCAAATAGAAAACCATCGAAGTACTTTTTAAGTTTCGTATCCATTCCACACGCCTTCCTAGTTCGGTTTTTACCAACGAAAAAAGCGTAAGCTATACATACGATTAAAACTGAATATTCTATGAGATGAATATATAAACCTCACGTAGTTTCACCGGGAATGTATTAAAAAGCCAGAGTGGAGGTTTGTGATAAATAGACCGTGTTCCTGCCTTATTAGGATTCCGTCGTGTGCGGAACCCGGGGCCCGGGGTCACGGTCAGCGGCAGGCTTTTGAGAATGTTCTAAATAGGTGGCATCTGTCACTGTTTGTAACGGGCTGTTGCTTGGAATACATTCTGTGTTGGCTTTTAGTTTTATGTGACGACTGTAACGTTTAGTTCTTATCTGAATGAAAACATATTTCAGGTTGACTGAAAACTTTAACTCACTGTCTCTTTCTTTTTTTTTCTTTTTCAATCTACATGATGTATGTTGACTGGTCTATAGATAGTGTCTTCTCTTACCAATTAATGATGTAATATGTAAACATTGTAAGTTGTAGAGTAAACGTGAAGTTTCTTTCCAGTTTTTCTTCATATGGGTGGTCCTTATGGAGAAAATCCGGAAAGAAACTCCAATCCGATTGAGACCGTGCCTTAGCTCCTGAAATTATATAAGTGCCCCTGTTAGCCTATGTTAAATAAAATATTTTTATTATATTTGAATTGAAACGTAGTCAACGACACTCGATATCGGACTCGAATACACACTGCTATTTGTCAAATCACATATGAAGCCTAACAAAGAATTCTCATCTGATACCATAATCCCTACTCCTCCGCATTAACAATTCAATCCACAATCACTAAACGGCTCGTAACAAACAATTGGAGGCAAAAAATTAACAAACAACAAACCTAGATAAGATTCTATCTCCGAACTCCGACCGGTCTATAAAAACCGTTAATTAAAACGATCTAAAATTACCTTAACCCTATTTGTAGCGCAGTACACATCACAAAATACATGCGCGCAGAAGGTTGGATCGGCTTAATAAAGTCAGATTTCTCGAATAACAGCCTAAGCAACTACTTTTTAAGTAATGACGATGGCAAATGTTGAATATTAATAAGCTAATGGTGATAACAATATAAAATACTAGCTTTTGCCCGCGACTTCGTTCGCGTGGAATAGTGACTTCCGAAAATTTCAGTACTGAATTGATGCCGACTCTTGACCAATAGATGGCGTTGTATGTCCGGAATAATTTTTTTTTTTTTTTTTTTTGCAATAAAAACTATCCTATGTCCTTTCTCAAGTTCCAAACTATGTCTGTACCAAATTTCACACAAATCGGTTCAGTAGTTTAGGCGTGAAGCAAAGACAGACAGACAGACAGACAGAGTTACTTTCGCATTTATAATATTAGTTTGGATCTAACATGCAGTGAATATTTATTTTATAAATATAGCATTAATTAATATTTGCCTTATCAAGAGATGTCGTTTTGACCAGTTACTAAGTCATGGAAATTAGATAAACAGTCGTTCCATGTAAATATTCGAACTCAATTGCATTTTTGACAACAGACTCGGCAGATTTATTAAAAAGAAAAAAAAAATATATTTAAAAAAATAATAAAAGGTCGGGTCGACAACGAGCGAAAACAGACATCCAGGCACGTAGGCATATGTGTACATTCGGTGATCTCAAAAAAAAGTACTCTTCGCGAGCACGCTTGCACTCGCTGTGGGGACCTGTGTACCTAAACTGTACCTGGTACGTGAAGCGTAGATGTGTGTGCGTTTTTGTTCATAGTAGTAGTAATGGGGTAGCCAGCCTTTCGGTGTTTTACTGGGTATATTTCGTAGAGTGTGCGCAGGAATTGCATGACTTGATTCCGCCTTCTCATTTCTACCATCAGATAACCCGACATACGGTGGATATCCACTCATGCGTTGTTAAAACCTCTACGGTCCGGACTAAGTGTTTTGCCTCACTTCAAAATACTAGAACAATATTTACCTGCTGCGGTCTTCCCGTCCGATTATAATTTGAGTGTCTTCAAGGCAAGAATAGACTCATAAACTAGTGCGCCTTACCATCCGAGATTTCATCACTGCTTACCATCAGGTGGGATCGCAGTCAAGCACTAGTTTAAATCAATAAAAAAAAAAGTACAAATTCGACCTTCTGCATATTTTTTATTTTATCTGTATCTGTGCATCCCCGATTCAAAAGTTTCGCGACTGCAGAGCGTACGAATGGCGAAGCGAACCGAGCGAGCAGTGACGTAACAAATTAGCGGATTCATTTTGTTATTTATTGTTTGAGCTTTTGTTTGGTATGGCGCTATGGTGAAAGGTTGATTTAATTGTGTTCTCGCCTTGCGGTTTGGAGTAATGGTGCTGGAGTGAGGTCATGTTAGTTAGAAATGGAGCACGGGACCAAATTTAACTTAATTACTCGTATGTAGTCAGAATCATACTTTATGAAGCTTACTTTATTATATAATATTCGGATTTAGCAAATATAATTAAAATGATTCTTTAATAGATACCTGAAAGTCATAATAATTAGATAACATGGACGTATGCATTACTTTTGTGTTCATCGAATCAAAACTCATATGCAATATTTTAGGGCAGCAGTGGTGACCGAATGGTAACGGCTCCGACTTACGAGTTGTAGATCGTGAGTTCCAACCCTGCCAGGAGCATTACTTTATGTATTTTATTTCATTAGCATTGCTCTCAAAACGGTGAAGAAAAATATCGTGAGGAAACCGGCATGTCCTAGAACCAAAAATTCGAAGACAGGTGACATTCACCAACCCACACTGGGCCCGCATGGTGGATTACGGCCTATTCTCCTTCCTAGAGAAGAGGCCTGTGTCCCAGCAGTGGGAACATCAAACAGGCTGATGATGATGATGATGATATTTCAGGGAGTGTGCATCGGAATTGCGTAACATAACGTACGGACCGGAATTTTGTGTCGGACTTTGTGTCTTTAAGTAAAAAGGCAAGGCTGCAAAGGCTTCTAGGCAAGCGCAATTCATTGTTGATCACATAATCGCTTACCATCAGGTGAGATAGTAATATTTTACTTAAGATATTACTTACTTTTCTTTTGGTATGTACCTATCTACTTATAGCAATCTTAGAGAGTATTGTCCAAAATATAATTAACAGTATTGTGAGATACTGATATTGATAAACATAAATATCTCATTAAACGATTATACCCACTCAACATAGCGAGGTTTAATGCCATGAACACGTTTGTACAAGCTCACCCCCACACGTAATCCTTCGGGAAATAACGTTACATTACATTATTAAGAGCGTATCATTTTGTTACTGGTGCTGCAACTTAGATACGTTAATTTGATTATGGCCGCACTAATGTAACATAATGTATGAGTTGGTGTAAACTAAAATGAAATAAGGAAAATACTGAAAACTAAACTACTGTTTGCAATTCGTCCGTTGCGCTTAGTTGCTCAAGGCATAGTAAATTAATGTATCGTTGTACTACGCGCAATGATGGCGGTGGGTTGAGGTTGAGTCGCTCAAAACCTATTTTTGTTATGCACACGGAATTATGCACGATTAGATTTACTTACAGTTTGGTTTTTGATGACATTTGTTTCTGGTTGTCTCAATAATGTATTATTTTGTACACTGAATACCTACTCATCATCACCTATTACCATCCACTCACCTATTCATGATTATATATTTTACCTACCATTCATTAACATTGTATATCTATGCATTTATTTACCCTATACCTAACACAAATATAATTAATTTTCATCCGTACACTCTTAATATGGTTCAGTTGAAAACCAACGTCAGGCAAGTTCAGGTAACTACCACGTAGTTGTCTGGTACTTTTGCAGAAATGGATCTATTTGGCGCAACCGTGAGGCACACAAATTTAGTTACCTATTTTTTTTTTAATCTTAAATTTATATATATTCTTACTTTACTTTTATTTTCTTTGTGTGCAATATCTTTTTTATTTTGATGCAACCGTGAGGCACACAACTGTTTTTTTTTGCTTCATCTTTTTTTTTATTTCGTGTTTCCTAAATATTGTGTGTGACTTGTGTTGTGAAAATAAATTCATTTTCTTTCTTTAAAAGTGTGTGATCATGTCTAAACAGTTTGGATAGACCTGATGACCTGGATATAAATGATAAACTGGTCCGGCTCTGCTCGCATCCAGATTCCAACAATTTTCACCATATTATTTCGTTATTTTTATCACAAAAAAACCTCTTATCTCTTTCTTACAAAGGTACCACGATATTCTTTACTATCTTAAAGGTACAATGATTGTAAAATAAATAATTGTAGTACATTATATTAGTAGAAATGCCTCATTAAAGTTCTGTTCCTACCGTATCTATGTTTTTATTCCACGCTAGCCCAACATTTTGAAATTCTCTCCGTTATTGCGTCCTATGTAAAAAGTTTTCTCAAGACGAGGGTCAAACACTTCTGAAGGAATAACTTTTTACCTTACTTTACTTTTAAAGGTAAGAAAGCGCACGTCAGGTTCTATAGTTAGTTATTTTCACACCTTTTACTGGCTGAATTTTTCAGTGAATTAAAAAATGGTCTCGAAAAAACAAGAGAGGGATTAAAAATGCAAAAGAAGCCCATCAAATATTGATGACCATATCTGGTCCCTTTATACCTGTTAACAATATTGCCAGGATTATTTAATTTATGTATACATGTTTCCTATTTGCTGGAAATACTTGCTTTTACTTTTCGAAAGGGCTTAATAAAGGTTAATTAGGGATCAAGTTATATTAAAAGACACTCAATTTGATTTTAAATGTATTCCATTTCATACCAAAAAGTTAGCTTAACAGAAATTATAATTAGACTTAAGACACAGTTAAAGAAAGAAACTCACATTCTAACTCTAAAGAAAACTTTACACCCATTAGCAACAAGTACCGTCAAACCTGAAAGAAAAACGCTTCTCCTTTAAATAAACACAACTGTACCTAAAACAAACTCCTTTCAAAAGAACTCTCAAGCCAGATGTTTTTCTTTCAAGGCCGCTCTAATGCCACGTCATTACATATACTTCACTTTAAGTAAACGTCAAACGCATTTCACTGGTGTAATCGATCACAATCACCATGCCCGACATTGCCCGACCACGGCGTACGCACATTTGGGATGTAAATGGGCCATCCTTATCCCGCTTTTTGCGAAATATCCAAACAAATATATTCAGTGAAAAAATCAAGCAACGTGAGATAGTCGGCGATGTATTGTTCTTTAGAGGTAAAAAATCATTGCGCTTATGTCTTATTGTGAGGAGGCAGGGTGGTTAATCGAGGGTGCCGTGGTAAATGTTCGGTTTTTTCGTTCGGTAGTTTTTTTCGTGAACTTCGATGGTATCATTTGTTTAGATGGGGTTCGACTGAATGGGTTAAATCTTTTGTGATCGGCTTCAAAGATGACGATATTTGACTGTAGCCGTAAAGTTTGCAAAAGTGTATACATTGCTCTATTAATCTGTAGGTTACGGCGAGAGACTTCCGCGTACATCGAAGGATTGGATCAATTTGCCTGCTCGGTCTTCCCGTACGATTATAATTTAGGTGTCTTCAAGGCTGAAGTGAATAGGCTCCTAATATAATTGTGCGCCTTACCATCAACAATCTTAGTATCATATGGGATCGCAGTCAAGCACTAGTTTATAATAAACAAAACATATTTTGGGTTTTAAAAACATACTTTATCTACATACCTTAGGAGTGGAATTGAACATAAAATTGCCTACTTAAAATTCAACTCAAATAGTGTTACTGTACCAACAAAGCTCATGAATAAATGTTTAAAATAATTTGTACGTATTTCATCAAAATATCTCATTAATTGAAACTGGTATTCGTACTCTGAATACGTTGATAAAACCGTTACAATTTTAGTACAATTATGCTATAATAGCATAATTGTACTAAAATTGTAATAGCATAAATAAAACTACGATTATAAACAAAAATACGTACATACAAATTAAATTAAATGCTCATAAATTTTTATTATTAACTCGTCGTTATTTATACAGTTAAACCAATTTTTAGAACCATAATTTCCAGACTGTGTTAAATATCGGGTTTAACTCTGGCGGTTATAAAGTTATAACAGTAACTATAGTTAAATAGGTCACCCTGTATAGGAACGCGGTTAAACGGCCTCCGCTAGTGTATGGAGTTATTTACTTGGTTATGGCTCTGTTATTATGAAATGCATTTTGTTTATAGCAATTTTTTATAAATCTTAAGTTTTAAGTAGGTAGTACGCTACTTAAAATTCAAGATAAACAAAAAAACAGGGCATGTACGAGTCGGACTCGCGTACTGAGGGTTCCGTACAAACTTACCGATAAAAACAGTTCAATTCCTGAATTGAGTTACGAAGATTTTTCCGAACCACAGTGTTTTGTGACGTAACCACAAAAAAATTCAGATTTTTTCCTATAATCGTGCTACAAGACCTTGCTTCTTGCCAAATTTCAGGATTCTAGGTCTCTCGGTACTTCCCGTTGACCTAGAATCCTGAAATTTTCCTCCCTGTGAATTCCTTTGAGTATTAAATAAACGATTTTTGCGTCATAAACGGCTGTATTCTCTTTTTTCCGTGAACTTACAAGTTTGATTTTTTCACAACTTTAAGAGACCGCAGACCTGAGTATTTGGTTTTAATTTCAACTTAATACCTCCACGCTTTACCGAGATAAATGGACGGACGGATGGACAACAAAATGATCCTGTAAGGGTTCTGTTTTTTTCCTTTTGAGGAACGAAACCCTGAAAAGCGCCATCACTACTACCTATACTGCAATAAAGCGTGCCCAAGTGATGTCTCTTAGTGAAAACTTAATGATGTCTTTTGTATAGCTATTTTGTAACATGTGGTCAACTAATGCAGTGAAGTAGCCCAAAAGCGAAAAAAAAATATTACCAACAAAAAAGAAGCCAGATGTCACGTCTGTGGTTTAAAATATTATGTAAGGTAGGAGTGTGGTTTTAGTCAGTAGTCTGACACTAACCAGACTGGCTTATATGCGAGGCGACCTGGGTGTCCAAGTGTGTTAAAAAACAGCCTAACAACAACTCTGTTCGTGAAAGCCCCGTATATCGCTTGGTATAATTCCTTAAGTAATAGGATTAAAATGATCACAGTCTAGTGGAAAAAAGGAGATGAAATTGACTAGATAGTTCAATTTTTGAGTACAGATATCAATCTTCATTCTAATATCACCAAACAGTCTAAACTGCCATAACTTCATTCAATAGGTTTACCTCTATATTACCTCTAACTTTCAATAGACTGGAACTCCGTACATATTCGAACTGATTTGCATTCACTCTTCCTTCGCGTTGGTAGCGTAACCCCGGCTCATCTCATTACGACGCGTCGCGCTTACCGCGGCACCAGGCGGGTAGGAACGGGTAGGCGATGTTCACGCTTGGAGGCCTGGGCGGACTGTTAATGTACTTAAAGTTAACAAGTGAGCTTGGGTGACAGACAAATGTGTTCATGATTGATAGACAGGGCTTCACCAGCGGAGCTGCTTTAGGCTTGATAGATTTAGATACTGAGTAAATTTTACCACAATACGACGCAAGGTAGGAGGAGGAGGAAATTCTACCACCGATGTTAGCGAATATAGCATAAAAATTGAGTAACTACTAATAGATACTTGAGTAATGAGTATGACATTGCAAAACCCTACCTGGACGATGGTATTACTTATTAATCTTCCTCTTCATTCTTGTGTCGTTTACCCTCAATGCTGAGGGTCGGTAGCGGTATTTTTCCAGTTTACCACCTCGTTTTCTGGGAATGCGGCCAAAGGAATCAAAGATTCTTCTACAGCATATGGTGGGTGAGTATCATGGGTGACTTGAGTTCAGTTCAGTTGTAATGGAGTCGTTGGTCCGATGCTCTGTCCATTGGATATTAAGCATTTTCCTCCAACAGCACATCTCAAAAGCGTCATCTCAAATGATCTGGACCCTTAAAGAAGCTGACCATTACCGGGGTCAACTTCTTTGAGGGTGCAGGTCTTTGGTGGTGGTGGTGGTGGTGACGAGCTTTCTTTTGGTCTTCCAGTCGGTCCAGACGCGATTCAGCCGTGACATTGTGCTTTATGCTGCCCCAGTACGTCTTCTTATGTCCTGCTCACGTGATCTATTTTTAATTATGGTCCAGATGGACCAACTCGTCTACTGTGTCCAGGTTTAGTGTGAATTTTTTGAGATGCATTTGTGCTCAGTTGGTGTCAATAGACTCTCACCCTATTACATGAACTTCAACATAACGTGGGTCTATTATTAGGTATACTAGACCAGTCACATGACGTGATAGAATACATTAGAAACACCTAGACGAGATCTTTGCCAGTAAGTATGTATGCTGAAATAAGAGATAATTTAGAAAAAAGGAAAAGAGAGAACTTATGGTTCTGAATTAACTCTCTTGTTCTTCTTTTCATTATTATTAGGTATACCTTTGCCTAACACGTCGGAAAATACCAGTGCGTTATGTACTTGTGTTTTAGCCATTTGCGGAGGACTTTGCCAACAATAAACAATGAGCATTTCCTCTGAAAGGTTAAAATTACGAGTTGTCAAAAATCTTCATATTTCAATTTCCACAAAAATAACCACAACTCATTTTAAAAAATTATTCCAATAACATATGCCCAGTTTTAACGGCCGTGGTCGCACGTACCCTGACCGAGCTCTGCCCACCGCTGCACCGGCGCGCCCGTAATGAGTACCTACTCCACATGTCCACATAATTAAAATATCGAGTCCGGCATAAACAGCAACAGACTGCTCAATGTGCTCATAAATGCGTAAATTTATTTTAACGACTTCGATGAAAAAGCTTCATAAATTGCCGAAGTTGTGAACAGGAAACTTCATTTATTCACTTTGTAAAATTTTATGGATGTATGGTTTTTCTTTATTTCGTTTTAGTTTTTATGTGGCCATCCATATTGATTTTCTTTGTTTCGTAGCGATGAATTCAAATAAAATTTTGCCTGACCCGTATTTAGGAATCTGCATGGTTCTAACGTTAGCCTTATCTAGATTCTGGGCGGTGCAGGTAGATAAAATATACTTTTACTACAGGAGTTAATGTAGTTTCATAAAGACATTTGATTCACACGTATTACTGCCGGTAAAGAGAATGAAAGTCACTCCATCGTTCTAATAAAAATTTAAAAAAGAAATATTAAATTCGCAGTCCTTAGCAGTCCGTTCACCTTGTTCGTCGAGCAGTTCCTCGGAGTGAGAAAGTTTCAAACAGACATAATTTGACGTCGGATCACAGCGCTCACGCCTCTTTTTTATCATTATTCTTAACCGTCCCTCCTCAAGTACACGAAATAAAGAGCGCCTCCGTGATTAGAATAATATATTTCTCCAGTATAAAAAGTAGGACGAGAATAATTCTAGAAATGTGCTCGAATTTTGTTAGCTTTCAGACTTGTTAAAGGGTTAGCTTGGATATCTACCAAATTATAATATTATGCTGTAGAATTTGCATATAACTAAGTTTGAAAAGGAAAATCTTATTTCTGGAGGATAAAATAATAATAGTCTACGTTTTGTGAGACGCATTCAATCAGGAAAAAGTACATTTAGATCATTCTATCGTCAGAAACGAGTGAATTTTGCCGGATGTATTCAAACAATAGTGTTTTAGATCCGGAATCCCATTCAGTAAATATTTCACTATATACACCGCCCTAGAAAACCACAATACCCAAGAACAGTACACCTCCTAACCACATTTCAAGTCTCGAATTGTTCCACATTAACGTTACAAGAGGAGCTTGTCTGAACACGCTCGAAACTCTAAACTAATCCGATGTATCAGGATCGGTAATAACACGAGTTTATATCATATAGTGAGTACGCTCTGTATAACATAGTGCGCGCAGAGAGAGTTGGCGTAGTAGTGTAGCGTGTATGGCGAGGCTTGGCCTACATATACTTCGTACGGCTAGGCCTGGCCTACATAAAGACAGTATTACAGCGCAAGGGCTCCGAAGATCATCGATACCGTGTTATTTCAAGTTTCGGCTGAACAAATTGGAAAGGCGTGAGTTGAGAGCGGAAGTGATTATAGATTGAATCTTGATTGGTAATTTAAGTTTGGTAGTCGCTGCTCTTTGGTGGTAGGTATAGGCTTTTAGTTCTTAAAGGCTCTTCGATGTATATTAAATATATCTCAGACATGATTTTGATTATGTGATGCAAACGAAACAATTTTTAAGTCATGTGCTCCTTGCACATGACTTAAAAATTGTTTAAGTAACAATGTTTTTCTTAAAGGTTTTGCCAAGCAAGATTTTAAAAACACTGTTTGATTTATCTAATAAACCAAACCTGATTACATAATAAACTAGATTGACTAGAAACAATCCAAATACATTTAAAACCTATTCATCATGACTTACTTAATGATTTAAGTACTAGTACTGACCTAAAAATACTGTATAAAGTCGGTCTTAATGCTTTAGGTATTTTTTACCAGTTCTTTTTATCGATTATATTCGCTTATACCTTGCACCCCATACCCGGACACCGCAGTTCCTGCGTAGCGGTCGGGCCGCCGCCGGCTCCGACCGGTCGCTGCCAGAGTGCCGGCTCCGTTCCGACCTCTTGATCCAATATTATTCTATGATAAATTACTTACCCTCTGCCGAAGCTTTGTCCCTCCTACTTCAGCTCAATGGAATCCAGCGCCATTTGTCTTTCCCTCTATATCTGTGCTAGTACTCGTACTAGATATCTACAGAATGTAGACTATCTACCTCGGGCGAATCTCCACTTAGATTGACATTTGTCCGAGGTTCTTTGTATTTACTTTGATGCTTTTAGGTTTATAAAAAAAGTCAATAACGTTCACTGCAATAGACAGGTAAGCTAAGGATAACTTTTTAAAGATAATCCATCCTGCTCAGTTGCCTTTTGCGTTCCCGAGCTGTGATGACTTCCGAATGATCCCGCAGCTTGTGTTGGTGTAGGCACACCAACACAGGCTGCGGGACATCTCTCTAGCCTTTTGTCAACTAGCTTAGGGTTTTCTCAACTAGCTTCCAGTCTAGCCAAACGCAGCTGAGTACAAATATTTTACATGAGGCGACTGCCTATTAGACCTCCACAATCCAGGTACTGGATACACTGATGGTCTGATTTTCTGGCGTCTAAATTACCTGTAAGAACTGTCAAAGGCCTTCATCCACTTGTCAATGTTGAAGATTAAAATACATAATATTTTGATTGACAGACTCCAAGCAATAACTTCCATAACAGATTCAATTTCCGATATGCTTCCCCATCTGATTCCCCTCCGTAAATAATTATGTCTCTGCTAATATTTGCATTAAATACCGACACTCCATTCTCTCAAGACCAGGAAGTATTTGAGAAGTCGGTTGATGCGAATAACGAACTCACAATCAAATAGAAACAATTAGCAAGTTGTGAAGGAGTCAATCCGCGTCAGATCTCGTCTCTCAGCAGGCTCAATACATTAGTATCGACAGATGTGATTGCATATTCAAGTACGCCCTTAGTTAAGGACGTGGGCCTAAAACACTTATGTGGACAACCCTCCCCGGCCCGCAAATCGAATCAGGCCCACCAACCCTCAGGGCACTGGATGGACGACATAATTCCCTATTTGCTTGCCCACGAGATTTCATCCGCATCTCAGAAATGACAACGTTTGTCTACCAAATAAAATACACGACAACTTATCGGAGGATTTGGAATATGGATGAATGAAAATATTGTTGTTTCCGATCGTTCATTTAATGACGTCAACATTTTGACATGTATCAAACGGGGTCGCGTTTCAAAGATATACGGAATTACTAGTTATTAATTTACATAATTGCCCTTATCAGATGATGTAACTGACAGGTTTCCTAAAGGGGTCGTATTCGTAACCTTGTACATTCCACATTATCGAATAATGACAATTTATCGAGAAATTTCCCCATACATGAGAATCATTAAAATTGGTATTAACCAAACTTAAACTGTATAAGTTGTCCGAGAGTTTGAAATAAAAACTGCAGAATCTAACTAAACATCAAAACTTTGAATGTAATGTCGTCGTCAGAATTAAAGCGCTGCAAGCTGCACTAGCGGCGAGGGCGACGGGAGTGACGGGAGCGGAGCGAGCGAGCCCACCAGCGATATTAAAAGTCACGTCTTATCCTGAACAAGTGGTAAAAAGGAAGGGTAAAACTTCCCTCTGCCGGTAAAATATTCACCTGAACATATAACGCGCGGCCCGGGGTGGGTGATCTTCACTCTGAAATTAAACAAGTTATGAATGGGAAACTTTCAAGAACGGGATTTAATAGTCGTGGATAAGTAATAACTGAGTTTCATTAGTATTCGAAACATTTTATGAATAAAGTTGTGGTTATTAATGGCACTATTCGCAGTTTCGTATCCGCGCGCTCCGGTTTAGGTTTATAATTTAATTTGTGAACAATATTCGGGCGGGTAGCTTAAATCAATGTAGCTAGTTACGTACGAGTATGTGGTCGGTTGCGCGATGAAACCGCTGTTTAGTGATACTAATTAATCCCATGAATACATACTAGTTTCACTCATGCGTTTTTCATCTATTTTAAAATAAAAGCTGGCAAACTTTGCTCATATATTTCTGCAACAGAAAATAAAATGAAATTAACATCTATTTCTCCGTTAAACGTCGCAGTGAAGGCTATGAGAGCCATTTTGATAAATATTGTGCTCCCTTGGGTTGGACGCTACAAAGGGGAACTTTGTTGCGTTTTTAGTTGAATGCATATTTATTATTTGAAAAGGCGTAGTAATGAAACTTGTAAAGTTATGAAAGAAAAGGGTGAATAGACCGCATATTTTTCATTTGAAGTCTTCTCCACACGCTGACAAATATTGGAGTTTATAAAATTAACCAAGCCTTTAGTATTCATTGTCAATTTTATAACTGCATCAGACAAAAAATATTTATATTTTGATTTTAATACTGAAAATTAAAACGGCAAACTTACTTTATTAATTCAAATTTTATTTTCAGACTATAAATATCTTAATCTTAATCTTTTTAACTTTTCCAAACCAAACTTGGTTCGTAAATTAGAATTACTTTACCTTTATCCGAACTATTATCTTCCGTAAATAGTTTACACTCTTATATAATTTTTGATAAGAATTTTAAAATTAGGCTTTGCGAAGCTTTCTTTATTGAGCTCGAGATTAACTGTAAAACCTTTTGTAAAGAACAACAGCACGAGGATTTAGATTTGTTTTATCAGTGGCATGCGGAAGGACGTCAATCGGTGCCTGCTCCCTAATGAATTGACCTGGCCCAATGACTCGTGTAATGTTTGACTGATTGCTCGGCAACCTTGTACTAGGTATGTGATTTACTTTGCTTTTATTTTATTGATTGATCTGAATTGGATTGTTTGGTTTTCAGGTTTGTTAATTTTTAATTTAAAGATTTTGTTAAGTATTGTAAGATTCTCTTCTCATCTTTAAACCTACGACGATAAAGATAAATATCTTTATTTCAACATCTTCCTGTCCTTGTCTCGTTTTATTTGGGGTCACACGTTTTTTCTCTTTTGTTATTTTACCCGTCACGCTATCACTAACTCTATCTTTTTTTTCATATCTCTTTCCACATAATCCACCAATCTTTTCTTAGCCTCCCTCTTTCTCTCTCCATAAATTCACATGTGCACTCATAACTCTTTTAGTAACTTGCGTCGCATCCCTTTTCATTACATTTTTAGTCACTGGCGCCACTTTCAAGCTTCCTCTAATGTACTAATTTCTCACTTTATCCATTCTCGTCACATCACACGTCTATATCAACATTCTCATCTCCACTTCATGCAATTTATTTTCATTTGTCTTTTTTACAGCCCAACGTTCTGATCCATACAGTTTGACAGGCTTTAATTATCTCGGACTTATGGATTTTACCTTTCAATTTGAGAGATTTATTTTCAAACCGAATTTTGTAAAATATTAAAGCTTTTTAACAGATTAACACAACGACTTTAATTTTGTATATAATTAGAAATAATAAGGTTATAAGCATATTTTAACTTTGTAAGGGTACACAGTCTTAAAAGTAATGTTTCTCCTCTGACACAATTTTTCAAAATCAACTTTAAAAACATATATTAAAGTAGCACCTGACAACAACACAAGTGTAACATAATTTCCGTCCAGTCGGAGAGTGTCCGCGCTGTCCGGAATGTCCGGGTGTCCGAGTATTCGGAGCGGACATAATTTAATACATTGACGACATCTTCGTGCTGGCGGGTCCGCGTTGCGTGACCCACGTACCTAACCGTTGACCTGATAAAAAGGTGATCGGAATCCTGGAATCAGGAGACAGGCGGTAGCGGGACCGATTTAAAAAATAGAGATTTTGGATTTTTTTGTCTCATAATTTAGATCTTAAAGCGTGAAGTTTGGATGGTTTGGAACAATTTGCTTGCTAGGGTTTTCCTGTCCGATTATAATTTAAATGTTAAATAATAATGTTAATGTTATTTAATTATTTTAATGTTTTTCCTTTAGTTTTGTTTATTCGGTGTGCAATAAAGATTATAATAAATAATTAAATAAATTTAAGTATCTTTAAAGTTAGAGTAAATAGGCTCTTAGTTAACAAGTGATGTAATCGTTAATGGTGAGACACACTTGTTAATTAAGAACCAATTTACTTTTACAAGCCTTGAAAACACCTAAATTATAATCGGACGGGAAGACCGCAGCAGGCAAATTGTTCCAGTCTCTCGATATACGCGTTATAAACGACGAGGTGAAACGCTTAGTCCGTACCGAGATTTCAACAACATAAGGGAGGATACTGCTATGCTGATTTACTGCTTGGGGCAGCAGGCCTAAGAATTTGATATTAATTTCAGCTTCATATCTCAACGGAGTCTTAAGAAATTATAAATCTAATAATTTGCCAGAGATATGATACAACGGGTGTTACACATTGAGATGTGTACTACTTTTTTGCCTTCTATAGGTGAGCCTATAGGAGGCTTGAAACAGGGGGTGGGAGTGTCAGACCTGCACTGGCCACAATGATCTTTCAGTTGTCCTTGTTAGCAAGAGCAACTGAAGGAACTCCTTTGAACAATCTGCTGTCCTTGCAGGCGTCGACCTTGACCAGCCCCGTCCACTTTGCTGACATCTTTTTGAAGTACGCGTGGCTTGGTCTTTATCATTTACAAGCCCATGCCTACGGTGGCTGTACATCGTCCTGCGACTCCCGACGCCCGACGCTTCTCCGACGGGGGTCAGGGCGTGAGGCTGGTCTTTGTCTCAAGGTTACAGCTGCCTGCTTGGCTTGAATTACTGCTTCACAGGAAGAGGTGACTAGCTCTCATTCCTTCTAGTTTTATTGCAGGCACTGGCCCTGTGTAGAGCCACCGAACACTGGCCTGCAATTGCAAAGGTTATTATAATTCTTATTCTTTTTTATTATAATTATTATTCTTAGATAGAGTGAGTCATAAAGACGCCCATTAGGTTGTCTTAAATCGCCATACTCTAGTAACAAGCACCACCAGCTAAGGTCTGCAGATACAGCAATCGAAGCGATTTCGCCGGGCTCCGAATAGATTGTCCACTCGCTATCTTTTGTGCCACTTATCAAGGGCGGCGTTTTGTGAACAAATTCTTTACTTTTTTCTGCGCTGTTCACTCGAATTTATTAAAATAAGGTCTGATCCAATACATTGTGCGCAGTAAATTACGACACGATTGTTGATCGCAGATTTTTTGGAGTCTTTCGAAGGTGGGATGGAAGGGAAAGGCACATGTGGGCATGTTTGGTATTGGAAGAGGGTTGTTGAATGAAAAGATGCGGGTCATAATACCGTCACGTCTATTTTGGTATTTAGAAACGGGGTGCAATATTTTTGATCTACTAGCCTTTTCAACCATCAAACATTTTAATCTATCTCAGTTAAATTCTATTATTGGTAAAGCGGCCCAGCGTGACAGACGAACACAAGGTCTTCGATTCAATAACGATTACAGATCTTTTATTCAATTTTAATACTCGATCATTAATTTTTGTTATCGTGGTTTGTTCAAAGAAATTTACTGATGCCAACTACCGATAGATACATTAGTCTGGTTGGAGTTCACGACCTTTGCAATAACTATTTCAAAACCATGATTACTTTCGTCATGCACTTTCAAACTAGGAGAAAAATAGAAAAACGTTTGCGATGTGCCTTTTAAAGTTTAAAACGGTCTAATTATTCCATACTCGTGCCCGTGCTAATAACGGTCGTTTCTCAGAAAAAACGTTGCTTTTTATTTCTTTATAACGTATTTTTCACCTGTGTTTTTTGTCAGTTTGATAAATGATACCAGGAATTTTATTGCAATAAAGTTAAGCTTTTGCTTATTTTTCAAATTAGTTTACTACCAATTTGTGGATAATCTACTAAACAATCCATTAGTGTCGGCTGTCCGCGCTATACTTTCTAGTTTATGATTTATGGACTGCATTTGTCACTTTCAATAAAAGTATTCAATTGCATGGTGATGAATTTGTTAAATGTCAGTTGACACTATGTGCTACTGGCATATTAAACTGCGCAAACAAATATTTTTCCGGAATAGTTTTTCTTTTGACATGCTTCCTAATATTAAGTTATCTGCTAGATACAGATGGTGTTGATAGCAAGGTGTAAGTATATGCTAGCCACTTATCTTGACAACTGTAAATTTAATATAAATTATCCTGCCATCACAATTTCCTCGTAAACCGACAGGAATTTAGCAAAGCTGTCGATTGGTAACTTACTATCTATTAATACCGCGACCAAATTTCCTGACTTCCACTAGAGATACATACTTCGCAGCATTCACACTTCGCCACGTTTCCAGCGGTATCTCACTCAATTTATCTGCCTCCACGATAAAGTAAAATACATGTCAAAATTGAGTTTACGTCTAAAAACCAATTTGGATTATCTGATTTGCGAGTTTATATATAAAAATGGATTTTCTGTGCGGATACGTTGTTCGGCGTGTTTATTTATTTTGCTGAGCAGCTTACAGGACGGAGTTAGGCTTCGGTAATGAAGTTTTTATGTAACCCTAACTGAGGCGGTGATATTATGCCATTCTTTTTCTACATTAGGTACATTCGATAAACTTACGATCTTCAAAGAAAACCTTTCCCTAAGATCGCTTTAACAAATTGTTCAAACAGCAGATTGCCTCAATCCTTAACCCCAAAGGTCGTTGACCAATTTTGTTACTACAGACGAGTCTATAGCCCTTGATCTTGTATAAACACGCACATTAACTGTTTTTCATTTGAGCTACCATTGTTTGTTAATCGGAACATAAATCTGCTATTACAATTTAGGCTATTATAACCTAGGCCAAAAGCAAACACAAATTCATCACGACCAGAGACAGGTGATTGTGTTTGTATAACCTAGTCACGCCACTTCATAGCGTGTTAATATTGCACTTTTAACCCGACCGTGCAGCCCGAATCAGAGGGTTCCGATCAAGTGGCGTTTAGGGCGTGAACTTACAAATTCAAAATCGAAACTTCGCCTATCGCCATCGATCCCCGCGATCGTTCGTCAGCACCGCATTGACTCGGTATACCGACGCCGGTCACGTAGGTAGCGTATCTTTATTCCGCGACCTATTTGCCGTATCGCCTCCCAATCGTTTAGTTCTCGATTGACTTTATTAGTTCTGTATCGATTCTGCTTTGTTACCGTCATTAACGCCAGCGTCGAATCTTTTTTTTTGTGTTTCGTTCTCGTGTGTGATTCGAGTTCGTGAGCGAAGTACTTAACAGCACGAGGATCATATTACAGAGTTGTTGTCTTCACTGTAATGTATCCTGCTATAACGTCTGATGTATATGTTCTACGAGAATACACGAGTATTTCACATTCTGTTTTATTATTTATGAGTCCCTTGTTTATGAGTTCTTTGTGAAATAGCATCTGTTTGCAGATATTTTAATTATTTTTCAAGTTAGCATGAATTTTATTATTTCTTTGTCCATGTTTTTCTATGACGTTGCTTTTAGTTTTAGTTGGAAAATCACGTTGTTTAGAGTTTTTATTATTCAGAGCATGTTCGTAACATTTTGTCGTAATAACGTTTCTAGAAAATGTGCTTTTAATGCCCTGTTTTATTACACAGAAGTTATCTTTTGTGTTGTAAAATATGTCTCTTGCATTTGATAATTATTTTATGTAGTGACTTTTCAATGCACGTTTATTTCAGAAACGAATATAGAGATAGATTGTGTCAGTTGTAAATACAGGTTTTTATTAAAAGAGCATAGTTTTGCGACCCAATAATAGTAATGAACAACTTCCGAAATAATAAAATGTTAGCTAAATCCGAAAAAAATAATGTAACCATGACCTGATGGAGCGTAACCAACATTCACAGCCTGGTTCAATAGTGTTCGCTTTGTGTGGACCGAACTCAAACACGCTGGGCGAGCGAGCGAGCTCCATACAATTAAACTCTCACCCAACCGCGAGAGCCTAGGACTGCGGTTTGGCACGTACTTAGGCAACGAATGGACTTTGTCATTTTAAATCTGGGAAAATTAAGAATCCTTAATATTCAAGATTGAGATTGACAATAAAACATTTTTACGTTATACAATGCTTGCAACGATGAACAATTCTATCTGTAGTTCTACGTCGTTCATTCCTCATATTAAAACAAAACGACCCTGAGTCCAGTTGCATGCTGTTTAAGTTATTACCAACGATTTTCCATCGTCCGGATCAATTAGATGATTCATCCCCGCCATATTGGACGAAAACTATGAATATCCGAATAACGAGTGATACGCGAGTTGTGTTGTACTGACAATTCCACACAGCTACAACACATATTTTTGATTTGAATGAAAATAGACGCGCTTTACAGTTTGAATATACATCGAATTTACTTGAAAAATACATGTAGGTATAGTGACGTTTTTCTATAGAAATAAAATATCATTCAGATAGTTGCTGTGCGGCTGAAATAATATGCTGAGTTTTAACGGTATGGCGATTTGAACTTATTTTTTTAACAAAAATACATACACGTAATGTCCTTCGGGACGACAAAGGGTACCTCTGACTCTCATTTGTCGTAGTCAACCTTTACATTGGCTTCTAAATCTGCGATTTCAAGTCCGAAATCTGTGCGTAACAAGGCAACATCTATTAACAAACATAATCCCGGGGGCGGTCAGTATCCTCGCATATCCCATTAAAGAGGACAAACAATAAATTCGGGATAAAAGTGGGCAAATCCTTCGGGCGGACGGAGTCGATCCGTCGACCCCGAAAGACTGTCCTGCGTAGAGATAAACATCGATAAGGGTCCGGCTATCAGGGCCCGGCGCGGCGACCTGTTCATCTGCGTACTTTACGAAGGTACCTTCTATTTATGCAAAGGTGGGAACTTTCCAGTTTTTATGGCAGTAAGTTGGACTGAAATATCGTCCGTTTGACGTAGGTACGCGACGACGTGAGCAGTCGAAGCTCTGTTGAGATTCTTGCTCCAACTTTCGAGAAAAGGACTGTTCTTTTTTGTGCTTGCTCATTTTATCGCGAGCAGTTGAAGCATATGTACGAGCGATTTTTTCCTTTAATTCTGGAACCTTCTTTACTATTTCAGGAAAATTCATATTTAACCTGATTTGCTATCAAATATTTACAACTTGAAAATAAACTTGCGACAAAAAGTTGTTCACACAAAGCACTCCTGTATCAAAGCTTCGTGAGCTAATATTTCTTACTGTGACAGGTCGCTAACCTCTGCCCTGTATAAGTACGTTGAGTGAGAACCCATTTCAGTTAGTTGACTCTGAATACGTGCGCGGCGAGTTAAGTACTAGGCGATGAAAAATCTAGACCCGCGGAGACCCTGATCATGATATTGCAAAGATGTATCGTAACGATACCCAATTCTTGTAACTAGCTCTCACGAAACTGCTTTTTCACGATACAAGTAGCTTACATTTTCATCGCAACCTTATTTAGTTTTGACCTAAGTTTTTCTATACCTTCTCTCCCTTTGCCGGCCGCACAAGAATCGAGCATTATCACAGGATATATTAACGTAGGATAAGATAAGTTAGTTAGAAATAGCTTTATACATATTGTTACGCCATTAAATGTGAACACGCCATATCTCCGAGAAAATAACGAGTAGCACGTAATAATTAAAACGCATTGCTGTTCGAAAGATCTAGAATGGTGTGGGTTATCCAGGCTTAGAAAAATCTCGAAACATCCACAAAGTAAGTATCACTTAGAGTCGAAATTCGTATGAAAGTGACTATTAATACATTGTACAATCAAAATGAATTTATAACTTCGCGAAGCGATTCAATTGTTCTGGATCGATTTTGGGATGTCGGTATCTAGAATTTTCTTGGCTCCATATATAAATACGAGCCCCCGACCGAAAGCGAGTCAGTTTTGATTTCGACTGCCATCAAGAGCGAACTACCTAAGTGTGTGAAGTGATTTTACCTAACGACCTAAGCGATAGTGTAACGGTACTCTAGTGTTAATTGCGATTCGGATTATTGTTGACTGGACTATTTTGTTATTGTTTGTGGTGAATAATGTTTTCTGTTAGTAAATCGGCATTTGATTACCCACGTATGTAACAGTATATAATAAAATTCTAAAATACAAATCGTTATATTCTCTAAAAAGATTTAATTAGTGTGTAGATAAGTATCTACTTTCAGACATTGCCTTTTTCAGACATAATAAACCAAATTTTTTTTAGTACAAATACCGGCACGGATCTTGAGCGCTGACTTGAACTTGAAATCGCGCAGACTTAAATGAGAAGTGAAGTATTGGGTCTCTTTAGTAGTATGAAGTGAGACGCGGGAGCTAGAAGTACATCTTTGTAGTTACAGTGATTGGCTCGACGATGTGTACGATGCACACATTGATCCTGACTCTTTCGACGAGCTTTCAAGATTCGTGTCGGTATTTGTAGATGCCATTTTAAAACCTTATAAGAAAAACTAAAAAAAATACGTCATGTAACAGAAACATTTATAAATTAGGGACTGAAGATTTATATGTACATATTTAGTAATACTAATTCTACAGACATCAAAAGAAAACCTTTCTAAATAGGTCAAATAAAATATGCCATGTAGTTTTTCTTTTAATGTCCATTTTGAGGTAGTTTAGTCTATCAAAATCTAGGCTTTTGCGTAAGTAGGCAGACTTTAAGAAATTCTCTTTGTCAAATATCATTATTATTGATGAATAACTAATAAGTTTACCATTACAAATCATCAGATATAGAGCATAAAAAGATACTAAATTATGTTAATGTAGAGTTACTACCTCTATATTCATAAAGAACAGTGGGAATAAATGTATTTCTTCAAAGACTACTTGTGTTTTTGGATCTTTCTTTTGTAATTCTTAATTCATTGTGTGATTTTATTAGTGACTGTGTTCCTAATGGAGATACGTAATGCTTTGTCTTTGGTGTTTTGTTTTAATATTAATTAGGTACAGGTTTAGTTTGTGCAGATGGTTGGTTAGCTGTTATACACATTAATTAGGTAATTAATTAGCTTCTCGATTAAAATGAAGTAGTCTTACGGTACGTAAAATCGGATGAACTAAACAGTACGGCCTCATCTAGTTTAAACTGACTAAAAACTTTACGTGTTAAAATGTTTTAAAAAACCTATTTGCAACATAATCATTTAGCACTTAATCCCTAAGAATCATTAGAAATATTTGTTACTATCTATGTCTTCACAAAAAAAAAAGCTCGAAAAAATTATGTTCAATCATATTACTCTCTTTTGAAATACAAACCGATTCCTCAGAGTAATTGACACAAGATCTACGTCTACATTTTCTGAATTTGAATTCTTTATCTTACTGAACATAGGTCACAGTCATTTTTTACGTCGTCCCTCTCAAATTAGGCTCTTTATTTTGTTGACCTCCTCACTTGTGACTATTACGGAGTTACGCCCTCTGAAGAGTGTTAATAAAATATCGATTGTTACCATCTTGCCCTGGAGGACTATCGCAAGTTCCCTCCGAGAGCATCCATGATTTATGAAAATTATTTTCTTTGTTTCGGAAACTTCGCATATTTTACGGCAACGATGAAAAGTGTTGAAAACTTGTTGAATCGGTTTTAGTTATATCATTACCATACCTTGTGCTCGTTCGCTTTGTGAGAAAATAGAAAAATACCTTACTCTAGCGCTGAATCTCTTGTAGTCGTTCTATTACCAAGAGATTCACAGTTTAATCTTTTTACTGACTTATTTTAATCTGTTTTTCCAGACTGTTCAATGTTTGCCACTACTCGTTCATTTCTTAAGTTTACTCCATCCAAAGTCTCTCTCAGTAATAATAGAATTACAAGAGGGCGCTTGCATTAGGAGACCTAGTCGAGTTTTCAAGTTTTTTTAACTATTCCAATAATGTCAAGTTACAAGTTCCACGATATATTAGCCTCTCAACCTGAATGCTTATCTGCAAAGGTACTCTGCCTAAATCTATGACTAGTATTTCAATATTAGAGTTATAGCTGCATTGAAAAAATCTTGAAAAGTTCTACTGCGTGTAAAGTTTTTATTGGTCTAGTTTAGAGGCAAACGCTTGGCTTTTTAATATAAATATTATGTGATTTTAACACAATTTAATTTCGTGTCTTCCAGAGAATTATACAGAATAGAAATGTTTTTGGATCTAACAGTTAAAATCAAGTTTTGAATCTGAATGTTTCCTTTGATTTACCAACGTTATATGGATTCTCAGGCTATTTTCCAGTTTTCTGTTATTACACAAAGTATATCCAAACATGGGATTTCGAAGACAAACTTCGAATTGAAGCTGTAGCAATAACTTCATAAAATGGTTCGTTGTGTAAAAAATGTTAAGTGACTTTCATAAACATAGCTTTTCCTCCGACCAGCTTATTTATTATCCGGTGCTTTAACATTGTTATAGGTTATTTTTTGTGATTATTTTCCTTGTATTATCGGATACTATAATTATGAACTGTATAGCATGGACACACAATGGAGTGCTGCCATGTTTTTATTTTACTAAATAAACTGGTGGACAATAAAATTAGGCCGCCGTTTTTTTTTTTAATTTTATATGTATTACGTGTTCATTCTAACATGAAATAATGCATATTAATTGAAACAACTTTTTTTTTCGTCGCAATATGCAAGAAATAACAAAAATGAAGAAAAGTGTAACTACGACTTCAGACTAATTAAAAAATATATATTATGCTTTCGCTTATGTAATCTTTCTTTTAGTAACATGTATTGCCTCCTCTGGCTTTGATAACACATACCATCCTTTTACTCATGGATTTTATCAACTGTCTTATTAGATTGAGGTATGGTTTCCTATTCCTCTAATAAAGTCGATTTCAGCTGTAGAAAGTTCTCGTTGCCTAATTTTATTTTTTAGCTTGTCCCATAAATGTTTGATTATGGTCTTGACTTCGTGCTGGCCAGTCCAGAACATGTCTCTGAACTACTTGCAAGTAACTTCTTAACGCACATCGCAATGTCGAGTGCCCATTATCATGCATTAATTTAAATTGTTGACCTGTAAACCCAGAATATGGCGCTACATGCTCTTCAAAAATGTCATTTATGTACGATTCAGCTGTCACAGTTCCTTTTTCTGCGATAACCAGCTCTGTACGGCCTTCTAAGCTTATGCCTCCCCAGAACAAAACTGAACCACCTCCAAAGCTTACCCTTTCAGAAATGTCACAATGTGAATATCGCTCTCCAGGTCTATGGTTTGGACACTTAATCCTTTTAACCATGTCTTTTTATGGAGTGGAATGAATGGAATAGTATGTAATTGCTTTAAAAAATCATAAAAATAGGAGTGGCCTAATTTTTTTGTCCCCCAGTTTAGAAGAGCTAATCTTCCATTTAGTTCTCGCGGAAACTTTCCGCATATTTTATGAGTTTTTTACCGAAAAGTTTTAAAAGATTTGTGTGCCTTTAAAATTATTAATTAAAAAAATAACAAATGGTAACAAAATGTTTATTTTTTATTTTTCTTTTTATTGACATAAACCTGTGCTTCATTGTTGATGCTGGGGCGCACGTGCTTATTAAGAGCCTATTTATTCTAGCCTTGAAGACACCTAAATTATAATCTATAATATACCATCATTTACAAACATCTTGTTATATATCTATATTGTTGTTGCATTTTTTTGATGCCATAGATCGGTGTACAAAGATTTTAATTCAGCTTCATTGCTGTTGAACGTTAAATAAACTGGAACTAAGGCTAAGAATAAAATAACAATTGAGAAACTGTTTCCCTTTTCCATATTTTTTTTTCAATATTTAGAATTTATAATATTTTTATAACCTGAGTCAATGCCCCAAATAATATAGGCTGGTTTAATTAGCCAAAGTAATAGTTTCGAGGCTAAAGTTAACAACGGTTTTCGACCAAACTTCACTTCTTCACTTGTTTGCCAACAAACTGCGTACTTTCACAGATTTATTTCAATGTCAAATTTTCACTATTATTATAACCCAGATTTTTCTGTTCCGTTCTGAACTATGAGTGGCATTACACTAAGAAGAAGTTGTAAAATAAAAGTGTTTAAACATAGCCGAGAGCCAAAGATAAAATGGAAAATTAAAATGGTTTTATGATGTTACGAGAGAAGGAGCTCATGCTTTTCGCAGCTCGAGTGATTCATCTAAAATCAATTTCATTCGGAGCAGTTGAGAGGATATTTTTTTCAATTTTCTCTCATCCGAATACTTTTAGACCGCCGGTAAAGTTATTAAACCGCCGTAAACTGTCATTAGCTTATTTAGAAGGGCGCAGTCGCTCGCGGCTCGACAGAAATTAAATAACGCCATGAATAGCGAGAGCGCTTCAATTCGCCGCCTCGCGACAAGTGTATAATTAAGAAAATTACAGATGCCAACTAAAACAAAACCACACCGTAATGGCGGACTGTGAAAAGGCCCTTTTATACTTTTCCATTTGAAACGATCCCCATTTGAATGGATTTCAGGTCTTTGGATGTGAATCCGTTATGTTTAGTAGATTCAAAATTTCAAAGACCTGTTAATTCTGTAGATTCGTCGAAAAAAATGTTTTGCATCGCCGCTGAATTACAAACAGGTTTTTAAATTTTAAATGAATTTATTGGATCATGTTTGGAACAACATTTTTCACGTGTTTATGAATTTTTAACTTGGTTGTGCCATGAATACATTTCGAATTGAATTTATTTGTGTCAATGGCGAACAAAATATGAAATGGTGAGATCTTTGTAGCAGTTTGCAAATTGTGTTAACCGCAGCTTTGATTTACAGTTTCGAAGTTTAACCAGAGGAGGCTCCTGTTGTCTTTACTCAGAAGTTTGTTGATGTGGTGGCCTACATAATTCGCAACTAAAATACATTGTCTATACATAACTACACCATCAATTAAGTTCGCTCCTTTGTTTGTTAATCTTGAGAAGTATGAGTCGGTAGCCCAAGAGATACAAGTTAAGTCAGTTACATAAAAGTCATATGGGAGTTAGGTTCCTACCTATTTTCGTAACCGAGAATAACTTATTCTATTTAATAGTTTTTAATTAAGTAACCCTCTATTAAATATATATATATATAAATATGTATATTTATATATACAACCTAACTTTTAAGCATAAATATCCAGATTCTTTCAGCCATTTGAACGTGACAAACATACACATATATTCAAACTTTCGCTTATATAATATTAGCGTGAGATGGTGATTTTTTTTCTGGTATAAACTAGTATTTGACTGCAATCCCACCTGATGGTAAGCAGTGATGCAATCGTTGATGGTGAGGCGCACTAGTTTATTAAGAGCCTATTCACTTTAGCTTTAAAGACACCTTAATTATAATCGGACGTGAAGACCGCAACAGTCAAAGTATTGAAGGTCCATTCAGGCCTGTAGGGCATACAGTGTTCTGATGTACACCCTGTGCAATCCTCAGAGATAACAAACAATTTCTTTCATTTAGATAATTTCCGAACATAATTTAAAAAAACTCATCGTTTTCTAAATAAAAATGAAAACATAGAATGGGTCGCGACCGGATCCCGCGTAAATAAACGCCAACGAAATCAATGAGAAATTTTTAAATGTAAATCATTTCTCTTCCGTATATTTTTGTAAGCCTTTTTCAAAAGTATCGCAGATTTTAACGTTATTTCAATTTCATAGAAAAACATCCACCTTTTCTGTTCAATTCGTTTCGCAATTAAATGGAACTGGATGCCTTCAAAAGCATTTGTGTAACAATGTCCGACTTGAAAATACGCTTCAATGAAAATTATGTCATTTATAAACATGCTTTTAATAATATCGCTGTTTGATGTTTATTGGTTTATATTTCAGATTCTGTTTGTTTCCAATTTTGATTGGAATTAAAAAGGTATTGCCGACGATTCTGCCTTTGTGTCTCATACACCGACAAATGTTAAAGTTAATTTGAATTTGAGCTTTATTTGTAGAGAACTATTTATAAAATAATTTATTGAAGGACAGTCTCAAATATTCGTTATTGGTTTTGTTATTAGCTTTGGTTTCAATTATCACATTTATATAATTGACACTCGTTTTATTATGTATGAAAATTCTTTTAATTATAATGATTTCGTATTTATCACAGTATAATTTTATATATATCGTCATCATCATCATTTCAACCGAAAAATGTCCACTGTTGGACACCGGCCTCCCTTAGAGAGCTTGGGGACTCGGTGTCGCCACAATGATGGTGCGTCTCGTATCCATCGTATTTCCGCAACTCTTACCAAGACATCGGCCATCCAACGGTACATCTTCTGAGACCGCTACTCCAGAACCTTTCAGCTCCAATGACCATCTTTTCAGCGAGCAATGTGCCCTGCCCATTGCCACTTAAGTTTGGCGATCCTTCGTGCTATGTAGATAACATTGGTTTTCCTACAGAAATCCTCATTGCTGATTCGATCACGTAAGGAAACTCCGATCATAGCCATCTTTGTTATATGTGATATAATTTAATGAAACTTCATTATATTTAGTATAATTTATTTTTTGTACTGTCTTTTTTAACCTAAAGGTTGACTGGCAGAGAATCCTTTGTTGCATTAAGTCGGAATATGTACCACTACTATGCGTGAAGTTTAAATAAATTTAGACACTATGTTTGAAAGCCTTTTCTTCTAGAATTATTTCTCAAACTGCCAAACTATATACTTCATTAAAAACTTTCTGCTATTCTTTTTAAAGCCTGAGCTAAGTTTATCAAATAAGGCTAAGTCGCATAACCTTGGCATGTGGCACTTAACCGACTTTACTGAAAGGTGCAGTGACCTTGCGTGCGGTGCGTATCGGATCAGGTCACATGACCTGCGACAAGGTCACACGGAAAATATAACCCTGTGTGAAACGAATTATTATTCTGCTTAATATATTTGGTAGTGGACTAATGACCTAGTTTTGAATAGCCTGTTCATTGCTGCGAAACTCTTTTAAAACAGTGTTTTATTAACATTTCAATTTATTGGTTTTTCTAACACAGTACCCACATTATATTTTTTTTCAATATTTATTTACACGAATAATTTACATAAAAAATAACAATAAAATCCCCTCCGCTAATTACGATTAAATAAAATCAAATTAAAATATGGCGTCAAAATACTCTTCCATATTACTGTCGACTTTTAATGTGCCCAAAAGACTGGCGCCATAAAGAAAAAAACATAATACAAAGGTTTGCTGGGAGAAAACTCATTGTTGACTTAAGCTCGCCTTTGTACATAAATTATATAATCAATGTATTAATGTTAAGTTTTGTGTGTACAATAAAGAATTAAAGAATAAAAAAAATATTCATTTATCTAGAACCGGCAAAGTATGTTTTCTTTCTTTAATAAATCGGCATTACATTTGAACTTGTCTCAGTATAAAGCTGCTCTTTTTGTAGACGTATTATTTCTAACAAACCATTTTTTATTGGTTTTTAATAATAATAAAAAAACACATTGCCACATACTAAAACATACTCCTGTATCGGAGGTGCATTCACTAACATGTAAACTTATAAACACAGATCCAAACCAATCATCTGTAGGTCATACAAATATTTATTCCGTGCGGGAATCGAACCTGCAACACGCACCCACTGTGCCAACCATGCCTTTTGACAATCCTTGTACCAATTGATGCGAATGTAAACATGAAACGTAAACAGCAATTATACTTGACATATTACTGGAGCATGACTTTTGTGGGTGAAGTCTCGTAGACGTGCTACAAAGTGCTACGAATTGCTACGAAATGCTGAGACATACTACGCAGTATACAGTGTTCGCATTCTTTGTGTGCGTTACTCAAGAAACGATTAACAACGATCACACAATATGAGTAGTTAGGATGGTAGCATCAGCCGATACAAGCAACGGGAGGACGTAACGAGTAACAGCTCATGGAGGAGTTGTATATTACTTATAAACTCACAAAAACACTAAAAACTTTTTTTAAATTTAGCCTATATATCTCACTGCTGGACAAATGCCTCCCCCAACTTCTTCCAGGTATTATTGTCTTGAGCTAACTCGAACCAGCCCTTACGGCAGGTGTCTAGGTCACCTCGCCAACTCTTACCAGGTCGCCTTCGATGACATCGTCTATCCTCAGGTAGCCACTTTATAGAGATTATCAGCGGCGTCTTTTATCTTCAGGTATCAATTTTGAAGAGACTCGAGTTGCCCAACAGTCAGAGTGATGTGGCTAATGTGACCCGCCCAATCCTATTTTAGCCTGGCAGCCTTTCTTTCTAAGTCTATGATCCCCGTCTTTTGGGGTAGCGTAGTGTTCCTTATTCTGTCGGCTCTTCTGATACTTTGAATGCTGTGTTCCATTGATTGTTGGAAAAATACAGCTGGGATTATATTATTCTACTAGGCTAAACCGTCAACTCAGTTCGAAAATGCCATACAGTCAAAGTGCATCTCATGACAATTGCAATGCGCCCAAAAACAGCTAGGATACATGGTTTTGTTACAGGTTTCCCGATCCCACATTCTTTCCGGCTTCATCATCAGGATCTGTTTAATTCATTAAACCCCAAGCGAACGCGTTCGCGCACCTATTGTCTTTTTATTGTTCTGTAATTTCCACGATCAAAAGGTTAATAATAACTAGTATTGTTTTGACCTTATTGATTATTCTTATTTTTTTTTGATTACGTTGATTATTTTGATTATCCCGATTATTTAGATTATTCTGATTATTTTGACATTATTGATTATTTTGATTACGTTGATTATATTGATTATTTTGATTGTTTTGATAATTCTGCTTATTTTGGTAATTTTGATAATCAAAATTATGATTGTCATGATTATTGTGTTTGTTATGACTATTGTGATTATTTTGAGTTATAACATTTCTTATTTTGCGAATGCTGGTTAACCTGTAATTGGCGACTGTGTAAGAATTAGGCCAATTATTATCCATACTTGTAAATGCTGTACACAGAAGCTGTTGGTTTGACCTTCATAAATAAATAAATAAGTATTCAGAGTGCATTTTACTGAAATTTTAAATATCACAAATACAGCTCGAATATTCTTGTTTATTATAAATTTGATGACGCTAATGTAATAAGCAGGTTTACTCTCCAAATTAATTTCAATTTCAATCTAGAGTCAATCCGATTGCAACGTCAGTTTTGACGTTACGTGATTTGGTATTCTTGAAAACAATATTGTCAACATATACGATTTCACTTAGTTCTCAAAATGGTCACGCAATGTTGAACCAATTTGGCGCTAGCATTGAATTCAAGGGCACGAAACGTCACAATCTCAATGTCGACCGATCGGAATTGAACTCAAGACTAAACCTGCAGATCAGTTCCATTGTACCATTTTTATTAAAACCATTTATATTAGTTTATTTCGTCTTACTCATTTAATTATTTTTAATAAAATCTGTGTAATTTTTATTAATTATGAAAATCCATCAGTAATCCGTGGTCTTTTTTATTAAGTGATGCTTCATATTTTTTTAATCAAATGCTGAACTTATTGATGAAAGTACAAAAACTGCTGTATCCTAGCTACTGCCTGCATAGTATGTTCTCAATGCCTGCCTGCATAGCATTCCTCATGGATTCCACTATTAGAACTGGGTTTTATTTTGAGAGCAATTTTGATTAACAATATTTTTCCCAATCAGTTCATAAAAGAAAGTAAAAATCATAAAAATACACCCGAAATGAGCTCTTCTTACATTTACTAAGTCGGACCAGCCGTCCGGCAGGCCGGGTGTCCGGCGGTCCAGCGCTCCATCCGGCGCTCCGTCCGGCGCGGTCGGCGGTCAAGCAGCACCGCAAACGATTACCATAACGAACATCTGCCTAACAAACAAATATTGAAATCCCAAGTTTAAATGGAATTTTGATTTGATTTCTTCGCGGCGAATTATAATTTCAAATAAGTCGGGAGATGAAAAATCTGGATCGGACCATCAAAGTTTCGGACTCGCCCGGATGAAGCGCGCGGGAGGGGGGGGGGGGGGCGCAGCGCACGGGCATGAGGCGCGGGGGGAGGGCGACGCGAGCTTCACAAATACTTCGTGTTTGGATCGCTTTATGTCTAAACTGACTTTTAATGTAGGTAATGTTAAAAGTTTTAATGTAATACCTATTTGTAAGTGGAACGGGATTTTTCAAGTTATTTCGAGAGTGTAGCGAACTGTTAATGAGATGTTTTACAAGCACTAATGGGACTAGACTTTATAATGTCTTACACCTTGTTAAAGTACAAATGCAATTACGAATTGTTGAAGTTGTCAGACGTAAACTCGGTAATTGGTGATTAGGCACGTCGCGGGGGCACATATTGTTCAAACTGGGTGCTAACAGGCTTGTTCACAGAATTTAATTTAACAGTACTATGTAAAGGGTTCATAAGAAACTCTTAATAGACCGTCTTCGAAATAACTGTACTGACAGTCACACAGCCTTAGCAATATAATTATACGTGTAGGTACATCTCGAACGATAAGCATTAAAAGCATCACGAAACAAAATACAAATTGGAAAGAAACTCAAAATAAAATAGCGGAATAGGGCACAATGTAGAACGAAATGGGGAAACGGGGAAAACATGCCATGGAATGGATGGCAATAAAACGTAACGACGATCTGCTTAACATTCAGTGACCGGTAATTTTAACAGTATCCGATGGAGGTACACAGATAGGGCTACGGAATTGCTCGAAATAGTCACTGCGACCTTGAAACTAACTGAAGAAAAATTTGTTGATTTTGAAGAGGAAAGAAAGAACGAAGAAAGAAAACACGTTTATTTGGCTCACAAGTACACACAATGAGATAACAATTTAGAAACTTAAATACTTAAACTTAAAATGGAGTTTTTAGTCATTAAAATTCTGGCACTCCCCCTCCCACGAAGTTACTAACTTAATAATTTTCCAACCGCAAAAAAAAAAAACAATAGTGCCAATCAATTCTTACAAAATACCTAAAAAGTTAAGTGAAAGCGAAATAAGTTAAAATAGGTAAAAGAATAGCTATAAAACGAAAGACTTTTGTTAAATACAACTTTCTTCTTTCATTTACTTCGAGTCTTTTCTGCAATACAATTTCATTTTCCATCTTACCTCACATACCGACCTAAGGCTTCGTAGGATATTTTAAAACAAGTTCTAGAAGCACAGTAATAAGTTATGACCTCATCGCGATACCTCACAACAGGTCATCACTCATGCATGCTCTGCACGGTACAGTACGATCTCATCTTTCTACTGAACCCAGTTCATTACTTTAACTGAATGTTTGATGGACCTCACTATATTTAATTGAATGAGTGATGCAAAATCTTTTATCTGGGATGTAATATCCGTTCATCATCATCATCTTTCTGCCTATTTCTCGTGTTCTTTGGGGATTAGCGCAACATGTTTTTTCTTCCATTCTATCCTGACACCCGTCACACCATCACTAACTCTCTTTTCTTTCTTATCACTCCTCACACAATCTATCCATCTTTTCTTTGGCTTCCCTCTACCTCTTCATCTAAATTCATTCATAAAAAGATACGTTTTGAAATTAACACATTTATTTCTTCATGTTTTAGAGCGAATATCCTCCGCTATACACTGCTACATTTGCGAGATAGATTCGGGGGGCTTTATCGCTCAGAGCTCCTATTATATTATTTCCTTCGCTTCAAAGCAATAGCCTGGAATCGTAACGGGAACAAATTCCTAATCCAATATTAAGAAAAACAATGATCAGCAAAACGGTTCTTTCAATATTTAATGGCCGCTTACGGGATTGGGATCATGAGTTGAGTATCTCCATCAAATCAACTCGAACGACTTAAATGAAACAATTAAGATTGAACTGAGTCGACTTGTGAACTTTGCCGAGTGGGTCGGATTCCCCCCAACCGAGCCCATTAGATTCTTTATAAAACAATTTATGAAATCTTCTCAACTGCGGCTAATCAATTAAGATCGATCTCTGTTAATTGCTTGAAGCTCGACTTACCTCTTTTTCAACTGTGGTCAGAAGTTTATTCGTAATTTTACATTAGTGGCTACATACTCCTTTTGTGCAGGAAGTTTACATTTTGTATTGCCTACGTAAATTTTCTTTTTTAGCAGCAACCTCATTTCGATAAAAGATTCGATCTTTTAAGCTATACACGGTCAATAAACTGCTACTTTTCGTACCTACGTCATACGTGGAAAATACGACTACATCTTTTACGACCTAATTAATGTTGCCAACAAAGACGATATCTTTAGAAAATGTGTAGAAAACAAATCTTTAAATTCTTTCACTACACTAACTTAGAATAAACTACGCAATTTCTTGGGTCTTTGACATGCAATTTCACTTTGCTTAGCTATCAATAGCAGCCAAAATTCTTTAATGTCTCCCGAGGTATTTGCTCTCGGTACATAATATAGTACTTACTACACACAGCAGCTCACATAGTATTCCATTTAGTCCCCAGTCTCGCAGTGACACGCTGATGGATGGATATTTTACTCCAGTTTTGCGGTTCGCCCCAGCAGCCAGGCGACGTGCCTAGCTAATACACAACACCGATGTATAGGAGTAAGACCCCCCAAATAATTTAATACTCAGTGACTAGAAATTTCTCTCACAGCACTTTATTCATGATTGCCTAACTAATAATGTTATATTCAGCCCAGCAATTTAATTTAATAGACTATAATGTTACTATTCTGTAATACGTTTTCATTTGTGTATACATAATCTGTAGCAAGCAAAATGGAGTAATTTACGTGTAAGACAAGACAAGGAGCACCGAGGGAAATATTGAAGACGATATCATCTTCCTAAGATCCTCGCTATGGATTCCGTGAGAAAGTCGGAAACAGCTACTACCTTTATTAACTGATGTGAATCATCAAAAGGGCCGAACCCTTCCGAGAAGTTTTTTATCTCACTAAGATTTTACCCGTGAGAGTTACTGATTAAACTAATTTCTGAAAAAAAAAAAAATAATCTCTCCGCGTTCCGCACTCGGAGTCCTTAAATTTTTTATCTTTCGTGGGAACCCTTTTAAATCTTCAGAGTTTTATCATTACTTTAATTATTTTAAAAGATACAGTCCCATTGATTATATGAAGCGTAGCTTTTATCTGCGTCGTGAGATGTCAGGGCCGGTCGCGGTTGGCTGACTTCCATCTGCAAATTGCCAAGCGATTAAAGTGCTTACTCAAGTTTAATTCTTTGATTATAGAGCAGAGGAAAGTTTGCTTCTAAACAGCAGTTGAATAAACCTTCTTACATGTTCGTGGGAGATCGCGATTTTAATCAAGATAATTAGAATATAAGAAGTTTGGGAGTTTCGCTATTTAATTGTCACATTACAGTCTCCGCTTGATGACGTTGAATTAAATTACTTTGCTACTGATTAATTTATTTTGGAGTGAAATTAAGTTCTTGGAAGGAGTTTGTCAGACAAACAGTTTGTGATAGTCAGGGACAGAGTTACGCAATGGAGCCTTAATATATTTGGGTAGAAAAAGCTCGTCGAGAAACTTCAATATCAGCAACACGTTCATATTGTCGCGTGAGACGTCTGCGTGGCTTGTGTTTCTTGCGTAATTTGTTTTTTTATTCAAATGGCAGCTATCAGTATGAACGCTGTAGCAATACATCACGTTTTTCTCCTTTAGCTAGAACTTCAGAAGAACGTAGTCTGAAATGCTTCATTAATCAAAGTCTTAACAAATTACAAGAAACACCACTATTACCATAAACAAGTCCCACTAGTCCGGAAGCGCTCCAACATGCTCCAAGTATCCACTTTCAAAGTCAAAGTATCCATATTACCTTCCCCGCCCGCAGCCTCACCCCCGGGGTCGCCCGGCGTCGGCTATAATTTGGCGGCGGTCACGAAGAAGCACGCACGCAGCACCTCGCGAGCCACCGGCGGAAGTTGTTCGAAACTTTTCGTTCATACACGCCCTATGTGTTTATTGGTAAATATTGTGGAAGAATGTTGATGGGGACGAAAAAAGGTTGTTGTGTATAGTTATTTGAGGAAAATGTGATTATTTTATGGTAAATTCTATCAAAAAGACGGGTGTTGGAATTGCAACTCATACACAAATGAAGCAGTCAATAGCTTCTAATGCCAATAGCTTGAGCATACCTGCATCTTGATTATTGAAACATGTCTAGGAGAAGTGCTCGAGTTCTCTGGACTGCATGTCAAGAATTTCCTTCAATCAACTCCCTCAAATTATCAAACTCCGCTAATCACTTCGAAGCCCACAAGAGGGTAGAATCATGATAATCCAATAGCTCTTCAATATTACTCCGCAGATGAGTACGAGACGTACGTCAGTTGATTAAAATTAATGAACAAAGTTACTGCAAGTATTGAGAGCGGGTAGTCGGACGATGTTCAGATAATCATATTTAAACGACCGCTTGTGATGAGAGATTATGATAGGTAACGTTTAGGATCGACTACTGTTAAACTATTTCATGAAGAGCAGGTTATACACTACATATTTTAACGAGATGATAACACATGTTATCGAAACGTGAAGATTGCTACAAGAAAAAAGAAGTCATTTCAAGTTGAAAATGGATGGCTCCATCCGTGGTTGGTGACGGATGATAATGATGATGATGATCACATATTAGTAGATTTTCATGTAGACAAGAACAATTCAGTTATGATATTAGTAAATGGATACTATTAAATATCATGTGTTGCGTTTTACTATTTACAGTACAATATTGCCTAAAACAGATTAGCATAGCCTATTTTGTACAAAATCTCTTAAATAACACTCATTTAGTTTTATAACAAAAGTCGTTTAACAGTCATTGAAACTCTCGTGACCCAAACCAATCAATCAGTCTACCACCAAAATATAGGTCCACATTACGTATTCACATCGTAAACTGCGCAATTTCTTTTAATTGCTATAAACGATTAAATACAGAAAACAGTTGTTAGTGTCAATTACGTGTCGCTAACTGACGCGTGACGCTTCCGCAATATAAACGGCTGTCATAACGCGATAATTGTTCAAATAATAACATCGGACTTTTTATTGCTCGGGTGATACAAATGACGATATTAACTTAATTAAGTGGGGAAGTAACCACGTGGATAGTCCACGCTAACTACTAATTGAGCAGTCCGTGTAGCAGGGGAGGAAAAACTGCAAGTTTTGGAAATGCCAGCATTGGTGAATGCAATTGAAGAAAGAACAATGCTGAACAAATTAATGAAGGCGTGGTTGCTAATTCTGCAATAAACTGCGCCCTAGAGAAACAATTGATATAATTAATTAAAGATAAAAATAAAAAGAACAGATCTGTAGAGAATTTACTTAATGTTGACGGGGCTAATAAATTTTCACTGTAGACGATCTAAACAGAATATTCATCGCCGAATTTCCTGAATTTAGTGAATTGAATTTGGTATGGCTTCAACATATCCCCACGATTCCATACGACGGCCGGGGCTTGTTTTGTCACGACTCTATTGTTTGTCTAGTCAAAGGTCTCGGAGGTACGATGTACGAGTGGCTTCGAATTCGGATATATTCCAGTCTCTTTGTAGATAGCATGCCGATCTATAACCTTTATCGTACAATACCAATTCTATAGATATGATATTAGGAGAGAATGTCTTGGAGAGCAAGAATGAATTGGTTCGATTAGCTACGAGTATATGGACAAACTCTTAATACTGATGTTGAAATTTTCAATGTGGTACGTGTTCTTACATAGACTGACTCTTGCAATAGAAATATAGATATGGGAATACTCTTGCAAACATTATAATTTATTTATTTATTAAAATTTCATGCAACACAAAAGTAAAAAGGCGGACTTGTTGCATTCGGTATTTCCTACCAGGGTGGCAGAGAGAAAACATTGCAAGCGAAAAGAACTAAACATTATTAAGAAAACAAGGGTACAAAAGTATATATACATATATATAAGTAAAATAATCATTCTACTAATATTATAAACGCCAAAGTTTGTATGTATGGGTATGGATGTTTATTACTGTTCCACGCAAAAAATAATGAATGGATTTCGATAAAACTTGGTACACGGATATGTCTTGGAATAACACATAGATACTTTTTATCCCTGGGGTCTGTACTTTTGGGATATTTTTTTTTACTTTCACGCGGGTGAGGCCGCTGGCAGCAGCTAGTACGTATATATTGATAACATAAAAAATATGTATAAATAAAAGTAATCCTACTTTCGTAGAATCTACGATCGGCGGTATTTTAAGCAGCCGTAAGCTAAACACAAATAGCTATACTTGGAAGGCTCGGAAGTAATAACATTGAATAATTATGGGTTCATGGCTAAAGGGCGGCCGTGTAATTAATAGATCGATATCTAAACCGCTCCATAGCCCCGTGAGCACATCCAGCTATCAAACGGCTTGTTAAGGATCAAGTTTTGTCAACATTATCTGAAAACTTGAAAATCTAACCATTTCAAATATATAAGTTAAATATCGGTTACTAGCTTTTGCCCGCGGCTTCGCCCGCTTACATAAAATACAGCCTATGTCACTCAGGAATAAAGCAGCTTTCTAATGGTGCTGCTAAAATTTTTGCAGTCGGACCAGTACTTTCAGAGATTACCTCCTACAAACAAAAAAATTGTTTAAAAAACTAAAATACACGCTTTTAGCACGCACTAAAAATTACAAAATAATTCGGACATTTGGTTTGATGACTCAAGAGTTTTCCCTTTGCCAAATCTTCATCAGATCGCAGGTAAACATAAACAATTTCAGTTCGTGACGAACGATAAATAATTACCTATGCGAAATGGTTCAAATCAAATCAAATCAAAGCATTTATTTCAAATAGACCATTTACAGGCACTTTTGAATAGTCAAATATCGGTCAGTCCAAGAAAAGTGAAGCTAAATAGTAGTTCTATGTAGGTAACCATCTTTATTAAATATTTACTATGATTTATTATGCAAGAAAGCGTGGAGCGTTTTGTCCAAAAAGAGTAAAGAGGCTGCATTTCAAAAAGCCAATCCACCACCTTGGAACGGCCGCCATGTTGGATTTAGGTCACGTGATTATTATTTTTTTGTATCCCATTCAGCAAAGCCTTTCATTTAATACCCATATCATGGGGGTGCATTTCAAAAAGCCAATCCGCCATCTTGGATGTCCGCCATGTTGGATTTAATTCAGTGACTATTTTTTTCGTATTCCTGACAGCAACCCTTTCATTTGACACCCATATCATGGGGGTGGATTTCAAACAGCCAGTCCGCCTTCTTGGGGAGGCCGCCATATTGGATTTGTAATGACGTTTTTGAGCTAGTCATGTATTGTCATTAGAACTCAGAGCGTGTGCAAAATTTCATGCTAATCGAAGACCGGGAAGTGGGTCAAATTAAGATTCCAAGATTTTCTTACATACATAGTTACAAGTAAAGCTAAGCAAATAAATAATAGCGTGTTAATTAAAAAAACAAACTTTATCTCTTTATTATATTAAACTAGCTTTTGCCCGCGGTTTCGCCCACGTACATAAAATATATTATATATATATATATATATAAATATGCCACTCAGGACTTTCTATCAGTGAAAAAAATTTAGCTATCGGACAAGTACTTGCAGAGATTACCTCCTGCAAACAAAAAAAATAAAAACGTTTAGATAAATAGTGTAGATAAATAATATAATAAATGTAAGTAAAAGTGTATGCAGAAGTGTAGATTGCATTCTTATAATTTTATTTATTTTTGTAGAAAATTCAATTATTCTTGTAAAATTCAAAACATTTTACTAATCCTCATAATCTTAAGTTAAATCTCCGCATGACTAGTCCAAAGCATTTTGATTTCAATACCCACCATACACACCAGCGATACTCGATCACCGCAGCCAACATTCATCAATCCTAAATCTCATTGATTTCTTACCTCTCCACACGTCCTCACTAGTCGGTCAAGGCCCTCCATCTCCCCCTCCCCTTTTCCCCATACACTGAATAACAGCTAATAAACATCGCGATGAGCCACTGTATCAATCCGATTTATTTAGTTATTAGTGAGCCGTTCGTGATAAGAATTACTTACACTATTCCATTGCCGTTTATACTCTTCACTACGAGTTTTCACGCCATATACATTTTTTCTAAAAGGTAATAGACCAACTTTAGTCAAGTTTCAGAATGAAACGATTTTGTAACAGTTTGTTAATGAATCGGATCGGACCAAGTTGTGGGATAATGTCTGACAGAGGCTGGAGTTTTTTGAACGCGTATTCTCGTCAGCGTTTTTTTTTTTTGTAAGCCGTGTGAAAAATTGAAGTGCTATCAAGTAAAAGTGTCGAAATAGATAATCGGTGCTTTAGTTTTGGGTTCTGATATTGAAATATATTTTTTTTTAATAATGAAAATTTTAGAAGACTTGGATAATTTAGTGTAGTCATGCAAATTCGCGTTGCTTCAGTATTGTTTGCATTCACTAAAGGGTAAATTTTAAATTGATGCCAATCTTTTAAAAATAAAATTAATTACTAATGAATAATCAAAAATCAAATCAAGTATTGATACGATACCAACACTAAAATCTGAAAAAAGAGAAAACTTAATAATAATATCACCAACTTTTATTTTAAATTGTTAATACCGTTTCATACAGGAAGTAGGTAAGTTCTAAAACTTACAAATAAGTTAAACATCGTAATATTACCCACATATACATTCAAACATAACCCAACTAATTATTCAAGTCACAGCTAATAACTGCTAATCAGATAAATTCAGGCGTCACAACCTTTACAGTGCAAAATGGCACGTATTCCTGTATAAATAAGCTTTAGTTTAGTGGAATATGCGTTCTAATTTGTTTCACTCGACGGTGTATTACAGCTGGCAAACGTTTCTGGGGTAACACGTCACTTCTAATAATTTGATTGGCTCTCTAAATACGTGGAAAACGGTCACAATAAATTATTTACAATTCTGTCTTACAAACATTTCTATCATTAATAATTATGACTGTAGAATTCAGCTTCTAGTTTTTGCTTTTGAATAAGAGAATGTGTTCATGTTCAGGAGGTAATAATATTTCTTCAGTAAAACTTAAAAGAACTGAAGTTTACCTTAGATATAAATGTTCTTACAAATGTTATTCAACATAAATAGGTCGAGTACAAACGTTTGTACTACCTATAAGTGTATTCTCTTCTAAAACTATGTACATATACTAAATAAAAACTGCGACCTGAAAACATTCGTTCTATTATACGTTTCTACTTCGGAATAGTACACCTCAATCGCATTCTGTTCTTCACAAAATTAATAAATTTTTAAAACAATTGCTTTTCAAAACATCTCTGCGCAACTTCGAACCAATCCACAGATTTGAACAAAACAAAGAACTATGAAATTCAAACAAAAACTTGCATTGTTCTGCGAATACTTCAATTTGCTGCGTTCACCGCTAGAGGGCTCTACAAACGATTGTCACGATTATTTCTAGAACAATTTCATTGGCTCTCGATGTGCCAGCACCGATGTTACAACTGGCTTAATGGGAAATAGTTTAAGTGTCCGTTGCTCAACCCAGCTATTGTATTCAGAGCTGTGTTTTGAGAAATCTCGGATTCTGGTACAACAAACTAACTCATGGTTTTGTTTCAATACTGGGGGTATTGAAACAAAACCATGAGTTGGTTGGTTGTTCTTTTGGTGTTATTTTGTTGTTGTTACCATTATGTCCACTAGTTTTTTATAACCACAATTCTTGCGTCAATTTCACGTGAAATAACTTCAACGATCACAAATTCCTTTATTTCAAGCCGCGTTTCATTATCATTTAACTCTCATGTCAAATGATCCTCACAAAACACATCCATCAAACTACAAACACAATAAACACAAGCATCTGGTTTTGGTATAATCAAAATTTCAATCGCATTTGCATTGAGACTAACAACAGACGAGTTTATTAGAGTTTCAGCCGGTGATTTATAATGATTGGCCGCTGTCGAAGCAAATATCGGGAGCGTCTCGCCCATAAATGTCACAATCCATTACGCCGGGCGAATGTCCACATGAGTACATTCGGCCGGAGAGAGACATGGTTGGTTTATGGACGAAAAAACGCTGACGAAACCGTTTGTTGGGCGGTGATGAGATATACGTGGAGGCGGCAGTTTTTTTCGACTATTTGTTGCGTTTCGACACTGTGATGGATATCTGTGATTTGGGTATTTGGATTTTTTAAAAGAATATAGAGCGTTGTGTTAAAGTTTTACAAGTTTTTAAGACAGGGACGACGCAGCATTGTTATGGACAATCAATTCAGTTTAATACTGCAATTATAGCATGAAAGCTAGTAATTGAAACTGTGGATATCGTTCCGACGAAATACGACCAATTCTAAGCTAAACACAGTAATCTAAAATCACGGAATACCCAAACAAATGACCTCATGCATATAGAGCGGGAGTCACTTCCTAAACGTATCGGCTTTCAATTATAAATCAGCTTTGTTACCGAAATGCTCTCTGGTGGTGTCCATGGCGTGGCTTCGGTTTAATTAAACCATGTGACGCAGCACTCGGGCGACACATTACGGCTACTATCTCAGCTGGTAAATGACGCGGAGGCGACGCCAGCTCAGCTGCGCGCAACTAGTGCACGAAGAGTTCATATCGATGGTGGGATCAGGTTACGTAAGGTTATGTTAGCTGGTGGATGGTACAAGTGTACTGTTTATGGCACAATTAAAGGTCAGTCGTGATCAGTTAGTAATTTAGCGTGAGCTTGTACATCTATAGATGGTTTATGCGAGTATTATAATACCATTCCAAATCCTATTGAGAGCTATTAAGCTTTTAGATATTGCAATCTGAAGAAAATCAAAAGCTATATTAACGTTACAATTCGTCGTTTCAAACGTCACTAATGCTGAGTGTGAAAGTGTTCTCAACAAAATCAAAAGCCTAGCTTTTTCTTGAAATAGACCTCCTTTGAGATTTTTATCTTTTACAGACAAAAAACCAAAACTATAAAAATCACTCGTGCTATCGACAGAACATCGATATAACTGGCAACCGCAGCACTAGAAGGCGCATCGCCATCACTCACCTCGGCCGCACAAAATGCGCTCGCCTCCGAAACATAAACTGAATGTTAGTGTTCCTATGTCCACATTTGTTACACTTCCAGTTATTTTATTGTTGTGGTCCGGCTTCGTTCTAGTTGTCTTTACCAGACACTCTAGATACTACTCTTGATATAAACTGTTGTTTTCTCTCATTTTGTTCCGTTGAAATAGATATCATTAAAATCTCTTGAAAAGTCTTATAAAAACTACACATATATGTCGTGGCCAGATCTTAGAAATTGATCATTTCATGATATGGGCAAGTAAAACTAGCCAGATCATTTTAAACGTTAAACTATTTCAATCTTCGTTTGGCCTACTTTTTTAGACCTTTTATCATCAATGAAATCCTACATCAATGATATGGCCGAACGAGGAATGATCGTCAAATGTTAACGTTTTAACTATCTGTCCAGTTTTAGTTGGCGATATCACGAAGTGATCAATTCTAAGATATTCACGACAGATATATTTTTATGTTAACTCCCGAAGCAACATAAAATATAATTTTAAAATTATTTATTACAGAACGAAATACGAATAATAAGTCATATTGATGTGACAAAAACAAAACAGGGAGGTTTACATAAGCAAAAACTTTGCTATTAGGAATACCAAAGCCCGAAACCCAGTGAAAGGTGTAAAGATCCAATAATATTGATGAACATAAGTCGTGAGCCTCGCGCGTGTGAGCTCGGTAAACAGGCTGTTTTGGTTTATTTGTCGTCACGTCAAATCTCAGTGTGTTCCAGTTCATCATCATTAGTTACGTATTTTTCAATACTCTTGATATACTACAAACTACTACCTACTACTACAATTATTGTTGTATTTGGCTGGTTAGGGCAGTTGAAAGGCATCTGAAGTTCTAAGGAAGTTTAAAATTCATTCATATTTTGTGCTTAATATTTTTAGTATGCCTACTTCTAAAAACTACACTACACTTTACATAACTTTGGATAAAATTGCAGACAAATAAGCAGTAACCTAACAATATAGTTTATAGTTTTCATTCGAAAACTTTTTAATCTTTTTTTAATGTATTTTTCACTAACAGAAATCTTTTTTATGATTTACAAATAACTGGCCAGCATAACATTCTGATGTAGCAATTTTTTTTTTACAACCCTTTTCAAATAAATCGTACAGAAACTGTACAAATAAACCATCCAGTAACTGGACCGCAGGCTGCGCCACCCTTTAACACAATAAAACCTTTTTTTAATGATCAAAGATAAGGCCAGTCACAAAATTTTTAATAACCATAAAATTTGGTCCTTCACTACAAGGTTCTGTACGTAAGGACCAGGAAATGTCGGGTGACGTCATATAATGCTACGTGTACGAGGGAGGGGTTATTTAAGTTGCAAATACACTAGCGCCGTTAGTTCAGTAGATTTAGTGCATGCAATTTTTAATGTAGCGTATGCTTTCGGGACCATGACAGTTAAACTAAGCTAGGGAATGTTGAAATGGAAAAACACGCAGTTAGAATAACTTTGCGAGATGAGAAAAATACTTTATTTCTGACTTTCCTATTAATGAAAAGTCAGTATCGTCACTGAAAACCGTTTGGTGGTACTTTTTATCTAGTTTAAAGCATATTCATTGCTCATAGCTGTTTTAGATGCATTTATAGATAAAACAAAATAATAGGTTAACCTTATATTGCATCTTGTAATCGAATCACCTGTATAAACGTAGCAACTTTAAAACACATTAGTTAGCGATGATATTATTTTAAGTGTCATTGTTTTTCTAAACTAAACTGTTTAGGTACACTTGGATCATGAAAAATAAAAGTCGTTCTTTATCATTTCTGACATAAAGATTGGTTGTATGTGCAGCTAGAGGGAAGGGAAGTTCCTTCAATTTAAAGCGTGTCAATGCTACGGAAGTGATTGATAGCATGTTTGACTATTACTAACAAAAACCACAGACCACGTGCTTTCCTCCCCGCTGTGCTAACGCCCTTAAAATCAGCCCTAAACGCCCGAAATAATCCGCTACCACAGAACCAATCACCCGGCGACGATATAATTTAACACAACATCCATCGCTGCGCCAGTACGCCACATGTTTATACCATCGCGCACTAAAGCGTCGCAGTAAATCGGTCCGAGGGTTTAAAGTGTCGTTATAATTTACGAGGTGCGACGTGGTGGTCCCAACGGTGGAATTTATTCATGGCGGTAATAAAATCTGTCGTTGTGTCCAGGGAGAGAGTCCAGGTTAATTCCTTTTTGAAATTCTGCCGCGAATGAAACTTGTAAGTTTTATCCAGCCTTGTGAGTATGTTACTAGGGCTCATTCGAAATTTAGACACTTTATGTTTCTGTTCGGCTGTATGTATTGCGAGTTTGCGTTTTCATTTGCACTAGGTTTGTTGTTCGTATGCAGCTTTAGTACACTTAAAATCTTTATGTAATGCTAATGCCGGAGCCATGAAAGAAAATGTATATTTGGTAACATTTTCTGCACGCGAGCAACATAGAACGTGTGTGTATGAAAATATCGTCGAGTAAAGTATGACACAAGAATTGAAGCATATTTTGCGTATGAATTTCAAGTTTGAAGTCGACTCACTAACTTAATAACAGCTCATTAATTCTGCTTAATTTTAACAGGATACTGTCGTCAGTTACCGAAACTTAGCTGCCCCCCAAAGGTCAGGCCGGAATAAACTCGGCATCAAACTTAATTCTACTTTTAAGTGACTCACTTAAAACTTCAAGTTAAGCTTAAATTAATAAAAGCTAGTATCATCTGAGCTCGCAAACTCTCCAAGTCTATTTTCTGTTCCAAGTAATTTAATGTCCAATTTTTATAAGCTTCGAAAACGCTAAATTGAATATAAATGTTGATCTAGTGTTATACTTTTATATATTTCGAGCAATATTTATTTGTAGGTATGTATAGTTATGACAATATTTAATTTCATTCTGTCTGTCTATCAGATGTCGAGTTTAATTTCGAAGTGAAATTGAATCTAGCCACAAATAGGTTTTTGACTCAGCTATGGTAAATAATTTGATTGGTTTCGTGGCATGAATATTTTTTTATGGTTTATGCGATGAAAATTTCCATTACTTACTAAAAATAACTTTTCATTATAGGATCGGGTAGTATGACAGTTTTCTATTTAAATATTTGTTTATACTTATATATCTAGAAGTTTAGAGCTTCTTCACACGTACCACAACCACATCACGTCGCAACAACAAAATGCTGTCAAGCAGTGGTTACGTGAGAGTAGTGTCGCTGCAGCTTTTTGTAGTTACGTTGTGGTACCGACAAAATGTAGATGTGGTTACGTTGTGGTTGGCCACTAGTTTGCAGTGTCGCTGTTGGTTGCGTTGTGGGCGGTATCACACGCACGGTCGATAACTACTGCAAAATGTGGTACGTGTGAATAGTCTTAATTATTTTCAATACGAAATATACAGCCGACCACGTGGTGTGGTTGTGGTACGTGTGAAGAAGCCCTTAATGATACTAATAATTTGGTGCTCTGACAGGCCAATAACGTTACCGTTTTCTTGTGTTGCAGTATCGGCGAGGCATGTACCGTCTCTGGCGCAGCGGCGAGGCGCCCCCCCACTCCCCGCACACGTGACCGCGCCCCGCCGCCACCATGGCGCCCCACGTCGCACTCTTCCTCATCCTCTGCCTCGTCCACTGCGACACCAAGACTGTGCTGCAGGATAAACTTGGTGAGTATTTCTTAGTAAAGTCTTGAGATTATTCCGTGAAGCTGCTAAGACATTAAACAAAAATTGACAAAGTTCTTTTTAAAAAGACTAAGGGGAGATACACCTGAGGTCCATGCACAGCGGTGCCCGCTTTCCATCAGGTGGGTTGCTTACTTGGCACTGCAAGGCATAAATTAAAGATACCTAATTATATTTGTAAGTTATTATAAAGTTCTCTTATTGATTGTTGAGCTGTCCAACTGTGATTAGAATTCGCTCAACGTAGTCATCAAAGATAAAGATAACTCGGTTCTGAATTTTGAACCAGCTACAATTTTTTACAAGAAACAAAACGGACACCATTAATCATTTGTGCAACAACTACATGTAACATTCATAAGGAGTCCAACTGCAACTTGTTTGTTATGTCATGAATAAAATGCCAGGAAGAGTAATCTTTCCCGTCCACATAAAACTTCGCTAAACATTCATACGGTCCGCTGCAGAATGCGCAAATCCCGACTTGATAGCAGCACATTAAGTTCACGTAATGCACCCAGCACCGGGACTAGGTTACTGAATGGAACGACTCGCTCTCAAATCTCATTAGGAACAACAAATTTATACCAGCTTGCTACGTAATGGAGATGTTTTGTCCCAATGCGCCGGATGAACGCAGAGTGACTGCTTTAAAAAGTTAGTAGTTAATGGTGTTACGGGTTGGACGCGGGGATGTTAAGCTGGGGATACAGGTTTGGTTCGTCGATGTAGGGATTTTCGTGTTCACTGTCAAAGCGAAAGCTTTCAGTAATAGGTTTATTACATAGGGCGTAGATGATTTTCATAGGGCATAATAATGCTATTAGGTTAATTGCTCACCTAGGTACGCCGGTGTGCTTAATTAGGGTCAGAATCTAAAGTAATGAATATGGTTGTAAAAGAAAGTCAGCTAGGTACTTGGAATTAAACGTTGAAAGTAATTTATGTAAGTAGGTACTTTCACCAAAATTCTCTTCCATTAAACGATTACCACAAACAACTTTCTGAAACATTCAAAAACAAAACTTAAGGACAGCTACTTAATCGACGAAACGACTTTTTTACAAGTTCAAAACATTCTATAAACAGAGTGGATTCTGATCATTTGACTGTCGCTTCTCATAATAAAAAGTTGCTTGATTCTGACTAAAAGCGTTTAAAAGCCATAAAAAGGCTGGTCGTCAGGCGTTCCGTGCGAGCGATCAAAGGCTCCCGACACTACAAGTGCTACGCTATATAAACGTGCATAGTATAGCTAGCAGTGTAGCACATGTGAGCATTTTGTAGTTACAGTACGAATGGCAAGCCGACCCGATGAGTTGGGGGCTTAGAAAAATATAAAGTACATTTGTACAATTTAGTTTTAAAGGCTTAAAGAAAAAGTAGCAATATCCTACGAGAAAATTTTAGTTTCATGTATATAAATATTCAGACAAAATAATCCAGAAAAATATTTGTGTTGTTGCCAGTTCGTTTTTCAGATCAGGGACCCCCATCCAAACAGTTTCTATTTGATCGGAAATGTTGACCTGATTTCGCAAATGACAATAAAATAGTCACAGCAAATAGTCCATCCTATCGCGAGTATCTGCGACTGAGGCAAACACCAAAAAAGTCCGTTCGAATATATATTCGAATGCGTAGCGCTTGACGTTCTGGGCACGTTCCTCTGCTCTTATGGGGATAACGCGTGATCATGGCGAATATCATGCGAGGATGCAATTTGCTAGGTTTTTTGCCCTTTTAGATATTTTGGTAAGGCGCCGACTTTGCGATTCCCCCGCGACGTAACGAATAGTTGTTGGGATGCGGGACGTGGCGAGGTCGCAGCAACGCGCGCTCTGCTCGCTCGTCTCGCTCGCTTGCCGCTACCGCGCTCTTTTGATAGATTACTTACGTCCATTAAGATGTTACGCACATAATACCTATAATCGCATTCTCTTTCTCCATAACGTTTTTGCGAATAAAATTCTCTGGAATCGCATTAAGCTCTAGGGGATTACAAAAGAGACTCGTATTAAACTCGGCTTGACGTATTAACATTGATTTTTTCGACTTCGGTGGGCGTAAGTTATTTGCAACCCTCGATGGACGGAAAAGGTTTATCTTTACGTTTGTTCAATGGGCCCTACCAAATCGTAATAAAACGCCCACGCTTCCTCTTATTTAAGTAAATATATAATATATTCGGTAAATACTATAATTTAGAAATTACTCGAAATGTTTTCAACCAAGAATTTATATTTCAAGTTTTCTAATTGTTCCAATTAAAATTCATTGTTTTCTTTCAACCCTGACAGTGACTCATTGAACTAACTAAAATACACAGCTTGTTCAAATACAGAATTTGATAAATACCTCGGCGCTGTCCGGGGCTGTGTTCAAGTAATAGCTCCGTCATTTTTCTCAAGTGAAACACGCCAACAAATCTAGTCTGATAAATTAATTGTTGAAAGAACAGCGAGTGGGCAATTCTGAGAGGGTATTATGGGTCCTGGCGGGCCCCTCAACCGGGAGCACGGCAGATGGCGACTTTGTGCCATAAAGAACACACAGCGGGAGAAAAAATTTGAAAACTTGAAATACGATTTCCGAATGTTCGTTTTTATTGCATTGAAATGCGTTTGCGGCTATAATCTGATGGCTTTACGAGCACGGCCATGTTCTAAAATTTTGCAATTGTATTCTGTACCACCTCCTGTAGCGCTCATTTTGCTATAAAAACTGAATTTATTACTTTACAAGCGCCGAGGCATTAACGTCTGATATTATTACGGGTTCTAGGTTATTTCTGTTGAATAAATCAACGAATTTTTAACTCGGCCCTCGTGAAAAATTGACGAAGTTTGTTTTTTCATTACATTGCGTATTCTTCCCTTTGGGATGAGCAGAGCAGTAAAAGGCGATGGGCCGGAAACCCTTTAATAATTAATTATGTACGGCTGTAATCTTTCAAGCCAATGAGCTGCTGTTGCGGGTAGCCTTGAGCACCACGAGTGCGAGGCAAGTTCTCCAAGCGGACACGGTTAAAAAAATTACAATTTATTTTTATTTTTTTAAGACAAAACCTGACCACTTCATACGCGACAGTTTATGCAACATTATTTAGTTTATGCGAAACCTGAATATTGATTTTTCAGAATCAGTAACTGAATGGATTCCAATAGTTTTTACACCATGTTATATTTTTTCCTAAAAATATTTAAAGGTTATACGTTGGATACCACCGACACTAAGTACAACACAGCTGGGTGCAAGTGCAAAACAACCCCTCAGTGTCCTGCATGGCCCGGTAACTACGTATTTTTGCTGACATAGGAAGCTTATTACATGTGATTTTTCATGATACAGTTATGAAATTTTGTACATAGATTATTTACATGAAAATACTGGATACGTATTTCGAATTTTGCATTAACTAAAACTAATGTTGTATAGTGCTATTTAGAATAACTCTGGACATGGCTACATTAAAACTCGTGAAAAGTAGAGGTAGCACACAACAGGTCATTAAGCGATCCCTCGGAGTATTGTAATGAAACCATGTCGTTTGTTAATTAGCCACCGTACTGGCCACGAACTCAGAGCCGACGTCGTTTACAACATTTATTTCTTTGTAATTTGTGATTCGATGTATCTACAATAATACCTTCAGACAAGAGACCTCGAGACGGTCAGACTAACAGAAAGTACAAATATAAAATCCAATAAGTCGTCAAGTTGGTTGTACATTATTTTACTAAAGATATTTTTTAAATCAATGTAGAAAAAACTGAGTTTTTTTTATGAGCGATAGTTTTTTAGGGTTATATACCTCAAAAGGAAAACACGGAACTCTTAAAAGATCAGTTTGCTGTCCATCTGTCTGTTTATTTGCTAAGACCTTTCTCGAACCTTAGAAATGGGAAGGGACCCTTTTAGCTGCGGTTCCTTAAAGCTGAGAAAAAATCAAACTTCAAAGATACAGCCCTTTGTGTTGCAACTTCGGGTACTTCCCGTTGACCCATTCTGTTTGGCATAAAGCAAGGTCTTATAGCACAAACAAAGGAATTAATCTGAAAACAGTAAATTAGTTGCTGCTTACCATCAGGTGGGATCGCAGTTAAACATTGCTTTATATTACTTAAAAAAAAGTAAGAAAAAATACTTTTTACGCTTCGGAAAAATCTTCGAGACTCTATTCGGGAACAAAATTATTTACACAGGTAAGTTTGTACGGAGCCCTCAGTGCGAGAGTCCAACTTGCACTTGGCCAGTACCTATTTTCATATTGTCTTTATAGCTGTAGAGTTAGTGAGAGACGAACTGCATCGGCACGGTAACGAGGCGGTCGCGTGACGAGTCTTCATTTTAATTTCAATCGTTTCACTTTGTCTGACTGTCTGTACGTTTAGCTTGTTAAATTTATAGTTCTACAATATTAATATAATAGCCTTAATAAACTAACTCATGATAGTACAAATACATAAATTTGCCTTGAGATCGTGATTTACCTTCAGGATCTACGTATTGCGGTCGTGATTGAAGTAGGTACTACCATTGGGTTACTAGTATTGCAACCAAGGTGCATGCTTGGTTTTCGTAAGTAAAAGTCTGACCCTCCCTCTTGTTCCACCCAAAGTGAGAAAAGGTATTTGATGAATTCACACGTAAAAAAAAATGGTAACATCGTCGGTGAGTGAGTAGGTACTTACAATCGAGGAGTACACTAGTGTATAGGAAAATACAAAATAGTATACATGACTAGCACGTTGGAAAATGTTGCCTGTAAAACGTCCCCTATTAATTTTAAGGGTCTCATGTAATGTTTATTTTTGGTACTACTAATAATACATCTATTAAGAAATGCATTTAATTTATTGGTGATCATAATTATCATTGATGTAGGATTTCTATGACAGTAAAAGGTGTTAAGAAAGTAGGCCAAACGAGGATTGAAATATCATCAAACTTTAATGTTTAAAACGATCAGACCAGTTTTACTTGGCAATATCATGAAGTAATCATTTTTTTTAATCTGGCCACGACATAATATACAAACTGAAAATAACAATATACACAAACGACTAGAAAAAGAACTCGTCATTAGACATCAATAATTCACCCACATTGATGTCAATGGGAAATGTGCCCGGAACACTAGCAGCATTGCTACGATGGATGCATGCATGACTACAATGATATTTCAATAAACAAAGTTAGGCAAACGTTAAATCCAATGATAAAACATAACTCCACGCAAATAAATGTACGAAAACGGTAGAAAAATAATTAACGATAATGAATATTTATAAGGTTTGTAATGTTTCCGCCTGATTGTGAGCAGTCACGCACGCTCGCGGCTCTGCGGCCGAATATTGGCGAACACGAGTGTGTGCCGTGTGTTCGACGCCCAGCGAGCACGCCACCAAGTGGTAACTTTTGTTTATTACTTCTTAGTTTTCAATTCTGAAAGATACTGTTGTCTATCAATTTTCGTGGATCATAGGTTCTATAGGCCACTCAAATATGTTTAAACTCACTGTGAATCACAAAAACCCATACGTATTTATATAAAAAATGTTAAAGTTGATTGTCTGTTACGCTTTCATAGTTAAATTACTGAACTGATATTGATAAAATTTGGTTGAGTAAGTTTAAATCCCTAGAATGTATAAAAGCTACTGTTTTATCTGGCTTCAACTTCGTGACTGAACAGTTTTTTTACTGAAACAGTCTCAGGACAAAGCTAGTATTATAACATGAAACAGAATGCAAGAATAAAAAATCGTAATTGTACAATCGCTAATCCACAAAGCAGCAACAATACTGTTATAGCTTCTGAACAAAATAAGCTGCACAGCAACAAACCGATAGAAAGACCCAACAGAATAGAAACAGGAACACAGAGAACAAAAACAGATTACATTTGTCGATTTAAAAGTAAAATTGTGCATATTTCACGAAGTTCCCGCAACTAGGTGTGATAGCGAGTCCCAATTCTTTTTTTATGTAAGAATAGATGGTGCACAAGTTTCCCGTCTGATAAAAACTGCATACAATGCCAAGTTTTTACTTTTTCTGCTGGAAACTGTATTGCATTTTGTAGTATTCGTGGCGTACTTTGGAAACTGTGTAGGAGTGCCGTATTAAAGCGGTGATAAATGTGGGCGGTGTAGTTATTTGCTGCGGAAAATGAGGAAACGTTTGTGTCAGTCTACGAGCTACGCTTAGCGATAGGAACAGGAATTTTCAAATTAACACTGTCTCAAAAAAACCAGTTAGAGTTGGTGTGGTTTCTTCAATATATTGAGATATAAACCTGAGTTCAAAATGTGTGAGGAGTATGCAACGGTACACAGTCTTTTTTACAGAGTTCAGAAAAACGAGCTCGTGGTATCTCAAGGCAGGGGCCGTAAACTGAGAATGTAGCATCTGTGCTGCTTAGCGCTGTCGCTATTGGAAGAGTGAGTGACTTTAAATACCTCTACCATGTGGTCACCGAAGAAGCAAACATTGAAGGGGAGAAAATGCTGGTGGTCCACTGTAACATGTTGGTACGCAAATTGGTGAGCTGCAGCTTAAAAGTAAAGATCACGATGTTTAAAACATTCTGCCAAACACTCCACACCTGCGATCTGTGGGTCTACTACACTCAAAGGGCCATCAGCGCTTTCAAAGTACCACAAAATAAGGCGTTCAGGGTGCTGGTGGGGCTCCCACGCTACTGTAATGCGTCTGCAATGTTTGCGTACGTGCACACAGACTGCTTTTACACTGTCCTGTGGCGCCCGCCGCATCGTGTTGCTGAAATTCTGTATGCGTTAATACCATCCTGAACGTGCTCAACCAGAAGCTAGACAAAACTCTTCTGGGCCACTCGGTTCAAGGTCAAGTGCCCGTGTCTGGGGCCCCAGAGGGCGGCAAATACTTGAATTAATTTTTGAATGTAACATATTTTTTTTAAATATTACCACTAACAATATTATAAACCAAATATAATCTGAAACAAAAAGATTTAATTTTATTTAATCCAATCTCAAATATTATAAGGTCAAAGCACTAGGGTTTTTCTTTACCAATAACAATATCTGGTTAAAATAACACCCTATTTTTTCCCCACAACCAGTAAACCATTTGGCCCTCAAACGAACCCGCAGGCTAAAGCAAGTCTTAACACAACCGCTGACATAATTGGAGTCACAAAATTTGTCGCCACAAGCGTCTAGCGGGCCGAATGACCCGCCTTCGATGATCGGAGACTTTGGTCACGGAGTAGGTTCGTACAGAAGGAAAGCTTCATACAACGTGGTAAATCGTACATACATAGGCATACATCAGTCTTAAATCTCCGTTTGTGCTATGCAGGTGTGGATAGTACCAACGTTATCTCATAGAGGCATGCGCCAGCCGAAGGAACCCCGACCCCAACTACCAGCTACATTAGGCGCTGGTTTGCAGACTATCAGCTATAGGTAGCTCGATGTCCGGCCGTCTGGTAATCATCCAGACCAAGACCAAGTTGTCAACAGCTCGTAGTGTTTCTCGCACTCTTGAAAGAAATGTCAGCAAACAGTAAGAGCTTAGTAGGGCTGATGACCGCTAGCGCCGCAAGTATTTTCTGAAAAGGATACCGGTAGTTATAAAACGCGAAGGACAACTGAAGAACAGGGGTGGTTTTAGTCAGTAAAATTCTGACTTTCTCTTCATCGCCACTGTAAAACGGGAAAAGACATTGGATGATTTCCCACCTTAAAATTTTACACACTTATAAACCTATGATTTTTCAACTGGGGCTCTAAACAAAATAAAATCAGTAAAACTGATTACGCTTACCAATCTCATAAATTCTTTCGTTGCCCAACTACTTCGCCGTTTCCTATCAAACTAGGCTTGGTGCGTTAATCTCGTCTATATGACTGTGCGTCCTAATTTCGTCTGTTGCATGAGACTGACCTTCTGTATCTTTTTGCTCTCTGGTATACCCGATATTCTGCTTAGTCCGCGGGAGCAGTCGATATGCAGTAAAATTGAATTGATAGTCGTCTACAAGACGCGCAGTTTAGGGTTCGCGGCAATAGAGCGGAAGATTTGCTTTATGTGAAGTTGCGACTTTGTCGGAGCTCGTTTTAAAGTCAGATTGTTGTTGATAAGATGGACAGTCGTAGAAATGCAAATTTATTTTCATGAGCATGATTTTTTTTATTTGATTTGTAGAACCTTATTCATAAAAGAACTTCTTAACCATATGATTCGGTTGAATAACATTGAATAACAATGAACAAAACTCAACTTGTATCGAACAACCTCAAAATCTGAATTGTTTCCTTCCATTGATATCATAATTAATTATTAATTAATGAATGCGAGTATGTATATATTTGTGTTTGTTACTCCTTTGAGCTTGTATGAAAAATGTCTTTGCAATTGACAGCTTCCGAGGATATTTAATGTGAAAATTATAAGTGGTAAAGATATTGTACAAAAATACATTAATAAAATTCTTGCAACTCTGTGCTCTGGGGTCATTAACATCATGTGCTCCGGTGCCCATTACTTGGCACTGTGCATTAACTGCGCTTTATTTAAATAAATAAGCCGTTAAAGCAATTAAATTAAATCACGCGAACGACCACTAACATTAGACGGCATTTATAGAAAATAATTACTTATTTATGGGTTTTTGTACAGAACTGCGTTAGCAAAATTTTGCAAAAATGGAATAAAAGGTTTCAGGAAAACAAATGTCCCAGGTGTCCCATTCATTTATTTCATCAACAACTTTTAGGTACGTTCTGCCAAAAATTCTACACAGAACTTATTATAAAATACTTTTGATCATACAAAAATAAAGATCAATAAATTGAACGTTGTAAATATTACGAAGTCTATGCGAAGCAAGCGATAGTACAATAGCGGAGGGGAGCGGGAATCTTCTTGATGCGCTTGCGTCGCGGTGAGTTGAAAATGTGTTCGACAGAACAACCAAATCTTGAAGGTTTGTTTATGGTAAATATAGTAGGTTTTGTAAAAAGTCATAGAACAAAAGTTGTTTATAATATTAGTAACACAGTTCTGCAAGGCTGTTAGTGTTTTACAAATAACCTTGTATAGATAAGACAAGTTTGGATATTTTTTCCATAGCGAAAACAACCATGATATCGTCCAACACAAATAGTAATTAAAATTGAATACAACCTATATTATTTTTCTTACCGTCTTTCAGATTATTTGATATCTTTGAAATTCTGTTTATCATCTTCGTCGTAACATACTCGATGTCTTATTTTTCATACCTAACGTCTTAATTATCATATTCGACGTCCTATTTTTCATATCTAACGTCTTAATTATCATATTCAATTTCTTATTTTTCATTTTCAACGTCCTATTTGTCATATTCAATAATTAACCATCTAGTTGGCTTGTCTTATTTTTCCTACGAGTCTATATTGACCTCGAGAGTAAGCATTTTCAAGTTCAACTAGACGTAGATGTATGCAACCTTGCAAAATCAGCGTTTCCTTGTCTTCTAAATTTTATGTATATCTTATCTATGTAACAAGTGTCTACATTCCCCTATGATCTCACGAATAACATCTGTACAGTCGAGGCAGTTATACGTTTGTCAGTTTTAATATTTCCGAGCCAGGACACATACTTCAAGTTATAGACACATAAAACTATATTTGAAGAATTTGAAAACAAAAGTACTTTGAACTAAAACTTTAGATTCGATGGTCTGGGAATTTTATTAAAATAAATAAAATCTGTTGTGTTTAATTTGTCAGGGTTACTTTTTTATTTGACATTGACATAATAAAAATACTGATTTAAAAAATAAATGATCAAAAAAAAATCTGCTTCTTTTATAATTCTGATTTTTTTTTAATGGGTCATCCTGATCCATCATGATTGTCCTTCACCATAGAGTCTGACTTTTACTGACTAAAATCAACTTCTATGATCTTTTTTTACCTTGCGTTCTGGGACGGACATTTTATATACGTGAAAAACAAACATGTGAAGAACCTGTGTTTACTTTGACTGTTCTTAATGCCATAAACACATACACACATATCAAAGGACGAAGTTTTCCGATGTTTTCCTTCTCCGATTAAACGTGTGAAGCAATTTATCAAAATAAATAGCTCACACGAAGGAGAAATGTGTTAATGTTCGGAGTAAATGTTGTGTTACAGTTATATGAGGTATTACAATATAATTGTATATAGGACTATATACAATTATGTTGTAATACTTCACATGTTTTGGCCGCTAGGCATAGAGTATAGATTTGTAATAGTTGAAGGTTGTTCTGATGTTTTTCTTTTGTACCTAATGAAGAACGTGCAAAAGCTTGGCAAAGTTGTAAACACGGGCACTAGTTTCTAATTGAGCAATAGTGGCTATGGAGGTTAGAGAGGTCAACTGTATGAATGGTGCAGAATGTTAGATTATAAACTTTACCTTCAATTTCCTGAGACCCTATCAGGAGCTCTCAACTCGATCCATTTTACGACCTAAACTAAAATGTTAAAGGGATATAGGTTGTACAGCTCCATCCTTCTTTCTAAGGCCCCTATTCTTGTACCATATTACTTAAAAACGGCGCGCAGTACGCTTTTACTCCATTCTATCTTTTCACCGTCACACTATTTCTATCACTCCCTATTCTTTCTGTCACCCTTTTCTTTCATATCACTTCTCACACAATCTATCTATAATTATATCTATCTTTATTTTGCCCTCTGTATCCTTCCATTCACATGTGTATTCATAACTCTTATTTTTATTAGGTTATCAACTTTATCTAGCAATGTTAAATCCAGTAGACAATAATAATCTAAGTCTAAATTCATAACAATAATCTCAACATAAATAAATAATCCACATTCAAAGGCAAAATATTTTTCTTCAAACATCTTTTCTACGTTTTTTCTTTTGTACTAACAAAATTAATTATGTACAAACCTCATCTATCAGCTTAGTATTTTTCAATGGCCTTTCTCTAAAACTTTAGACCGGCACGCGCAATCAATACACGTGTAAACTTGTCTTTATTTGTCCAGAAAAGTTGACGTTTATTAGTACAAACGTATTACTTAAGTCTAATTACCTATCTACTTATTAACCATTTACTGTTCTGAATAATAATGCCTTTATTCTGATAGAAAATTATAATACCTAATTACATGTAACAATCATCAAAGTTACACGTGCCCTTAGTTACTGGTAAACAATTAAATAAACTGTTCATGTAAATCATAATCAGCCTTATGATGTTCCCACAGCTAGGACTCAGGTTTCCTTTCTAGGAGAGAAAATTAGCCACTGCAATGCATCACGCGGGTCATGGGTTGATGGATGTGACATATCTTCGAATTGTTTTCCTTACGGTGTTTTCCTTCATTGTTTTAAGAGCAATGATGATGAAATATGGTACACAAAGTAATGCGCCTGGCTGGGTTTGAACTTGTCACCTACAACTAGTAAGTTGAGGCCATTACCACTCGGCCATCACTGCTCTGCAAATGCAATTAACCTTCTAACCTCAGCAATCTGTGCACAATTTGCAGAGACACCTTATAGCTGGATCCACAGCATCTCCACAACACACCTCGATCCAAACTTTACATATAAATTACATAATTACACACACTTGCTGAACATCGGTAATCTCACTTTAAATAAGCACAAACACTGTAATATTAATTACTCAACTGAAATTACACTTGCTAAAGTGGTTTTGTTAAAGTTTGCAATTGTTGATTACGCCGAGGAGTCGATTACAGCCAGTAATTACAGCGAGTGCCAACTTGTACTGATTGCGATCCTGGTAATCTGTGAACCTTTTCGTGGTATCATTCAACTTTACTATAGGTTGATTTTTCGGATTTGTTTTCTTTATTTAATAAAGGTAAAATCCTGACTCACTCACTGAGTCATCAAAGCTACTCACTTCAAACTCTTAATCTAGAACGCTGAAATTTTAGATATTTTGATATTCAACCCTCGTGGAGATGTAACAAGGATCCGTTTGTATAGAAATCACGTGAGTGAATAATTGCGCTGGCAATAGCTAGTATAACATAAGTGCGTACAGTGCATACGCACGTCCGGGCGTGTGTTTAAAATTTTACGTATCTTTGTGACAATAGATGCAATTTAACCTGGCAAGCTTGCCTAAGGTTTTTACCATCGCATGTCAAAGGTAACATAATTTTATCCTTCCTGTTTTTCTTTTAGTGCAAGTCAATTCTAATATCAATAAAAAAGTAACTGACAGCATTAACCAGTATTGACTTTCCGACTAGCCTTGGATCCATCCCCACAAAGCACTGGTGCCAAAACGCAACGCAACTTCCTGCAAAGGGCCGGTTTTCTGCAAATCATCTGGCTCGCCTGTCACTATCAATCTTAATTACTACAGCTAGGCGTTTTCTTTCATGGAAAAGGCGCGAAATCTGTCAATCTCCTGAATTATGATCCGCAGATTAAAGGTTTGGTAAAGGTCAGCTGAGAAATGAATTGGACTAAAAACAGACACAAATGTTTGCCATATTAAAAGAGTTGTACATTTCCCCACTGTCTGACATTTACGTAAATATTACACTCGTAAATTGGAATGGTCAGTCACGGTTAGTCAACTTGCGGCTATGACTGCTAAAAATACTTGAAACGTCCGCCATTGTTGAAAGTTATGTTGACCTCAATATCGCCCGCAAAAAGTAATTTCATTCTATTTACTCCTGTTATTTCCAGCCGTTTCAATAACGGAAAATATCCACAATACAAACAAAGCATTGCAAAATACTTCTATTATTAAATGCGACTACTATTACCGTAATATTTTATGAAAAGATGCCCTTCGTGAACTGATGATGTGGTTTCAATAGAAAAGTAGCTCGACATTAATAAATTGAAAACAAAGAAGATCCCGAAACGTTTCCACACAGATTACAATCATGAAAAAAGTTAACAAAAGGGGCAAGAGCACGAAATTGTCCCGGACAATGCATATTGCGGCCCCGGGACCGGACAGGGCTACCGGCCAACAGTAATAGATTGCACTTTTTGGAACAATTTATTCAAAACCCTTGCCATTTTTTATTAACACAAACTCGAGATATTCTCTTCACCGAGACTTCCTTTTCATGTAATCATCTCATGCAGGCAGAACTGGGACTTACGGGGTGCATCCACCGTCTGGCACATTTTTTGAACAAGATTGCCTATTACGATTTCCTCGAGCAAATTGGGCAACCCTGGAGGATGGTGGCTGGCGGCTCGGCACGCAGTGTCGGCCGCTAGGAATCCCGTCCCGACCTCGCCTGCCTAACGAAATTGCATTTTGATTGTGTTCAACCGCCTTACACGTGGTTGGACGCAATTATTTGACATTATTACTTTTTATTACAACTGAAACGTCATTTCGTTCGGATTCATGCTCCGCTTGTAATTTGAATCTCGTCTCGGTGTACTCTCATTTTCAAAAGTGGAATTTGGACTGAGATATTCTGCATTGCGGAGAGGTTTGGTTCCGAGCTACGTTATGTTTTATTGTAAGTAACATACTTCGTGTTTTCCACATTTTATGGGTTGTGGTTGTGTGCTATGCGAGATCGTATCTCAGATTTGGACTTCATTTATTAGAATACCTGGAAAATATGGTTTAGGATCAGTCCTGAAAAATAGTTCTCATAAGGTTTTATATTTTTGCATAGCAAAATTTCTATTTGCATTCGATGAACAGATAGAGAATATTTACTTTATGCAAAACATTTGCCTTGCTAAACTTGTCCAATTTTAAAGAAATTGCATATGAAATGCGAATTTTAATATCGAAAGCGTGGCTAGAATTTTATTGCTTTCGTAAGTGCTTAACTTACCAGCCTTTGTTCGTTTATTTAAAATTCTTTTGAACACTTTTAAAACGAAATAATAACTATAGAAATTGCGTCGCGCGCAATTACCTCGAGCAAGGAGGTGCGACGTTCAATAGACTCTTATTAAATATTAAACTGAACTACGTATGGAAGCAAGGAAGCCGTTCTATTTTAATAAGGATTAAAAATACAATTTTCCATAAAGCCAATTAGACTGTTCCGAAGCAGGTAATTACCTAATATCTACGTATATTTATTAAGTAACTAACTACTTGCCAGTTCCAAACACTAACTCCATTACAAATTGAGAATTTACTTGGCGTCGAGTGCTGTGGGAAGTATCTAAGTTTGAAACCGACAGATGTTAATTTAAAGTTTTATTAATAGGTACCTCGAAGACTTTTTGGAGGTATGCGGACCAGAGAATTAAGTCCTGCAAACCTCCTTTGATGAGGGAGGATCCTTCAACCAGACAGGTGTTATGTCTGGTGGGCAACTGCCCGATAGATGATTTTCAGGCTGTTCTATATGTTCAAGTCGCGCGGAAAACTTTATTGATTGATTAGTTTTTATGTGACGCCATAGATTTTCTTATTGATTCGATTCCATTATCGTTTGTATTAAGTATAGTGATAGAGATACGCTTTAAATTCGTTACGAGTGGAAAGTAAACACGTGGAACTTGCTACTACTTTACTGATTTTTTAGGTCAAAAGTATATGAATGCGTAAAGGAATACTGAGAATGCCAGTTGGCAATGTTCTCACAGATTAGCAAGATTTTTTGTGGAAATAAGGTTATATCAGCAAGTACACCAGTACCTGTTATATACAGTTTAAGGAATTAAAATTGATCAAAGGCAATGGGACTTTTAGTATATAGCAGTGGTGTACAGAGCTGCTATAACTGTTGATATTGAATGGAACTCGGTTTGTATTTCATTTTTAGAAGATTGTAGTGTGGTTCTCTAAACATATATTGATAATAACAAAGTCGGTTAGTTAACATAAAATTAGGCTGTTTATTCCCTGACTCTTTAATCAAGTTGCCGTTTATTATGATTTTTATAGCAGTGATTACTAGCGATCTTTATTAAAATTTGACTTAAATTGGTAATAATTTAAAGGCACCCAAAAGGCAAGCCTACTTTAAGATCTATTATCCAATTTCCGTTGAAAAGGTTCAAAAAAATTGACTCTATTAAAACAACTCGCAGAATTCTTGGACATTTCTTCAGAATATCTCACAATTTGCGACCGGGATGAGACATTGATTTTCAATCCCCAAGTTTTTCACTCCACTTACTTAAGTAGTCGTGAAGATAAAGCGGATGAGACGGAAACGGTCCGACGGTCCCCTTTCGCAGCTATTCGGGCTATTTACCGCCCCAGGCTGCGCGGGCTATATTTGTGTTAGCCCGATTCTTCGGTAATTTGCTGATGTAGATCAATAGGCGAAGAATGTGGCTGATTGAAATACTTTCATCTTTCGAGGCTGTTGTAAGGGTTATTTTTGGTTTTGTGATCAGTTTGTGGGTCAACGCTCCAGAGGTTCAATATGAGAAAAATTAAATTGAAGATATTTAAGAAAGTTAAAAATAACTATATACCCTGTTATATTTCTAGAATTTGCATTGTGTCCTAAACGTAACGCGGTAATCTTATCTTTATAAGTACATATAATCTGTTACATGAAAGAGGTATTATAAATATAATCTAAATTGTTTTCAATGCTTTTATGTATTGCCTTCAACCAATTTTTAGATCAAAACGGCGCCTCGCGTTGATGCAGCGTGTTTTATTCCACCTAATCCACTTTCATTGCCTAGACATTTCTATTATTACCGCACCAATTTCTTAGTAATTCCGATTTCCTAAGAAAACGAGGTGATCGCTTTAAAAATGTACGCAACTAACTTGATCAGGAGACCTCTCCTTTATTTTTAGAGAAGTGAGACATAAATTATGTACGTTACAATTTGGACAGCGAGTCCTTTGTTAGCCTATAGAACAAAACGCGCGAAAGGACGCGGCCCGCCAATAAATTATTTACCTGGAAACCTAACACCATAAACCGTTCGGAACAAAAGCGCCCACATTTGTTAGATACAGTGCAAATGCCCGCAAATAAATAATAAGTCGTATTTGGGCGAAAAAGATCCGATGGCATCCATGAATAAGAATATACAGATGGTATAACAATATTGTCCGGGTTTAATACGCGAGAGGGACAATACGCGGCGTGCCACGCCCGGCCCGGGTACCCGGCCAGCCGACCACTCGGGTCTCGGGTACTCGGGCGCGCGGAGGAGCCTTCCGTTCCACTCCGCTGCCAAGATCGTGGCCGACAGCAGAATTTCTAGTTTCGTGCACTTGAGATTTTATTTTCAATGTTTACAACGTTATATTTTTAGAATTGAATTTAATATTTGTGTGGCACATCTCTGTATTACGTTACAGTTTTTCAATTTTGTAAATTGTGCTTGGTTAAATCTCATCTACTGGGACATGATAGGAATATGGAAAACGATGAGTTGTCTTTTAACTTCCTTGTTAGATTACTTACCTAATAACTCACTACAAACTTGGTTTTTAGCATTACTATCATCATACAATATTTTCTATTTTCAAAGTAGCAAATGAAGCAACGACATACTGCAAATATCTCTACAATAGGCGCTATTGAGCACTTCACTAAAGCTATCGGGTTGGCCGGCTAAGGGGCAAGGCTCGGGTGTAACAAACGCCGTCACTGTGACGAGCCGTCATGGGACACGCTTGACAAGCGGGACCCGGCGTGACGAGCGGGACACGCTTTTGGTATACATGACGCTGAAGTTGCTACTACTGTGCTATAACTTATGATATGCTTTGTTAGAAGAGTCGATTTTTAGCCATATCTGGTTCCGAAAGTGTGTTTTATCGCTGGTTCTAACTGCCGATTGTAGATTTTTGACAGAATTTAGGTACTGGAAGTTCGACGCCTAAATCTTGATAAACTACCCCTATTAAGTACTTACTACTGCATTAACCAGCTTTGATGATATTCAATCGCTCCATGTAAAATACTGATATTCAGTTACATCCGGTTTAGATCCTATCCTCGACATAGTTCGAAAAAAGCTTAGCTGATATAAATCATAATATTATTATGTCTGGTTGGTATTATTGCTGATTAAAAGGGGTATAAAGTTGACAGCAGAAACAGGCGTTCGTTTCAGTAATTCTGAGTAAATCTGTATTTTGCATTGACAAATACATATGTATTTGCTTTCTATTATCTTAATTATTGTAAACATAATTAGTAATTATTCAAAATACATAATCGTCAGGGAGAGTCGTACCAGGCGGCGGTCACTCTATTGACATGCGGGGTTGCGATAGTCATTGATATGGTTCAGCGGATGGCACGATGGCTCGATGGTCAACGGCTCCTACCCAACCTTGGGGGTCCAGACGCCTCCTGCCGGAGGCTCTACGCGGGAATCGTTTGGTCCATGGCCCTTTATGGGGCGTCAATGTGGGCGCCGTCACTGCTGCAGCAACCGAAAGCCTAGCCTAACACATGCCAGAGGGCCATGGCAATACGGTTGGTGCGGGGATACAGCATGGTTTCCCGCAAAGGGGCGAGCCTCGTTGCTAGCCTGCCACTATGGGATCTCGAGGCAACAGTCCTTGCACACATGTACGATTTGTGCGTCAAGATACAACGCCGGGGCGAAAGTCCGCTGCCGTGACAAGTTCCAACGGGATCTCATGGTGAAATGGCGTCCCAGTGCTGGGCACGCCACAATTATGGCGGTAAGTCCCCTCTTTGAGGCGTGGCTGGAAAGACCTCACGATGTCCTCATCTTCCGCATGACGCAGGTTCTCACCGGTGTCATGCAAAAGTGACGCTCGGGTGTCGCCACTGTGCAGAACACCCGGAGGACACGGTCGGGTAAGTGTCTGGAACGAGCGCAAGTCGTCGATGGCGCGCACTGTTTCCACGCGCCTCAAGGAGCTGCCAGAAACAGCAGGGCTGGCCCCCTGAGCAATGGGTAGCTCGCTGTCTGGCCGTCCGGTAACTGTCCGAACCAAGCCCAAGTCGTCGACGGCGTGCACTGTTCCCGCGCGCATCAAGGAGTTGTCAGCAACAGCAGGGACCCAGCTGGGTCGAAGCCTATTGGGGCCAGGGTTATCCAACAGGTAGCTCGGCCCCAGTATGAAAGGCAAAAAGGAACGGGGTGGGTTTTTAGTCAGTAAGCGTCTGACACTATCTCCTGCTCCGCCCAAGGGCGAGGAATGTCATTGGATGATTTTTACGCACAAAAAAAAAACATATAATCAAGTGATCGCATCATATTAATATGAATTTATGTACATACATGTTATTGTATTCCATTTTAAAACTATTGTACAAGTACGCAGAATTCTTCATTATTTTCAGTTATTACGTTTGGTCTATTGAAATTAACGTTCAATCACAGTTGTTGTACAGTCAGGACAATGGATTACTTAAAAATGATCAATTTAAAGGTATTTAAAATAAATTAATGTAATAACACTTCTGAGTTATAACTTATTTCGAACAACATACACTGTGTAGAAACAAAAATAAATAAAACAGTAAACCTACAATACGAGTATTGTCGATTATAAAAAAATACAAATATTAAAATAACAATAACTTAGTTAATAATAATAATTTACTAATGATTTTCATATAAAGATCATTCAAGAATAATTGAAGAAATAAAAAATGGTAGTAGTATCAGTCATATTATTGTCAATAGTTTCAAATAATAATAAAAAACTAGGTGACAACTATGACAAGTGTCATCTATATCGTATACCCTACTATTTAAACTGTGGGATAATCTACTGAACTCTACATGTATTATTATTCCATTCATTTATTATATTTACATATTCATCATATTTTTAAATATTTCTTCAAAAAATTATATAAAAAAAAAAAAAACATTTAAAAATATAAAAAATAGTAGCCCACCGGCATCGGGAACAGGGTCCAAGCTGCCGGCGGTCAGGGCTCCTGAGAGAGGAACCTCCGGACAATACGCGCCGTGTCTAGGAGTACTGCCTTCTGGATCAAGCCCTTGATCCAACTGCCTAACGAGAGCCTCCGCAGATGTTGGTCGAGGCTCTTGGCAATTAAGCCATTGGCCGTCACGACTATCGGCACAATGATTGCTCTATCCACTTCCCACATGTCGACAACCTCGCGAGCCAAGTCAAGATATTTAGTTTGTTTATCTTTCTCAGCTTTCACGAGGTTCTCGTCATGAGGGACCGCTATATCAACAATCATTGTGCGACGCTCTAGTCGATCTATCACCACTATGTCAGGCTTATTGGCAACAATAGTCCTGTCAGTGATGATAGATCGGTCCCAATACAATGTGACGCTGCCATTCTCGAGAACTGGGTCGGGCACATACCTATAGTACGGTACTTCTGATTCAACAAGATTGTATTTAAGAGCAAGTTGCTGATGGATTATCCTGGCTACAAGGTTATGTCTGTGCAAATAGTCTCCATTAGCTAAATGAGAACACCCAGAAATAATGTGTCGGATTGATTCTCCAGGCCGGTGGCATGCCCGACAGATGTCAACCGTACCGTCCTTCACAATATATTTCCGGTAGTTGTTCGTCATCATAACTTCGTCCATAATTGCAAAGACAAAACCTTCGGTTTCTCCAAAGAGATCACCAAAGCGTAGCCAGGATACGGACGCTAAAAGATCTACATCGGGCCCATGTAAGGCCCGGTAAAAGCGCCCGTGAAGCTCCTTGCCCTTCCATACTTCCTTGCGTTCATTAGTATCCATTACTATAGGTTTGCGCCAGTTCTCGTTGGCCAAGGAGAGCGGGGTGAGGCCTTTGTCCACCGCCACCACATCTCGGTGCATCCCCACGTCGGTTTCCAGGAAGTATTCCCTGAGACTGCATACCTCACGGTTGTGCAGGATCTTGGCATTTAAAAAGCCACGACCCCCACACTTCCGCGGGATATACAGCCTCATCACCGATGATCGTGGGTGATGCATCCGATTTGTGGTAAGCAGAGTGCGGACTCTCCTATCCAGGGCGTCGAGTTCCGTCTGAGTCCATTTGAGTATACCGAAAGAGTACATCAAAACCGGCATGACCCAACCGTTGAAGGCGCGCACCTTGTTCCCGCCCGATAAAAGACTTTTCAGTACTTTATTCAGGCGGCCAAAGAAGCGCTCCTTCAACGATTGTTTCACGTCAGCAGCATTGATTCCCAACGCTTCCGACATACCCAAATACTTGTAAGTTTCGGTTGAGGTGAGGGATCTGAGGTGTATGGAACCTGAGAGTTGGGTTCCCACAGATTCCATAATCTCTCCTCGCTTTACATGCATGACTGCACATTTGTCCAAACCAAATTCCATTCTGATGGCACTACTGAAGGTTTCAGTTACCTTCAGTAGCTCCATCAGTTGCAAGTTGTTGGAAGCAAAAAGTTTCAGATCATCCATATAAAGAAGGTGAGATATGACCTGACCCTCTCTTCTCAACCGGTAGCCTAAACCCGAACCCTCCAGCAGTGTGCTGAGAGGGTTCAAAGCTAGGCAAAACCACAGTGGACTCAGACTGTCACCCTGGAATATGCCACGCTCGATCCTTAACGGTTCGCTGTTCTCCGAAACCCGTCGACACCCTGGATAGTGAAGGACCGTCCTCCACTGCCCCATACACGACATCAGAAAGGTGCGCAGAGTTACATCAATTTTATATAGCTCCAGCACCCTCATGAGCCATGTATGCGGCACCGAATCATAGGCCTTCTTGTAATCTATCCAACATGTCGACAGATCTCTTCGAGAACGACGAACCTGTTGGCTAATGGCAACATCAATGAGGAGCAGCTCCTTAGTACCACGGGACCCATTCCTACATCCATTCTGAGAAGCAGACATGATGGAATTTGTCTCAATATGACTATTAATTTTAGCTCTCAGGATGGATGTAAGAACTTTATAGACCGTCGGCAAACACGTAATCGGTCTATAATTTTTGGGTTCCGCAGTACTACCCGATTTATGGAGCAGGTGGGTTATTCCTGTCGTCAGGAACTGGGGTAGCGACCCTGACTCTAAGGCAGATTGGAATTGGGACGCCAAGCGAGCGTGCGAACTTTTAAACCATTTAAGCCAAAAGTTGTGCAGCCCGTCCGGCCCTGGAGATTTCCAATTTGGTAACGGACGGACTGCCCGAGCTACATCTTGGGGGCTGATGGTAATTGCCCCCATTTCTGGTATAAGTTCGCACTCTCGCTCAACCTCCCGAGTCCAATCACCCTCAGTGTGACTGACAGGCACCGACCAAATGCTGCGCCAAAATGAATACATGGCATCATCATCCGGTAGGTGCGTATCAATCACACTTTGGTCCGGTCGCTCCCAAGCCCTGTAAACCCACCTTTCGTTGCTTTGGAACGCGCGATTCTGGGTGTACCGCTCCACTCGCCGCTTGTACCGTCGTATACGGTTTGCCCATGCATAGACTTTCTGCCTCAGGAAGTCGATACGCTCTGTGATACGGGGTAGATAATCTCGAGGACTAACATCTGTCCCCGAGAACGCCCGCTTCACAAAGCGCATCACTCTAGGGCGAGTGTTGCCCTCCCTGAAGCAGATAAGTTTGCCGATGAGCGCTCTAGCCTCACCGATACGACGCTCGATTCTGCACTGCCAGGCTGGTTTAGCTGGTCGTGTAGCTCTGTCACTATTTGGAATTTTGACGTGAGCTACACGACACGCCGCTGCAGCCGCACAGTACAAGATTGAGTGGGTATCGGCAAGGTCTTCGCTGCTATCAAAACAATTTGATAGCTGCGAATCTAGAGCACACACCAACGCCCTATTTTTTCTATGCATAGGCAAACGAGGTAGACGAGGTCTAAGCTCTGGTGGTATAGAACGATACTCCCGGAATGCATCCTCCAAAGCGCTCCTCAAACGTGCATTGCACTGGGTACTCACGGATATAGCCCCGTCATCATCATCCTCACCATTGTGGTCGGGTCGCGGTGAAACACTGGGTTGCAGTTGCACCGCGGCCGGTGGTGGAACAGGTGAGACACGGCCATTCCGTGATTCTAGGCGCAGTCTATCAAGTACGGCGTCATCCAACATACGGTTACGCTGGATGACCCGCACCTGATCCGATAATCTTTGAGCCGAAACGTTGACAGCTGGTTCAAGCACCTGAAACAGAGAGAGCATCCGACCACGGTACGCAGTCAGGTTAGTTCCCCCCTCTGTAGCCCCAAAGTATGAGCGCATGACATTTTCATTAATGGATTGTGTCCATCGCATGCGCTGCACACTTCCGCCGGCAGCGGGGACCCCGCCAGAGGCCGGAGGGCCTCGAAGTCCCAAGCAGGCCGGAGGTCGGCCTCTTCCCCGCCGACGCGCAGGTGGTGGTGTCGTCGGCGGCGAGAAGTATTCGTCGCTCGAACTCGACGCAACTGCAGCTACCGGAATCACTGGACTTACGGCTGGCGCTGGTCCCGGCGGCAGCGAGGCGGAGCTGAACGACGAATCCGAAGATGTTGGGTGTGTTTGTAGTTGTCGTGCCCGGCTTCTCGTCAACATTTCATTATAGTTTCATCGCCACGTCGTCTTGTATGAAACTTTGTTCGATGGTATATTTACTTTTGTTGGTATACGGTGATGTGTTGTGGTTTTTTATTTTTTTTCGGACTGTTTTTCGGTGGTTTGGCATTTTATTTGTTATATTATTGAATTAAATTATTGGAAAAAATTCGGCGAGAAAAAATTTTAAATGTATTATTATTATTATTTTGGGCCCGTTGTGTCCCACTGTAGGGCAAAGGCCTCCTTTCCGTTATTCCACTCTTTTCTGTCCTTAGCCACTTCTGGCCAATCCTTAAGGTAGGAGTACAAACCGTCACGGCATCTCCTTCTGAACTGTACATTTACTTGAATAAAATCACTAACGTTAAGTAGACTTTCACTTGCAAGTTCAATCTTTTGTCGGAATAAAGATGATTTAATTTAGACAGAAAAGTACCGAAATAAACCAGTTATAATTTTTAAATTTCACTTAATATTAATTATCGTTCAATTAAGAAATATTAACTCTACGGTTCCTCAACGAACAGATTCCAGGAAGATTCGAGAAATATGAAATCTTTTCTTGAGCTATTCAAGGAAATCTTCACAATTCTTTAATGAGTCCATTTTAAAATTACCTTCTTCATTCATCTCTTAATGAGAAGCAACCGTTTTTTTGCACTTGTGCGGAGCTTGGATCGCAATGCTATCGACGTCATTAACTACTATTAGATTATTAAGCGTCGTTCAATTGCATTGGCTCTTTATACAATGGATGCTTACTTCTGAAGAGTGTAAATGGTTTAACTCGTTTACGTATGTTCCTAATAAACAGTACTTTACAAAAGAATAAACTGTTACAGTCTATTTACACCATTTTTATAATGTATATCAAGTGTGAGTGACATCTTCTGACAGATACCCTGGTTTTTAAGGATGATTCGATTTGTTACGGCAGCGGAGTTTCACCCCGGTAGCCTTGCAACTCAATGCGCATTCGCAATCGTGCATTCATGAATGAGACCAGCCCCCCTAGCTAACTTACAACCGTTTCTACTCTATTATCTTGTGTCAAACGCCTGGAGTTGGCCACGCCTTCGATTCGTTTATTCGATGTTCTATGTTCTGACTTCATCTTAACACTCAGTCACAAAAAAAATCAGAAGCGTAGCCACTCGAGGCGTTCGACTAAGAGAATAGAATAGAAACGATTGTAACTTGACTTGGCTAGAGGGGCCGGTAATTTATTAGGTGCATACAGCGAGCATCATCGCTGACATACGTTTGCTTAATCGATTTTAAACATATTTAATTACTACGGATATTCTCATCATTGTGACTTCTTTGTGATATAATCAGTAGAACAGAACTTCAAATTCAAACGTGTTGATATTGCCTAATACTTTCAAGTTTTATGTCTTGTCCTGAAACCAATACCACACTAACAGCATTCTAAATCTAAATTGATTTTTTTTTTTTTAAATCCTAGTTTTTGAACTCCCCTCTGACGTCACAACTGTGTGTAAAACACGCGAGTCACAAGTGTTCGCGCCATAATAAATTAGCAGCCGTCATACGCTGTCAGTCGGCTGTCCAATCGAGTGACACGACGCGTGGCAGTGTATCGTTATTGTCGCGGACTTCGTGGCCTGTGAGCCGCGGCAGTTGCGCACATTATGCTTTCCTGATAGTTTTGCCTGGTGTTTATATTTAGGTGAAATCTTAGAGATTATGAGGCTTACCTACAATATTTAATTCTTCATTTATATGTACACTCAAACACTTAAAAATTAAATTAACAAATACAAAAATATATACCTATAATTTTTATAATTATCTAAGGAGTATATCGAAATATTTAAAAATAGTAGTATAGTATGTACACTGTGACGACTACGAAGGTCACATAGTAATAAGTTTTCAAACTGGAAAGTAAATACCCAATGTTTAAGGTTTATGATATGAAAAAGTTTAGATTGGGATTGAGAGATGTCAACAAGAAAAATATTAATTTAATTTTGTATTAAAACACTATTTAAAGGCTTCTTACAATATAATTAGTTAAAAAAAAAAGTTAAAATTGAACATAAAGCCTTTTATTTTGCGTCTCCCCACGCTACAATACAAATATATATTTGACGCAATGGAATAATAATATTTTTTATGTAAAAATGATAGTGGTAATAGCAAAGAGATTTAAAGAGATACATATTTAATGTCTTTGGGTAGTAGCAATAAAAAACGTACAACTATTTTAGTGACACAATTCATCTCCCTCGCTTTTTTCTCAGCTAGTCGAATTCCACCACCACCTCAAGTGTTTTACATAGAGCGACTGTCTATAAGACCTCCGCAATTCAATAACTGGTCAACACGAAACTGCATAGAATGCGGGTCAGACTTTCTGGCGTCTGACTACCTGTACCGCCTGTCAAAGATCTACGAATGATAACCAGCGATTGCTTTACATGCTTTTCGAGGCGGGGTGTCAATCATGTCCTTAAAACTTAGAAAAGTTTATATCAATTGAAAAATTGACAATGGTACTTGCCCGGCTTCGATCCCGCAATCTCATGCATGGGAGGCCGATGATTTAACCACTGGGCCATCACGATACAGTTACAACAACTAATTATAATCAACACACACAAAAAAGTAGTCATTGCTTCAGTACTCCAGCTGAGATACTGGAGCAATGATTAACATCACAGCTGCAGTACAGTCTGTCAGCAATCATGCCCAGGATACTACCGGAACAGGCCGGACCCTGTACACCAGGGATGCATATCTTTTACGCATTAATAGCAACATTACACACATAAAAGAAATCAACACGAATTCTACAACCATCCTTGATGCGCAAAAGAAACGAGGCAGCTATCTACTTTACGTAAAATGATAGTGCATTGTATAGCCACAAATAAAAATTCATACAATGGAACAAAATTTCGGATGACATTTTTGATATACGAATTTTAATTGGAACAATCCTACGGAATACATCTGCAAGGGCCATATATGACTTTACTAAGACATTTCAAAAGGCAGAAGCAATGCCTTAAAGGAGAATTTGCTTTGCTAACTTCCTGAAATGTTGACACGCCATGTAATGCGGAAAAGTTTATAATAACTGGACGCTGGCACTAGATATGAGAAACACCAGCTAAAAAACTAGTTATGTTCACGAAGGGCTTCTTATATGCAAATTCTGTGAAAGTTTTAATAACAACAATTACATTCCTTTATTATGAGGCAACTAAGGCCCATAGACAAAACACACAAATAATCAAACAAAATGATAAAATAAAAAGACGTGTGGCACTCGGGGACTGCCGCGGTAAAGCTATTGCATAGCATTTTATCAACTTATGCAATTATAATTATTTATTTATTTTATTTATGCAGTATTTTTTTTCCTTTGTTTTTTTTTTCTTTGAAATTAATTGAAGTTACACTTTCACACATTGAATTGAATTTTGAATGATTGTTCACTCATTTGTTTTTTTATCGGTCACCACGCTCAAAAAACAAATGAGTAGGGGGTGTTAGGTTATTTTCGTTACGGAATTTCTGGATTCGGTCTCCACGCTCAAGGCACGCGATAGAAGCTATGCAATAGCTTAAAAATAAAAATGTATTCATAACAAATTATAAACTATTGCACATGAAGTGACGGGTCGTGTTTTGCTGCGAGGTCGGTATCCTTCCACGAAATTGTCGATACACAACCCTTCGGCCAAAACTCTCCAACACAACACAAATGACTTAAAATTAGTGTCATGGCGCGACTCCAACTGCACGACTATAAAAGTCTAGTTCGTCAACACACGTACATACTCCACGATCTCTCCAAACTTCATGGAGTTTGTCTGCCTGGTGGTAGAGTCTGTCTAAAAAGTTAAATGACTTGGGTAATTATTAGGGCAAAATTAAATCTGATGATGGTGAAAATGAAGTCAACACTGGTTCAATAATCAAGGTTAATTAAGAGATCTTGATAATTGTATACTAATAGAAGAAGCTTATAAAAAGTATCGAATATAATTATTATTATAAATGAATATTATACAAAATTCCCAAGTCGTTTGATTTTGTAGACAGACTATAACTGTCTTCTTTATGAGATAGAACCTGCTGATAGACAGACAGACTGATATCGGAGGCTTAGCATGTTACTCTTTGAGTAGATAGCTAAAAAGAAGCCAACTATATAACATTTTTCTCGCTACCTCATTTGTTGTAATGAACAATGTACCTATCCAGGAAAACATAGAGTACTTTCTTTAATAACTTAGTTAGGACATCGGCTGAAGGTCTGCAAACAAAAGCTGTGATCACATTGAATGTAATGGCCGCTAAGTTGGTAATAACAATGCGAACGATATCCTTCCGATGTTAATCACGTCGTATCAATAAATTGGCGACTGTAGCGACCAGCTGTGTCGGTAAAATGTTGCTATTTGTGTTTTAATATATGCGCGGTCACGCTACCTTTATTGTGCTTAAAGCATTTACATACATACCCTCCGTAGCTGTAACAAACGAAACTGGTCCTTATCACCGCGGACTAGGATCGTTAGATGACGTACAACTAAGATGGTTTTTCAGTAGCTGCATTGCTGTTGTGTAAACGACATTGGCTTTTCAATACGGAACAACAATACAATAATTATCGAGAGAGTACAGCGCTATCATTTTAACGTAATGAAAATTGATATGACAACGTTTTTTCTTTGCGTTGCTTTGAAAGGGAAATCAAAGTTGCGCATAAAAATGAATATGCTACTTGGTAAATATCAACAACATATTTTTTCACATTAAACAAGTGACAGGCTTTATTTTTTTTTAAGCATTTTATGGCTTTTTTTCTGTCAAGACACGTCGCTCAGAAAACAAAAACCGTCAAGTCATTTTGACTAATGTTACAGAAGAGTGAAAAACTGAATTATTTTAACTAATGTATTGGGGCGATTGTAACAGCTATTTGAATTTTGACTGATTACTGATCAACCAATTAAAGTGTTGGTCTCATAAAGTGTAATATGTAGTTTAATCTGCTTCAAAAAGTTCTGTCTAACGACATTTTAAAGTTAAACCGCCAATTTTCGACTTAAGCGACGGGTTGAGTTTTAATACATTTTTTTCAGCTTTGAACTTATTTTCTTAGTTTATTTAAAACTTCCACTGACAAGGTATTATTATGTGACTGCTTGCCCAATTATGAATGTTCATCAGCTAAATATTATATTCCGTCGCTTTGACTGTGTCAAACTCTTTTACAACTGCAAAACAACCCCTCAGTCACCTGGATGGCCCGGTGACTATGTATTTTTGCTGACATAACAAGCTTATAACTTTGTGATACAGTTTTGAAATTTTTACGTAGATTCTTTACATAAAAATACTAGACAAGTGTTTCAGGTTTCACATATACTAAAAATAAGGTGGTATAGTAAATTAGATGGATGATATATGATATGTTTTTACAGGCCTTTATAATTACCTACTTATATTCTCACACCCACTTATGAGTACTTAGTGTGTCTAAATATATACATAGTAAAATAATAAAATCGCATTTGAGTTTCGGCGCGAAATATAAAAACTATTATTAACTGCACTACCACAACTACAATTACAATTAGGTGGGTCCAGCACTTCGGAAAGGCTATGTGAAGTAATTCCCAGACCATTTTTACTTGTACTATCTTGCCAAATAGCCTCACCTACTCCCCAACCATAAACGGCTTCACCTTGAGAGTACAAAAGCTAGTTTATTATCACGGTACCGTATGAAATATGTGCCAGTTATTTTTCCTCATTCGCGCGTTTCCCCGCCCTTACGTCATGGCGTCGGGAAGGGGTCACGGCAACTTTCCTCTTATAAGTCATTACAGTAAATTGCTCATCGTCTTCTGAATGTTTTTCCTCTATTTGTCTTCTCATATTTTTTTGCGGAGTTGCTTATTATGAGTGGCGGGTGATTACCGTTTATTTAATAACGATATCAGAGTGTAATAAGTTATCCGAGAATGTAATTAATTATTTATACGCACAGAATGCACCATTTTTTAGTCTGTACTTTGGTACTGGTTAACTTTTTTAATTTTGTGAGGAATGATATGAAAGAAAAGGGAGTTAGTGATATTGTGACGGATAACAAGACACAATGGATGATAAAAATGTTTTGCGCCGCCCTCAAATAACACAGAACAAAGGCAGAAAGATTATGATGATGCTCTCTAATTCCAACATAAAATCGGTTTTACAAAAAAAAAAGCTTCGCTTTATATGGATCCAATCTAAAGACTCTGAAACTAGGGAGATAGTAGATTTTGTACTTATTATTTATAATGATAAGAAAATAAAAAGTTGAATAAACACTTGAACAACTCGTATTTGAACTATTTCTATGAATAATCGCTGAAGCGTTTTATAAGAAAAATGTCTTTGAAATCAAATCTTCTGTAGTGTATATTATAATATTTTTCGTAAATTTTCAAGTAGAAAAGCAAGCAGAGACATGAACAGAGGTATTATTAGTGAAATTGAAATATCATAAATAAAATGGAAAAATAAAAACAGTCAAGTCCCTAAACATGGTCTCCATGGGTAAATTTCAGGTGTCACTGTCTGTATCTCTCTTGTGAGATGCTGCCCTGTGGAACACCTTGGGGAACATACTGCTTACATCTGTACCAGAGGTTATTTATTGTAACTATCTGGTAGCTTCCATGTCTCATGTCAATATCAAAAGAAAGCGATGATACCTCCGTCGTATTCTACAGTTTCACCAATGTTTCTTCTTTAGTTGTCGATTAACCAACGATTCATTAATATTTTAATATCTCGTACTTTTATTAACGAGAAAAGATAACAACCTTTGTTGTGACTTTAAAACTTTGAGTACACAAAAAATAAGTGTAAACAAAACGTTCAGGTTCAAAGTCAAACTAACTACAAGCAAACAAAATAATAAGCTGGTATTTGTAACACCTGATCCTTTGAGCGAAGTAGAAGAAATTCTAGAAAAGGTTACTTACTAATGAGGTCATAGGTTCTAAACCCACGGCCGTGTTCGCAGTGGAGAGTGGATTCGGTCGTGTAGGAGACTAGAAATACTGAGAGCATTGTATTCATTCCAGATGGACTTAGCTGGCATAATATCTGATATTTTGATTGACGATGTAAAATTTATTTTTATCATTCAACACTAATCCTCGGTTTCATAAAACTGGAGAAACAGTTATTAGTAAGTTCGTCACTACATTATATCGTTCGAGAATTTAAATTCAAAACACTATCATTTCCGAAATAATACTTAACGTTACATACTAAATTAGCAGAAATACAGAAGGTACTTTATTAATTAGTACCCAGCACCGTAATATAAAAATATTACTCTTCGCTCTCTCGTGCCCACAACACTGCAAGTGCTCTCTTTACTCTGGTTAAGTGGAATGCTGCAGCACACAGTAAGCACTCGGGCAATTACTACAGTACAGCAAAGTGGACGAGTCGAGTTGCAGACGAATATTTGTAAACCATCCGCTATTAAACTAACTAGCTTTGTGCGTTCTGTTACACTAGCAAAGGATGCCAGTGTACCAACTCTGCTAATGTGAACGGGTCATAATAGATTGTGAGTGTAACGAACAAGCCCTTGAGTACCTCATCATGTATTTTAATACATGCGGCTTGTGAGCCATTAGGCGATGAGTTTATTAATAAAACTCGTTATTCCTGAACCGGACTTTTGATAGTTTTGCGGTTTTGTAGTTTTCTGGATCGGATTATTGAAAGGGATAAAAATGACTATCTCTTTACAAACGGATCTGTAAAGTGATTGATAAAGTATTTGTTACCGATTTAATCAAAAGATGAGTAAACGATCAATGTTTTGTATCCCAACATTTGCGATAGCTTTTCAGTCTTTTAAAATAATTAAAAACTGCACTCTCGTTAATGTAAATAATATCAGGAAATTCTCAAAGGCTTATAGTGTTTGTTTATTTTTGTACACACACGAGCTATTTTGTTTCATCATCATATATCCCATTTAACCTGTTCAGCGTAGGCAACTAAGATTTATTTAAACGATTAAGTGAAAACCGAATAAAAATATCTAAACAAAATGAAAAAGAAAAATAAAGGTTACTATGCGAGAGGATCGGACATTGAAAATAAAGCAGCGAAAAATGCTAGCGCTAAACAGGCACACATTACATACGTAAAATTATGAAAGTAAAAAAAACTGTAGGCAAAGCAAACAGTCGGCAATGATTTAATAACGACTGCTATTACAGCGGGTCATCATTCATTTTCGCATTAGGAAGGGTCGCGGGCGGTCACGCCGGGGGTAGCGGGGGGCGGGATGACCCATGTCCAGAAATTTACCACAGAATAAGTAGGTGTAGAAGGCCAGCGCTAACAAATCAATCTACATTTTCCCAAACATGTAAAGAAACAGTTTGCAGTCTAACCGGATGCAGGTTGCATATCAATTTTCATAGAGCATTTCCTTATCTAACCTCTATTACCTAGAAACTGGGTATCACGAAACAACTTGACTGGACTGGATGTCCGATTTTTGAGATTTGAGTATTCGTAATGACTGTCTGCGGGCTTTGCAATATTCGATGGAACACGGTATTATTCATCCTCTCATGGACCGAGCTTTGTAAATATTGCTTAATATTAAAAACTAGCTTGTGCCCGCTGCTTCACCCACGTACATAAAACATAGCCTTTGTCACTCAGGAATAAAGCAGCTTTCTATCGGTGAAAAAAGTTTAGCTATCGGACTAGTACTTCCAAAGATTACCCGCGCAAACAAAAAAAAAAAAAAACTTTACCTCTTTATTGTTATAGTGTAGAAGTGTAGATGTAGATTTACCAGTGCAAAAAGAACCCGAGCCGTTCAGAAGGCCAGCTCCAAGAAAAAAATAAGGTGCACGCACATGCGTAGTTACAGCGAGAAAAAAATGTCTGTCTCTGATGCACATGCACTCGCTGTACGTGAATCGTGTCTATGTCTGTCGTTTTCGTTCGTTTTGTGAAGTTAGACTTCTGAATCTATCTGTTCTGCCTCTGGTCTCCCTTGTCGCCAGTCATGCGGCAGTTAACTGTACCTTCTAGGCGACAGGCTTTGAGGAACTTGCCCTAAATTAAGAGAGGTTGCATGTCGGCAAGACGCTTTGATATGTGTTTCGAGTTGTGTTCTTCGGTTTATTGTAGGGGATAAAACAGTTTGTAGTAAAGTTTTGACGTGCAATTGAGTTTTCTGTCCCTCTGTGTATTTCTGAACTTTTTGCTGTTTTTACAGCCGAGTATTATTTAGCCAGGTATTTTGTCGGCATTTCCCTATTTGCTGTGAATTTCATACAGAATTATGAAGAAAATTATGATATTCTTTTACAGATAATTCTTTTCTGTGTCATCCAAAGGTTGCCTGGCAGAAAATAATTGAGGCATATGTCTGCCTCTGTAATTTTGTATGACAAAATACAGAAACACTAATCCAATCTACACTATAAAATCCTTTGTCATGATTTTGCATTAACATAGTCGTAATACTTAAGTTATGTATTGGCAAAATACCAGGATCATACACAAAGGCATGCACGTGATTGTTCACCTCTTACTGAACTTAATTATAATCAAGTTATGTTTACGGGACAGCAACTCGTAACAAACCATCCATGCTGAAATAGATAAAGTTACTTTGATTAAATTCACGAAAACTTCAAATCAAAGGACAAAGTTACAAGTTGTTCGGAATTCTGTAAATTTGCCAAATTCCTAGTTTCTGGGACTTATTTTGGAAGAACCCGTCGCGTGGGTTGTGATGTTTGGCTAACATTAAAATTGGTTTATGCAAATGTAAATTACGCACATTAGTTGTCGCGACGGTGCTCGTGGCTCGTGGCTGGTGGCTGGTCGTTCCATCTGCTGCATGCTACGAATACGTGCTATATAGGTTATCAGTTTAATTGTTAATTTTGGTGTTGCTTTTCGTATCCTCTTATTTTCCAAGTGCTTTAGTTATTAAAATCATTTGTCACAATTATGACTGAAATTTTATCCACAAGCATAATAGCATAATCAGTCTTATAATGTTTTCGCTGCTGGGTCTCAGGCCTCTTGTCTAGGAGAGGGAATGGGCCGTAATCCACCACGCGGGCCTAGTGCAGGTTGATGAATGTCACATGTTTTCGAATTTTTGGTTCTAGCAGGTACGTGCCGGTTTCTTCACCGTTTTGTGAGCAGTGATGATGAAACAAATTATACAAAGAAAATCACAGGATAATTTAACTGGTTAATAATAAATTCTGATTCAGCCTTTTTACACGTAAATTATTAGTTACCACCACACTAGTAAAATCTATAAAGATGAATCTCTTCATCAAACGAACGTCAGTCCACAAGACTACACTCGCCAGTCCACTCAGAGGCGAGTGTCACACCCTCAACAAGTCCACACGCCCCCGAACAAAATGGACTGCGTGGAACATGTCGCGCTGACGCCGGGGACAACGAGACAAACTTGCTTCGCTTGTCTATGATACTTTGACAACGATAAGGCCTTTAACTTTTTAATGCAGCATTTCTTTTCGTCATACTCAATCAAAATTTTTGTCTGGCCTGTTGGTCTAGTGGTCAATGGCCCTGACTACTATGCCGGAGGTCGTCTGTTCGATTCCCACCCAGGACAAATGTTTGTGTGTTGAGCACTATTCTAAACTATTTAGAAATATATAAGTATGTATATCAGTTGTCTAGTACTCATAAATCAAGTTCTGTTAACTTGGGACTGGGCTTTGTGTGATAGTTGTGGAATATCATTATTATTATGAAATGATTATTATCCTTGACTTGCTTGGCTAGTACAGTTCAATGCCCCTCGGTATCGGCACCAAGTTCGCTACCGACTCAATCTTTAGCCTATTACACAGCCACAAACATCATATTTTAATTTACGACTGCAACCTCCTTCGTGACCACCAAATATAACCCCGACCGTTAATGTACAGAAATCATTTTTTTATTCACAATCCGATTGAATATTCCGTCTAGAAATCGCTATCGGTTTAAAAACGAAAGCTAAAACGGATCGCATAAATTTGCATGACAAACGCGCACCGCACCGAGGGACATTACTTTTTTTTAAGAAAAATATGACGACCTTCCCCCGATGGAGTTTCCAGGTCTATTTCCATAAATAATAAATAACGATCGAGGACGGAGCAAAAAGTATTCGCTGATATTTATTCTGTTCGCGAATTTTTATCCACTTATCGGGTTTTCTGTCGTTTGGAGGAATTGTCGCGCGACCCCTTAGCCCCGCTCTCAGACCGCGGCCGCACTGCAATGTTATGAACCCCGCGGAGTTGTCTATGTGTAGACGAGATCTTTGTTTGCCAAATATGTAGATCTGTGTGTACATGCTTTGTGCCACTTCAACAAACGCAACATCAGTGAAAAAAGACTTTAATTTGAGACTGGATAAAAAACAAACAACCTTCTTTAGTTTGTTTAAAGTCATAAATCATGCAATCATTAAGAGGGCTCTGCTCAATCCAGCTGTCGTCAACGTGAATATGGTCTACAAGCTTGTTGTCTCGTTTAATGCAATCCAAGAAAAAGTTGGATAATAAAATATGACAACGTGAAAAAAGAGCGATAACGCCTGAACTCTTTGTTGTTCATTCAATAATTTTGTCACTTATTCGAATATTTTTAAAACTTGTTTCAAGAAAAACTATTTTTTTAAAAACTTCAAGTTTTTGAAAACAAAAAATCGTTCACAACTTAAATAAATTTCCACAAGATATGTTTGTTTCCAAAATATCTGAAAAAAAAATTAGTCTGTAATAAATAACATCATAATCACGAATGTGAAAAAAAGTATTTTTAATTAATTGACGTAAGACGTAAAAGCGGTAGATTTCTGGTTGTAAATTAGTCATAAGCGTGACTGAACATGAAATATATTAAACCATTAAAAAGTTCCTGTAAGTCAGCACACCACTGAAAAATCTAATAACACACAAACGCTTATCGTTATCAGCGCCACGAATCAACACGGTTCATTAATATAAAAACAATATTAAATTCCCCCACAGCAGTCCAGTGTCCAACTCATTGAATATGTACAACTTTTTGTAAAACCACCAGCCTTCGTTAATTCATAATAACTGTGAATTTATTAATATTTCATGTTTTATTGACGAATTAATGGAGAATAACTGGCGTTGTCATTGAATGTACAAATATTTTCGATTCAATAATAATACGGTTGTTCTGTAGTAATTACGATTAATATTAATTACCTATTTTATGGCAAGAGTTGTTCAAAAAACAAAACGTAGCAATATTATGTAATGAATAAGTTATTTATAGATATAGCCTTACCTTATTTGGGGAAGAATAAAACAGCTGCCTACACAAATGATTCCTTTGTCAAAAGGTGTCAATTAAATGAAGCATAAAGAGATAATAATGGCGTGGGAAGTATTGTGGTTTCATTATCTCCTTTATCCACTCGAGATATAAATGTTTTGCATTGAAATTCCGTACTTTTAGGCAACATTACAATTAAATCGACCTAATTCATTCTAGTAGCACGGTATACACTCGCACAGTAAATAGTATTAACATTTTGGTAGGAATTAACTCTGTTATCTAGTTTAACACAGCTATTTTCTCGAATCTACTAAATACGCATAATATTCATAATGCATTATGCTAAAATAATCTCATAGTTAAGTAAGTATAAGTGTGTGTGTTTTTTATTAGTACAAGTCATTAAAACTACAACTATGATTACTTTTTTGAGAGAAATTGTACTTTACAATGTGTGATATTTGCCCTAAACTTATTTTTGTATTTATTCTTATGCGCAACTATGCCAACCTAAAGTGTGTGATTGAATTGAAACACCAGGTCAATAGGGTCCAGACTGGACTTTTTTTTAGTCGACTAATCAGCATTGCTATCCGACGTGGCTATGCTGCTAGAGCGTCTTGGGCACTTTTCCCATTGACATAAACGTGGACGATTTTTTGATGCCCAATGAGTTCTTTTTCTATCCGTTTGTAAATTTATATATATATATTTCTTAACACCTATTAAGCTTATTATTTAGTTTAAATTTTTATAAGTAGTTACATAAGTGCTTATATATTAATAAGGTTTTATTCATTGATGAGAACGAGATTATCATCTGATAATTGTTTAAAAAAAAAGACTAAAACATAATACAGTATGGTCACATTTATGGCTCGTAAAGACGTAAGCAAAGTGTCCCCATTAGCACCCGAGCTAGTATGGTGCCGGCACTAAGTCAAATGTCCGCGGTGGTGCCAAATAGTGTGCGATGAGCTCCATAGTACCATGCTGACCCAGTTCGGTCAATTGACTCTGACAATTTGTTCATTACGCCCGGGTTCCCCCGCGGATACAGGGTGGGTATACGCCGGTCGTGGTGTATATGCTAGTTTGTGGCAGCACGCTGTATTGTGTAGGTATTGATTCGCGGTTATAAAAGCCACCTAACAAATATGAGCCACTATTTTCGCATGAAATTAAACTTACGTTAAAATTGAAAAATATTTCATGTAGTGTAGATGAGAATGTTGAGATGGATGTGTGGTGTGACCAGAAAGAACCAAGTGAGAAAGTATACTAGAAGAAGTTTGAAAATGGTGGTAGTGACTGAAAAATTGAAAGAGGATCGTTTATGGTCATGTGAAAAGGAGAGATGAAACGTATGTTACTAAAAAAGTTATAATTTTACATGAGTGTGTGTGTGGATCGACGGAAAAGGAGAGGGAGGCCATAGAAAAGATGAATGGATTGTGTGAGAAGTAATATTATGAAAGAAAAGGAACTTACGATAGCGTGACGGTTAACAAGACAGAATGGAAGAAAAAACGTACGGCGCCGACCTCAAGTAATATGGGACAAAGGTAGGAAGTAGATGATATAAACATACTTTGAAATTAAATAGGTTCTTACGTTATTTTTTCGAGCTTTAAATAAGCTTCGGTTCGCATTTTAAGTGTACAAATCGATAGTGCAAATAGTTATAGCCACTGAAAATTCTTGAATTTAATGTTGATTAAATTCAGGAAGCAATTTTTTTAATTACTTCCTAGAATTTGATTGCGGCATTATTCTCCATGAACAACGGTCAAACTAAGAAAAAAAATACTGCAGCGGTCAAACAGGACTTCCTCTCGCAGCAATTTTGCTAAAAGGCGTTGAATGTTTGATTCTCCTTGATCTTCATGGTGGCACAATTCATTATTTATTTGCTATCGCACTGTGTCGGCAAATTAACAAACAAGTTAATTCAGTTCCGTTGAACACCGGCGAACGCTTCCTGACTGACGTCTGTGACAAAGTGACTGTTAAAACAAACCAACGTTTTGAACCGTGGCGACAACTTAATTGGTTTTGAAATAATCGTTTTTATCAAAGATAACGAAAAATAAACTACATATATTATTTACATTTAGGTACTCTACATACCATTATTACAGAGATAAAACACAAAAACATAAAAAAGGTTACCTGTTATTAGCTTCAAATTTTTCTAAGTATTACATTTAATTAATTAATTTATTTATTATTTTAGTGTATTTATACAGCTCTTCAATGGACAGACTTATAATTGTTATTCCTGGGACTATAGTGTTCAAATAATCCTAATTTAATTGGTATTGTTTCAAAGTAGATTTTTTTTTTTATTGATATAATCTGACTACCATCCCACCTGATAGTAAGTAGTGATGCAATCTATTTGCTGTCTGCTCACTGCAACTAAAAATCCAACAGTCATCCATCCCCACAAATCTTATCCAAATAATACCTTTGAATGAATACTACAATAACTCCACATCGAACGCCGGCTCTGTTTAACAGTCGTCACGTTGGTGGCGCCCTCTCACGTCGTTTAATTATGTCGAGAAGTGATTCGCCATCAAAGCTTCTCCGCCAATTACACACTGAAATTGGACGACAACCCTCACTCGCTTGGACTAAACTGATCAGCCGAAGCTGGGCTGCACTTGTAGGCTTCAGAGCTAAAGAATTGTCGGGGATTTATTTTGGGATCATGAGTGATAAGTAGACATCGGATTAAATGCTTGTGCAAGTATGCTGTTTACAGTATTTCTGCCTATGTTAGTATATTTTTATTAAAAGTACTTATTTCAATAGTTAAATGTGTTGTATTGCGTGGGAACGACGGAGAGCCACAGACACCGACGTGCTATGCGTGCGTGTCATGAGCACGCGCCCCGCGCATTGACTAAACCCTATCAGTAGGCTAAGCGTTGACGGAATGCGAAATATAATATTGTGAAAATCAATGTGAATTCTATTTATCGTTTAAAATATTGGTATCCAGCTGCATGTGGTTAGACTGGATTCCGGCCCTAATTTATTTGGGAAAAGGCAGACAGGAATCAATAATATTATTGAGTCCACATTTTATTCATCAACGGTTTATTAAAATTAATATTTATAATTTGAATAAAATTGTTCCAAGATAAATCTATAGTAATTAAGGCTTCGATTGGTTTACATAAAATAATTTCAGTGCCATTCATATTTTCCTATATTTATTTATTATTAGATACTTGATAGTTGTTGATGTGTCGTTATTAACTGTTAAGTCCAGGGACTAAACAATTAATTACGATTTAATTTCGAATGACCGCCGACCGCAATCCATCATACATTTGTGTTTATTCATACACGTTTCGTAGGTTTCGACTTTTACACAAACTATGTAAATGTACGAATCCGTCTTGTTCTCATTTACATTGCTAATGCGGTCATACGGCTCGGACACGGTCCGGTGACGGTGAAACAATGCCGCTGTCCGGATAAACTCATCATTTGGAGTATAAATCGTAATGTCCTGGAAGGTTGATTCATTGCGCACGCACTCGCCGCTGTCATGCACTTGAATTCATATTCATGTTCATTGGGAGCTAGCGACGCAGATTACAACATGCACACGCGGCGTAGCCATTTCGTAGCACCGTAGCTCGTAGCAGATCACTGCTACAAGTTCGTAGGCGTTATAAATGGCGTAGCACGTCGAGTTTCTCGTAGCGCTGTACGTCTACTACAGAATGTAGCGTTCAGTTTTTTATACGGCTTTGTAGCGTAGCACTGAGTGCAGGTATTGTATCGGTTTGTGATTGGATTTTGAAACATGTGGACTACAATGGCTTTTGTAGTTATGTATTATATATAAACCCTTAATGTACTGTTATTGGAATCTCTTTCAAAACAATTGGTTCAGGGAGTTTCGTTAGGATCATTTGGAACAAAAGTATTGGTGACTAACCTTTCTAGTATATTGTTATAGCGTTCTATTTTCACTCGTCGACTCGGGGCTATCTTCATAAATTCGCGGAGCTAACTCGCCTCACTAAAGGTCATCGCCGGCTCGTACATCAGGTAGATAAATGAAGAATGGAAGCTTTTTCATTTTCTTCATCTTGATAAAACTTGTCAGTATTATTAATAGTCATTATTCTGAAGAATTATTCTCTCTTTAAAAATATATCCAGCGTTGGGAATTACGTGGGACTTTTTCATGTAAATTTATTCCATCAACTCGGACGTTTTAATATAAAAAACTTAAGCAACAAAAACTGCATCTTAAAATTCGTGACGTTTATTTTGTCACAAAATTTAAAACGATAGCGAGTCTTTTACTGTTATTTTTATAAGTAGGTAACACAATATCTCAGTATATATTTTTTAAGATAATAGTGTTCTTAGAAAAATTAGATTAACACAAGTTATTTTTAGAAAATGAGTACTATAATAAGGTGCAGTATTTTTTTTTTTTTAAGTATAAAAATATACTTTTAAAATAATTAAAAACGGTGGCCAAGTCTAATATTGGCATCAGTGGCGTTCTTTACTGTCTCACACGCGCCTCAAAAAAAAAAGCTTGAAGCGGCCGCAAAAACAGCTGAAGCGCGCGGCACCTTGTGTCCGGAGAAGCTTGAAGCCGCTTCAAGCGTTTTTTTGTGGCGGCACCGTCGCACACGAGCCACAAAAAAAGGCCGCCTCAAAAAGAAGTTTGAAGCGGCGTTTTTTTGTGGCCGTGTGCGAGGACAGTTAGTTCCTCAAAAGTAAGTGTTACAAGAATACGAGTTCGAGTAAAGACGGTGTATTATTTTAGTTTCTAGCTGTGCGCTTAAAGATTAATTAATTATCTAAATTGTTGTACATAACTTTACAAATTATTAATAGTCATTGCAGTGAAAGTACAAAGAATTTTCTAACAGAGTAACTAAAATAGGTACCACGTCCAATCTTTTCTGTAGGTGTTGCCTTTTGAAATAAAGTGCTTCGGTTATTGACCCGTCTATTTTTATCGACATTTAACATAATAAAACCGAATCAAAACCTTCCTTTATCGACAAGTAATGTAATTCTGAAGAATTTTCTAATAAAATAGATTCATCAGTTTACTGTGAAGGAGCAGTGATGGCCCAATGATGGGCTGCGGCCCTGACTTAAAAGTTGTAGCTCGTGAGTTCAAACCCAGAAATGTGCATTAATTTCTATAATTTATTTAACTGCTCTGAAAACGATGAAAGAAAACATCGTAAGAAAACCGGCATATCCTAGAACTAAAAATTCGAAGACATATCCTCCAATCCCCACTGGGTCTGCGTGGTAGATTAAGGTCCATTCCTTATCTGAGAGAGAAGGCCTGAGTCCCAGCAGTGTGAACATTATAAAATTGATTCCACTATCTTATATTGTGCAGTTTACTGTTTGGATTTTTATGAAGACATATATTATTACAAACAGAGTAATGACTGAAACGGCCATGTTAAACATGGCGTTAAAACGAAACAACTATAGCACTCCAACGAGGCGCACAGATATCCAGTCCCGTTAAATTACAACAAAATTAATCGGAAACAACTTTGAAAGTCCATTCGGACTTCATCCGTCTCGTGAAGATTCAACAGACCAAATCGGACAAAGCTTATTTATAGTCGAGTCCGGAGAGTGACGTCATTGATATGTTATTTAGCGACGAGACGTGACGTCACCAGCTCCGGACCAGCTGATCTTCAAATAGAGCCTGATGTTATTTCCGTTGTAGAGAGAATAGGCTTATGGGAGTGAGGATATTTTTGTAAGAAGCTGTGTATTGTATAGGTACTTCTTTTTGTTTACGACTTCAGGTGGTAGAAATAGAGAACGTTTTTTATGCGGTTATCACACTGCCACGCACGACGCGGCGTAGCGCATGAAAACGCACCTACGTACTTACTTGCGGGAGTGGAGATCTGCACCATCGTGCGGGTTTTTTACGCACTCACGCGCGTAGGTGCGTTTTGTAAATTCACGCAGGCACGCACTCGTTTCATACAAAATCACGCACGGTACTACGAGACTCAGTGTGGCATAACATGCGTGTCGCCCTGCATGAACGCGCGTAGATGCATTTTTAGTGTATTGGACTATGCGTGTTTTCTATACAAATGGAGATACTTACAAGCAACGTTAAGACACGCATGAAATTCACGCACTACGCTGTGGGGTGCGTGTGATATCCACCTTACGATTTCTATCTTTATCTAAAGTGCCTTTTGGCATATTTTAATTGTCTTTTTAACCTGTTGAAAGGATAGATAAAGCAAGAAGTAAACACTATACAGTCTCTTTCAGTAACTTAAGCCTATTCTTTGACTTAATCACTGATTTTGTTTAGTTTTGAGACAATGAGATCGTCAATAATTTATTGGCACAATCCAACCAAAGATTGTCTGTTAGAATCCCTGTGCGATAAGATTACCAATTGTTCACTTGACATGCCTGTTAGTTTAGTGGTTTGTGGCCCTGACTGCTATGCCGGATGTCGTGAGTTCGATTCCCACCCAGGACAAATGTTTGTGTGATGAGCAAGATCATTTGTTCTGTGTCTGGGTTTAATTTATATACTACTAGCAAAAGCTAGTAGTATATAAATTTCAAAAGACCGCGCGGATTCGCACGCGCTCTTCCCTGCTCCACCCTACTCTACCCGACTCTACCCTACTCTACCCTAATTTACTCTACTCTACCTTACTGTACCCTACTCTACCCTACGCTACCTTATTTTAGGTGAGTAAAGCCACTGGCTCGTATTATTATGTATATTATATTATTATTTTGTGTTATGAGGTTACATACAAAAGAGTATATAATAAATAAATACAATCTCTGTTGTAAAACTCTCCAACATCTACAAAACCCCTTGTATCTCGCTGAGAGTATAATACCGTTGTGTGTAAAACGGTTCAAAACTGAACTCTTTTCAGAGATTAAAACTTTTATTCCCAAAGCTCTCTAAAGCAAAGTTCAAGTGTGTTTCTTTTGAACTCAAATTAAAAATATTTTTAAATTAAAACGGTTTTTTTTTTAGTACGGGACAAGACTTAAAGGAATCCAATGATTTACCTAGTGATTTAGAGACACTTAGCCTTATACATTTTGGTGTGACATCCTTTCATTTCCCTTCCTTTAGATATTCTGGTATGTTACCTGCAAAGTAAGAGTGTGAGTTTTGGGATAGCTTGTCTAGTCTTAGATCCTATTCCTTTTCAAGAGGCAGGCTCGAATTTAAAAGCTAGTTTATCTTTTACGAGTATTATGTATATAAAATCAAATGGATGTATGTACGTTAGTTTCGCTAACACTCGAAAATGCCTCTTCTTTCTGCCGACTTCGTCCATAAGGACTGCAAAAATCAAAGTCAAGAGCTAATTCTCAACTAGAAATAATCAATTCAAGAAATCAATCAAATCAATCAATCAAATTCAATAGAATTCAATTTTTTTTTTTAAACTCTCTATATTAATTTACACACCTAACTTACACCTGGCCAGAATAGCGAAATTGTTGGAAAGAGGCATTACGGTCCTGGAACAAACAAGTGGGTTTCAATCAGTACAACTCCGACATTTTCTTTCGCTCCTGCCCTTGCATACGAAAAAAAAACAATACCATCTTTGTTTTCTATGTTCACGTTGAGGTACCGTGCTTGTCCGATGCGTTGAACGCTTGGAAAATGGCTTGTCCCAACACGGATTTACCCGACAACCTGTCCTCACAGAGACGGTGGGATGTGCTGCTCTGCAGTATTGTACGGAATAACCTATTAAATACGTCGTCAAGTACTGCTGAGCGTGCGCGTCTGCTGGCTGTGGGGGAATGGGAGTCGGGCTTATGGCTTCAGGCACTCCCGTCATCCACCATAGGCACTATGATGGATGACGCCTCGTTTCGGCTAGCTACCTGTCTACGCTTAGGCGCACCTTGTGTTGCTCCACATCGGTGCCACTGTGGTGAAGGTGTCGACAGCCTCGGACACCATGGCTTGTCCTGTTGCAGGAGCGCAGGCCGCATACCACGACACGCTAGCATCAACGACATTATTCGTCGAGCTCTTGTCACCGCCGGGGTACCTGCCGTATTAGAACCAAATGGTTTGGTACGTGACGATGGGAAGAGACCAGATGGTATGACGTTGGTACCGTGGAAGGTGGGTAGGCCTCTGGTGTGGGACGCAACCTGTGTCGACACCCTTGCGCCATCCCATATTCCAAGTACGGCAGGCTGTGCTGGCGCTGCCGCTGCTGCTGCTGAGACCCTTAAACGGCGCAAGTACTGTAACCTTACTGGTAATTACAGTTTTGAGCCGTTTGGGGTCGAAACACTTGGTTCGTGGGGTCCGAGTGCGCGTCTCCTTTTCAAGGAAATTTCACGCCGACTGATCGACACTTCACGTGACCAGAGGGCTGGCTCGTTCTTCGCCCAAAGAATTAGCATTGCCATTCAACGTGGCAATGCTGCCAGTCTTCTGGGCACATTTCCGGATGACAGCGATGTGGAGGAATACTTTGACGCCTGAGCGTACTTTGTCATTTTGTATTATATTTATGTACATAGTTAGGTTTTAGTATAAATAGTTTATTTAGTATTTAAGCTTTTTATGTACATATGTATATTATAATAACTAAATAAATAAAATGTTCACGTATAACATCTCATATTTTCAACAATAACCTTTTATAACAATACATACGAGTAAATCATCAAAAGCTTCCATAGTCTCATATTATTAATAATAATAAAAGATACATAAATCCCTTTTATAAAGGCACGGAATAATAAACATGAACAAAAACATTTTGATACAATTTGAAACTCGATTTTGTATGACATAATTGACAATACCTGTTCGTATCAAATGCATTAGGGAAATGTGTTGTCATCATAAAAATATGGGATAAAAGGTTCGCCGTGTGTGTGTGAGTGTGTGAGAAATACGTGGGTCGGGGAAACGTCGACGATTTTGTTGTAGTTGCTATCGATGTTTTATAATGTAGGTTGTAAAAGCATATAAATTACACCCAGACACAAAACAAATGATCGTGCTCATCACAAAAATATTTGCCCTGGACGGGAATTGAACCCACGACCTCCGGCATAGCCGTCAGGGCCACTAACCACTAGACCAATAGGCCAGTCAAATTTTGATTACATGATTTATTTGATCTAATTTTACATGTAATACTGTTACTGCGCAACTTTAATGTAAATTCAATATTTGATAAAACAATTATCATAAACATATTAAGCCATCTAGTAATACGAGACGTACGACATTTCTAACGTCAAATCTATATACACATCATAGACTAGTTAATAATCCTATTCAAATAACTAAATTCCAACAATAGTACAGAAAAAGTATTTGTTTTAGAGCATCACAGGACTGTAATAAAATGTAGTTCTTACCTATTAGATTCTGATAGGTTGAGCAGAATTCCAGATAGAAAATTATATTGAAGCTATCTATTTATTTATTTATTATCTTCTTTACAACTATCATTACAGGTAAATACCTAATGCGATAGTACCGTGTCTTAAAATTAACTTAATTACAATTATAAAACTTGAAAACAAAAAGAATCTAGTACTTACCTACATCGATACTATCATGATATCAAGCTTAATATATTCGGATTACGAACAGCGCATATGTTTATTTTGCGGACATTATTTATTGGAGAAATGAGAAAACGATTGCGGCCACATCACTGAAAACACTAACAACGCATTTGCGTATTAATTTTCATTTACTTGATCGACACAATAAAACACTTATAAAAGTCGATCATTAACAAATACCACCCACTTTTTGTTTACCCCACATCCCTACCTTAGCTTCGCACATAAACTTCCTACCTTCGTACCCTACCTCGGTATCAATCTTAATTACGCCGCAACGATATTTATTTTACTTACTTTCCTTATGTCAATCATGGCGGGTTCCATTTTTTTATCGATACGTAAAATGCTATAATATGTTTATTTTTGTGTACGATTGATGTGGCTTTTGGAAGCTTTAAAAGTAATATCATAATTATCCGTAAACTAAACAATATAGATAAAATAACATTAAGTCAGTAAGGGAACAAAAACTTTAGTGATTTAAACATGCATACATAATCAACTTTATAATGTTCCCACTGCTGGGACTCAGGCCTCCTTTCCAGGAGAAGAAATGGGCCGCAATCTACCACGCGGGCCCAGTGCGGGTTGGTAGATGTCACATGCCTTTGAATTTTCGAAAATCGAATATCGTGATACGTTAGTGGACTTTTTATTGTATACCAATGTACTATAATTTTGCACACAATCAATGTTTCCACACTATTTGTAGTAAATATGATGCATGCCATTATTCGGGGGTTCCAAAGTCTCCATGAGCAGTTTATCATCTTTCTTATTTTTTTTTTAATTTAATGTTTTTAAAATGCAGTATTGTAGACGTATCAAAATAAAAAAAACCAGCCAAGAGCGTATCGGGCCACGCTCAGTGTAGGGTTCCGTAGATTTCCGTCCGTTACCTACAATAAGTGTAACACTTAAGTTGCTTAAACACAATTACAATTTCCCACTATAATTATCTATTTGGTATAGTGGAAAACTTCTTATTAATAACAATGAACGGCAGACAATGAGCAAGAACAAATGTACCACCAACGCCAACGAGAGACTAACCGAATAATTCGATATTATAATAGCTCATACCCGTCCTGACCTCATCAGCCTAGGAAAAATCTTAACAGCGCGAAGTAGACCAAAGTACAGCGCCATCTCTCGGGAAATTAGGTAACTAATTTATACAAACTATACGGCTTATGTATGTTAGGTTTTTGGTCGTAATTTTGGATTGCGTGAACCGATTTTAATAATTCTTTTTTTTTTTGTTTGAAAGAAGATACGTTCAGGATAATAAAATATGTAAATTAAGTTAAGCAAAAATGCTTGCATATACGGTTACATTTCAAACTTAGTTCAGAATTTATTTTGTACAACTTTTTAAAAACTGTTTATTTCCCGTCAAGTTTAAAATAATTTAGTCTGTATAAAGCTTTACTTTTGAGATTTTTTCATATTTTCTAAACTTATGGTTGAAAAGTTAGAGGGGACACACACATTGTTTTTAACTTTAGGAGCGATTAATTTCGAAAATATTGACATTATCAAAAAATGATTTTAGTAAACCCCTATTCATTTTTAAATACCTATCCAACGTACAATTTTTTGTGCATAAAGATTTAATAAATAAAAATAAATATATCACACGTTAGGGTTGAAAAGAAAAAAAAAATCAATTCCCATTTTACTTGTACCATAATAAAACATTTTTTTCCAATTTTTATTTTACCACTTTATCGGCATGATTGATATACATATTGGTGCCAAACAGTTTTCTAGAGCTAACGGTCACAGAGATTATCTACGGACGGACGGACAGACAGACATAGCGAAACTATAAGGGTTCCTAGTCGACTACGGAACCCTAAAAAGTTGCTCGATACGATGCTACCTATACAACTTCTCAGTTTGATGTTAGCATAAAGTTATTATTATACCTACTAGACACATTTTCACAAATACGAAGCCAGTATTTCCCAAAATCTCGGCAGCTCGACTACGAAATACAGAGTTTTCCGGGAAAACTGAACCGATTACATCGGACGGGAGCTTGGTGAAATACGATATTTTATTCAAACTATTTTGCATATACCTTCAGCTTGCAGTATTCTCGCAACTTCATTACGCCAAGTCTGCAATGCACATCAATAAAGCCTCCCCACATCGGCCGCTGACGTCACTATATTACGCTAAGGTGTCTCACATGAACGGGTTGCGCGGTTTACTTGACAGATATACGCTTTCTCGTGCACTATATTTGCGGCTCCAAATAGTGGGTGAGCCTTTTCAGACATAAAATTCTCTTTCTACTGCATAGTTGGCTGGAATTTAAAATTCAGGTTAAATATTTTGAAAATATCTAGATAGGCGAGCAATACGAGAGCTGTTATTTCAAAATATTTACTTTTTAGGCAATAATGTTAGATTTAGAAACAGTAAATATACCGCATGATAGATGAGCCGGTGCCAAACAAAATATTAATCACTACATAAATTCAACGGTCCTCACAATCTTATATTATTGTAAAGACCCGTTCCAAAAAAAAAGATAAAACTCAATCCATCAAATATTTTGCTCACTAACTTTGCAATAGCTCATCGAACTAAAAATTGTATTTTTCACAAAAAAGAAATAAAGTTTTCACATCGGCAATCTGGGCAGCATATTCTATTCAAAAAATCTTTTTAAACCTGACACCAAAATACCCGTGAATCCTGTCGTGTCAAAAATGCTTGGAATATCAATGGTCTCAAAGTCGCGCGATTTTTGCGACGCGATTTTTCATGTGAAGTCGACACGACGATCGTCACTCGGGCTTATCTGATCACGAGCGATTAGATTGTTCCTATGAATATGTTATATCGTTTGACACTTTTATTGTAACATTAATACCTACAATAAAAAATATGTTTTACGCCGGCAAAATATTTATGAATTCACTATGTGATGTAACTAAACAAAGCCTGTCATCAAAAAACAAAACAATTTACAATTCGCGCTAAATTCTGACAGGGACGACTTCATTCCTCAGCGTGTGTCATATTTTCTCATGATCGCGGCTCCCTTGTGAGAACGTTCGTGCGAGAAAAATATTAAGTACATATCACATGAGTGCTGCGACGACGTGCGACGTACCGCCGACTTCACGTCACGTGACGTGACGGTGACGTGGCGACGAAGCGATGCTTGTCTTTTGGCGCAAATTAATTAATATCGTATACATTTGATGACTGGCACTAAGCGTCTTATGAAATTATTTTGATACTTTAGATATTTCATTTGGGCAATAACGTTTTATATGGATATCGATTTACTTTCTGTCTATCTTTTAGGAATGTAGTTCTCAGACAAGGCAATTATTTGAACATAGAGCATCGAAGCACGTAATAACAAGCGTTCTATTCTGTCTTCATGATAATAACGTTTACTCTTACATCAGGCCCCGAGAGATCGACTCTGATCCCAGCGATCACAAATATAGATAGAGCATAATATATTTTTTACGAAATGTATCCAGATATTTGCTTTGATACTCCACCCACCACACACAAGTTTCAAGACTAAAGTTGTTACCTACACTTTAGAACATGAAACTTGTGTAATGTGTGTGTATAACTTTTTTGAATGTCAGTAATACAAAATGATGTCACATTATTTCCTTTGTACTCATAACATAGATGAGCTAAAAGATAACGTGATAATATTAAATGGCTGCTAACGAGTGGATGACAAAGCTAAGGAAGTCTTATGTAAAGTTTGAGAGTGGGTGACGTCGGGGGACGACACGAGTATACTTGGTTAACGTCATTACACGTTGTTACAGTGACACCGGCGCCCTAACGACTTGTCTGTGATACCGCGCCGGAATTAAGGAGCGATCTGCGATTTAAAGTTTTTGGGGGGAATTTATTGCGTTTTACCATTAATTAGCTATTAACTTACCATGTAATTGGTTGATTAAAACCATAAATATTATCATATTAGGCGAAAGTTATCAGTGAGATATAAGCACCATCCAGAATTCAACGGACCACTGATATCCAAAAAGAAATAAACTGTACCAAAATCTTTTTAGGCTTTTTATTGAGTTCTTAATGAAAATACTAAAATCACTGTTGCCCATAATATTTGAGGAATTTTCTTAATTCCTCATGGATCCCTTCATCAGAACTGGATTTCGAAAAAATGGTACCAATCTGGAAGCAATTAAGGATATGTTTTAATGTTTGCACAAATTTGCATTTTCTTTTATTTAAATAGCTTACAATTGCCGGCACGGATCTTTAACGCTGGCTTCAAGTTGCGCAGAAGTCAAATATTCGGTCTCTTTAGTGGTGCCAAATAAAACGCGGGCGCGGGGAGTGTCAGTGATTGGCTCGCCGCACCATCGCATCATAGACGTCACTCATGATTCGTTCCCTGTTCTTGCTGCATGTATCTAACAACGACGACGATTGGCTCGCCAATGTATAGAATGCGCAAAGCGATCCCAACTCTGACGTCGAGCACTCATGATCTCTGACGGTAATTGTAAGTAAGAAAAAATGCAAATAGAATGATAAATAAGAGATCTGAGGTAACAAACATAGGAAACATACAACCGACAACGGATTTGAGAACTTCTTCCTTTTTTTGAAGTCGGTTGACTCATCAGCACTTCTTTGAAATGAGATAAGTCTATAAACATTGAAACCTATATGACAAGTGTGATGGACAGCTTAAAGTTATTTTTATTGTCAACAATTTGATATATTTAATTCGGCTGATAATCACTTTCACAGAATTTCTCTCCAGTTCGGAAAGCTGTGATCCACAGTGCAATCTGGTTGATTACCTGCCTGTGTACATCGTAGTTTTTGTGAAGCTTACGGATCAGATAAACCAACGAACATTTTGACATGAAGCAACAAAAGCGCTTTTTGAACAACACATCAGGTTCATTCACAATTTTTGTTTATCTTTTCATAAGTAATTGACTTTTATCACAAATATTTTTTTTAATTCGTTTGATTTTTATGTTTTATTCGTGCTAGTTCATGTTTTGATCTTATTATAGAACTAATTATCGTACTCTAATTGAAATCCTCAAACGACTTCTGCTGTTTTAAAGTGAAATGAGAGAATAAGTTAGACTAGCACTGACTAAAATTCACCTGTGGCTTTGAGTTGCTTTTTACTTTCTAGGGCCATGATCACTTTTCCAAACATTTCCGCAGTCCTAGCAGGCGTCGGCCTCTTCAGTTTTGCTTACCTGTCTAAGAGACACACATAGCTTGTCTTAGAGGCACCAGATGGCCGGATAGCGAGGTACTCATGGCTCATCATCCACAAGCTTGAGCTTACGGTGGCTGGAAATCGACCTGCGACTCCCGACGTCAAGGGCGTCTCCTTCGGCGGCGGCTGGGGCTTGGGGTTGTCCATTGCTCACAGTTGCGACCATCTCCTTCACTAGCATTACTGCTTTGCAGAAGGAGGCGACCGCTTTGCATTTCCACGCCAAGTCCGTTAAGCTCTTATACTCTACCATACACTAAGTGAAAATAGCATTATATTTGAACATAATGACGTGCGCAATAGGGACATAATACACAAAAACCAGAAGTTCAAAGCCTAAACCATCATTTTGACATTATGGACTAAAATTCTGATATTTTCCTGTTGTAAAACATTTACTAAATCACTTCTCCTAAAAAAAGTATATCTTGCCATGTAGGAAAGCATTTTCAGTGGAGCAGGATGCAGTGTCAGACTTTTACTGCCTAAAATCCACCCGTGTTTCTTTAGAGCAGTTTGTAGGAAAGCCTAACATGTGCACTATTTATTTAATTGTTATTAATAATATTACTGACAGACTCACGTTTGAACACCATCTTACCTGATGGTAAGCAATGATGTGGTTGACGATGGAGCACGATTGCCCAGAAGTAACCTATTCACACTTGACTTAAAGACCCCTAAGTTATTAATATATTTTAAAACAAGGAAAACAGGATCCTTCAAAAACGTTCAATAAGGTAAGTAACGTATTGCTCTAAATCTTCTGCATCTAATTATTCTGTGACTGTTCTTCACATAATTAAGCCTCTTAGATGTTACGAGCGTATTCTTTATGTGTTCTCGCATGCATCCATTACAGAGGACTGTTAATGTAAATTAATGAGATGTGGGTACTTACTGCTGTTATGACGTAAAAGCAACGACTTGCTTGATGATGAACAAGGAATTAATGCAAGTTTGGTGGCTTTCATTCTACTGGTTTGGATTCAATGTGGCTTTTAGGAAAGTGAAAATAGAATTACAATTTTTTTTTTGTTACTTTATTATTAAAGCTAACCAAACTTCTTTTGAAGAGTGGCTGGAGCGGCAATACGGTGTCCACATCTTTCACGTGACGCAGGTCCTCACCGGGCAAGGCAAGTTCAGGAGGTTTATGCATCGGATCCAGGTGGAAGAAACGACTAGGTGTCACCATTGAATGGACCGCCCTGAGGAGACGATGGAGCATACGGTGCAGGTGTGCTTAGGTGGAGCATAGTCGTGTCCTCGTGGAGGCAATCAGTGGCAGCGACCGCGCTGCGCCGGACTTTGGTTCGGGCTATGGTCCGGTAGCAGAGAGGAATAGCAAGCGTTCACCTCCTTCTACAAAATAAAAGCATAGCTAAATGTTTCAAATCACAAACTTAATCGAATCATGTGAACAATGAAATCACGTGACACAATGTCTTCTAAAAATTGTCTTACACAAAACTGTTGTATCTGTAGCAAGGAGAACTGCATCCGGGTGTAGCATTACAGGTCCGTGTCGGTCCCGCCTCGCAGCCGGGGCGCTTGCGTCTCGGGTGTCACTCTCTACACTTTGTATTGTCGTAGTACGAGAATACTATTGTACTTGATTTTTAAAGCAATGAATTATAGTACAGTAGAAAGGGGCTAGGGAAAATGCAATGCAATTATCGTATTTTGAACTTGTGATATTTTGGCTGTGGAACTCTATATTATTCCCCTCCGGAAACATACCAGTCGACTCTTGGTCACCGTAGGTATGGGCTTACGGGCAGCTAACGGGTTGATCAAAACGAACCCCAGATTGGTGCATTAAGTTCCACGTGCGCCTCAAAGAGATGTCACCAAGAATAATAAGAGAAGTCATGTGATGATTTCCTTCATTTTAGACTTTTTGATTGACTTTTTGACAATCGTTACTGTTGATGAAATGTCACGTTGTCATGTCACGTGTTGCATAATATAATTACTTTTTAATGTCCCCACACACGGGCCACAGTAAAGTCGCCACAAAAAAACGCCGCTACAAAAAAAAAAACTAGAAGCGGCCACAAAAAAATGCTGAAGCGCACCGCATAAAAACGCCGCCTCAAAAAGAACCTTGAAGCAGCTTTTTTGTACATATATTGTATTATACAAATAAGCCGCTTCAAGCTTCGTATTGTAAGGTACAGCGTTTTTCTACTCCCAAGCTACTACTATAATTATATGATTTAAACTGCGTAAAGGTCTGCGCCGTGGTGTCCAAGTTAAGATCAAAAAAACTCAGTCCATTGTATGTACTCTCTTGATAGTCACGGGAGAGGCAAGGTCATACAAGACCAACAACATTCTGTAAAATAATTAATTGTGTTCAAACGGTTACTATTTTGTCGTCATCCTCATCGTCAGTTCAGCCGAAAGACGTCCACTGTTGGACATGGGCCACCCCAAGCGCCACTCCAAACGTCCAGGGTCGGTCGTTGTGGCAAACAACGACCGGCCCTAGACGTCTCGCATCCATCGCATTCCTTCGACTCTCACCAGGTCGTCGACTATTTTATATGTCGTGAGAATTATATCTCTTTGGCAGTCCGTTGTATGAAATTTTCAAAGAACAGTAGTTAAAAGGATTCCATTGCAGAGTACGATAACAATGGCAGTTTAGAATGCGCATTTGGTTATAAATATATTGCCTAATTACTAAATATGATATTTAATTAAGTTATCTGATTGTCTTTATTTACGCATGAATTATTTCTTGTCCTATTATTCTGTACCAAGTGGCGACATTGATCACAAGCGTAGTGCTTTTCATCATGCGAAGCCAATTAAGAACTTAATCTAGGACCTACATAATTAAAACCTTAAACAAGCTTACATTAATTATGATTTCATTTTCATGTACGTTCTCTTAACTTATTATTTCAACTTAAATATTCCAAGCATACCTTAAGTATTCCAGGTACATACTCGTAATATAATGGGGTAATATATAAGTAAGGGATCTTTTTGGAACCCTTTTGAAACCTTTTCGAACCCTGAAAGGGGGTTACAGTGTAAGACTAATTAGGGAATGCAAATTAAAAAAGCCTCAACCCGTTTTCTATGAAAAGTTTACTCAAAAAACGTGTAAAGAAATTGCCAAAATATCCCCACATACTCGTAGTAGTAAAATGTACTTTGTGTGAAAGTACCAGATGTTCATAAATTTGCAGCAGGTTTACACTAACATTCGTGTCCCGACCCAAGTGGTCGCGATCCGTACAAAGCTCGCCAATTACTGCGCCCTGCAAATTGCGTCCTCAGACGTCCCCGGTTCGAATCCTGCGCGACGACGTGTGAATGACGACGCTTGCTACGTAATTATGCACTCCCCTGTAGTGCATGATTGCGTTGGATTTAGTAACGCGATTTAGTTTTAAGTTTAAAGAGTAAAGAGCTTTAGAATGTCGAAGAACATTTAATTTTTTTGTTCTCTTGAGACATGCTTCACGGTTTTAAAAATACTCCGTTCAATTTGAAGCTCAATTTTTCTACAGTAAAATGAAATTTCATTTTTCTCAAGAAGGTAAAAAACTATGATGAATTTATCTCAAAGTCTTTTCATCGAATGGCGTGATAAAAAAGTTCATTTATCAATTTTTCAAATTGTAAAACCATCATTTTTTGTGTAATTTATAAAACTTACTTCACTCATATTAACAAAAAGTACTTGAGTGGACTACTCTATTTTACGCGTAACTAGAAAAACCAACCTAAACAAATGGTTCGTAATACTTGTAAGTACGCACTTAGTGTTAACTAGAATATGACAAAGTTATAAGTCTGACAACTCTCCTACAAATGGTCCTAACCAAGGCCTAACTAATCTAGGCCCTTAGGTATCAGTTAGGGCAGTGATACCCTCGCTGCGGCCTGAGGGCTCTCTGCGGCCCGCTGAGCTTTTCTGAGGCCCGAAACAGGGTAATTAATACCAGTGTAGCTTAAAATTATTGTCGTAGTACTTGTGTCGTACTGTGCCACAATTTACGAGAGGCCTAAGTACTAATTGTTTACAGTCAGAGGGGAAGCAGGTACACGTATTTATTATGTCATTTGTTTGATTTACTTTAAATAAATGTAGATACAAAGTACAATAACAGAAAGCTTATTTGTAAAAGTCTGTCATAATAATATAAATGCAAAGATTCTGCGCTTTCAATAGGCTTCAATATAGGTCTTTCTGATAATCGCAATCATCATGATGTGTGTACCTACACAATGAATTTTAAACACAAATAATGAATAAGTAAAGAATGAGAGTAGTCTGGACTTTCAAAAACAGTAAAGAATCTTCCAGATGCAATCTCTTAGTCAGTGTTTACGAGCCCCACATGCTCTGTTATATCGCTTCACAAAAGACGTAAAACACGCATGCGGTGAAAAAAGGTTGAGTAACTGTGTTCAGCCATTTCAGACACAAAGTATCCCGTGTAGACACATTATGATCCTCGTGGCTGTGTGTGTGCTCATTATGTTACCGCTAATGACACAATGTAATGAGGGGCGCGAAAGTATCAAGTTTGGAGTGATATGTTGAGGCCAGATCCCGGCTCTGTTGAGTTTACTGTTATGAATTAGAGTGGTATGACTGATTTTTGGGTTATTTAGATATTATTTTTTGGGTATTTTTGTGTTGTTTGCCGTTTTCTATTTTTTATCAATAAGTAATGCTTATACGATCGTAACTTTTGCGAAAACATTTAAAAAAGTTACCATGACTATAGAACGCAAACGGTTAATGAAGGAATATAGGTGAGTTTTAGTCAGTAAAAATCTGACACTTCTCTCGGTCCACCCTAGACTGTTATTTGATGATTTGTCTCATAAAATAATCTTGGAGTGAAGTTTTATTTTTGCATATAATTCAGTTTTGACGACTACAAAATAAAGAGTCCCAGTAGGTCTGCCTGTCTCTGATAAAATATTTTTCTTCTGAGCATAAACACTTTTTTTCCGAGACTTCCGTACAGAGATTTTCCTGATTTCGATGTGCCCACTCAAGCGTAACTGATAAAAATAAGCTGCATAAAAACGAAAAGAAAATCTTACTGCAGAAGCAAACTGCATTAATAGCCTTTGTACGTCCATGCAGAACAAACAATGTGCAGAACCTTTGAGTGTGCAAATTAAATAGGTACAGACTAATTTATACTTCTCTGTATAAAATGACCGGACAGAAGCAAATAATTGCTTAGCTCAATTTTAAAGGCACGGAGGTGCCCATTGGCCCGTAGCGTTAACATGGCTAGTTAAGGCTGGGCATTCATTGGATGACGCTGCAACGTCAGTCGTGAGATTTTGTGCAAATTGTCGGATGTGAAATCCAGCGCATTGAATGATCAAGGATTGCAAGTAATGGATACGGCCCCATTGTGTTTCGGCGTATCGTATCGAGGTCAAACGTAATGTCATGTAGACAGTGTCATGGGAGGAATCGTTCGGTTTGTGCTGCTGGGATCTTTTGGATTCATTGAACCGGAGATAAACTTTATATGAACATCGAGCGAATTTAGCTAACATGCGCCATACATCAATATCTGTTTCAGTAGTTTTGTTAGTTGTTCAAACCGAATTCAACCTGATAGCTCATCGTCTTTCTCGGTTGAGGCACAGACGTAAATCTTTTTTCTATTTCTAAACATCACAAAGACCAAACCAGTATCAGATGATACTTCAAAAATAGTTACATTTGTGTCAGCGGTATCCCCACGGGTTCAAACCGAGTCTCCAGCTTCCCTAGAGAGCGTAAGATTTAAAGTGCACTAGTTTTTGCATCGACTTTTTTTCCCAAACATTGTTTGCGACACTTTGGTCTGGTAACTAATGGTTTATTTTAGTTCAGTCGGTTTTTCAGCGATATACTAAGACCTTACAAAGTTGCTGAGTGAAGATAAGTGTTGTGTTAATAGACACGTGAACTATGTGAGCGAGTTCGTTAATATTATGGTAGTGTGGATAGTTGCTTCAAAGTTTGGAAGTGAATCAAATATTTAAGTGTCTTCGAAGTTCGCGAGGTTTTGAATCTTTGACTTCTTGCCACGTTCCCACAAGTCCTATACTTGTTGTACTTTGTTATGTATTTACCTTTGTCTATCAACTTTTTATAGGGCTGTTAATACTTTCTAAACTATAAAGTTCTTCGCGTCTAAACTTATTTTACAGTCCCTTCTTTGTCATGCAACTTAAATTGAAATTCCAAACCTTTCTTTTAGAAACCTTAAAGAAAGGCACAACGATGCCAATGTGTCCACAATAACAACGAAGTACTCAGCCCGACATCACAACTCACGGGAAGGACCCACTAAGTATAATTTTCTTCAGGAAATGGTAGAAAAACGTCTCCTTCCCTTGGGAACGTTCCGCCTAAATAAAGTGTATTACTATGTAGTGCCTGATACTCAGTGACGATACCGCGGAGTGACGCTCACGGAAGTGTTGACTTTAGCTACTCTTAAAATTATCAAATATTTGATGGATTTGTCGATAAAGGTTTCAACCGACCGGTGCGACTACAGTTTTCATAGCTAATACCTTACAATATTATTACAACAATATAATATTATTGTTCTACGGATAATTTATATACACGTTTTCGCACTAAAGGATAGTTTTCTTGTACCTGCCTATAGTCCTTTAAGATAGTGAAAGTGAACTTTTAAAGTATAAATTAAAATTTCAACTTGCTCAAGTTAGTATAGCCTGGGTCCACAATGTGCACATATTTTGATGACGTACCTATGTCTTCAGTAATATTTTTTTGCAGCGCATCCAAATCCTACGCCAAACCATATCCCAAGTATAAACCTATGCACAAAACGCAATAAACTATATCCGAACAAAAAGTTTCATCGGGTTAAGTTTGTCCAAAAAGACTATAGCTCTCGTTCGTTTGCTTTGAGCTCAATAGTTCCGAGATGTTTCCTTGCAGTTTGTTTGCGGTCGCCAAAATATACAGACTCGTTTATATCCTAACTGTAGTAGGTGTGGCGCTGTTTTTAGAAGTCTCGAAACTAAACCGCTGTTAGTTAAAGCCTGTAATCGTCAGACGGTGATATTACTATTTCAGTTTTATAGTGTTTCGTAGCATCGTCATATTTATCGGGTCCTAAAACCAAATTATGAAAAATCATTGTTTCATTAAAAAAAAACTTGCACTGACCAAAATGCCAGTTATAAGTTGGTCATCCTAAACGCCATAAAATTAGTCTAATGGGGTTACTACACGCACAAGCTTTACTAAAAATTTGCCTCAAAAACTATGTGAATTTTACTAACCATAGGTATGAATAGTTTTCTGTATGTACACCGGGCTGCGCAGGCAAAACTGTGGTGAAAGCTTCACCTCGTTCTACACTTCGTACGTGTGGTATTCTCAATAGATTTTGAACGCCGCCGTTTGCAGATATTTATTTTATATGAATATTTTAACAAGACTAGAAATATGACTGAACTGAGATTAACAAAATAACATCTCCAAAATAAAGGCTTCGTAGCAAACGGATGAATAGACGATGAGCTTGGCCGGAGAGGTGCTGCGGTGCCGTCGGCATGGTGCGCGTCCGATGTGCGGTGCAGCGCGCGGTCCGGATATTTAATATTATTACCGTATTTCCGGGTCGGACGTCTCGAGATTTACCCTCAACTCACTGCTGGAGTGACTCGAATTATCCAGCTCCAACCAGACACAACTTTGAAGTAGAAATCATTTACCAAATTGATTACGGTCGCCAAAGGTCTAATTTCAAAGCAGATATTCTACGCTTAATTTGATTTACCAAAATGTCCTTTAAATAAACAATTTTGGTTAAACCTTCTAATTGCTCTGGCAGAGGTACCCTATTAATATTTCATTTTAAGTTTAATAATTATTTTATCTTAAATATTTATTAGTGCGCAGCAAACTTTGTGATCTTAAATATAATATTAACGTTGGTCTAAAGAACAATCAATTTAAACGAATACCATCAAGATTTGTGTCTGAACGAAGATTTTTAAAACAATCTTTTAGCCTCTAAGCTATTACTATTAGCTGAATGGAGTCGTTCGCCTTTGCCTTAAATTATCTTCGCAAAGACTTTAACAATGAACACTAGGATGTCACCACTGGTCTCCGCTCCAGTTATGACGCTATAGAACTCAATCCCTTACTACAGGATTTTTTAGCTTTAAAAGTTCTGTTTTCAATATTATGTTCGCCAATGTTAAGATTGTAGCATATATATCTAGCTAATAAATATACGTAAAAACAATATAATTTAAGCCTCGTGACATTTGATCTTCACCCCCATTCGATTATACTTCATTTGTTGGAAACAATACAGCTGATTGAAACATGTCCAACCGGGAAACCATGTTCACCGAGGCACGCTAAAAAATATCGCCCGGTTTGTGCATGACAACCAAATTGTGTTTATTAGCGCGCACTCATTCCATAGCCGGCTCGATATCGCGACCAAGCTTAACTGATTCAATTTTTGGAACAAATTGTACAATGTATGCGGTGTAGCTATAAACAATTTTTAGCATGAAATTGGGGTAAAACTTTTTATCCGCATGGGAATCGGTAAAGTAATAACCGATTTCCTTCCAATGTTCCAATTACACAGACATTTTTTTATTTGCTAAAGGCAGTAAACAAACTTGATCCGGATTGTTCAAATCAAAATGGACGTCAGGAAAAATAAATAATGACAATGCGATATTTACTAAATGCAAAAGCAGTATTGGGTCGCATCCGGTCGCGAATCACTCCGGCTATCAATCTTAATAAACGCTTGAAACCATATTTTTCTTCGTTTTGTAGGCGCGGCCCGTGTCAATCAATTTGATAGACTGCTGATAATACCGCGGGGTCAAAGATACTGCAAAGTCAAACCTGGTAAATTGAAATGGCTTTTGGGTTACTACGAACTGTTTTTGGGAGACAACACACACTATAAGGTATAACTATAAGGTTTTGTGAACACTAAACAAAACTGCTTTATACTGCTCTGTTGAAGCTTATCCAAAAAAAAGGTGGCAATGTCAACACGACCGCAAAAAAAGAAAGACATAAAATTCCAAACAAATCAAGTTGAGCAGTCTGATGCAAGTAGTGGAATTTCTTTCAGTTAAATCATAGATTTGTCGCTATTAACTGTGACAGACTGCTTAAAGTGACTACTTTTGAACTTTTTAGCCTTTTTATGCGATCGGGCTTTTTTGACACTCTCACAACTAATACAATTCTAACGACACCTTTCAGACTAAAATGGAACAAGCCGTTTTAACTGTAGTTCATGCCAAAGAAATATTATGTATACATAGTATAATTATATTCGGAAAACATAACTCCCCTTCTGGCGCAGTCGGGTAAAAAGCTTTGGTAATCAGGGAAGTTTATGTAGATTAAATAGCAACATTCAACGGTCATTAGAGTATCACACTAAAATGAGTCATTAAGATGGGCTATCATGCCCAATTTAAAATGTACGATTCAAATAAAATCTTGTTTTGACAAGTTTTCAAAAGGTAGTGGCATACTGGGCCGATGATTCATCCTTTATGCGTTGAATACATCGGAAATCAAATTCACAATTGAGACGTTTTAAGGGTTTGGTTTGTGCTGCGGCGGTAACCCTGGCGCTCCGAGGCGGTGCGAGCGGCGACCAAGGCGCGCGGCCACGTCCGGTGAACACAGAAACAATAGCATTGTTCGCTTTGTCTTCCAACTCCTTTGTGTTTATTTATTGAGACGAACCCACGGCGGCACAAAACGATAAATAATTGCGTCTGAATTTCGCGGCGAGTGATTATTCAGACATAATGCAGTCGTTGGCGTTTTGATTGGCCTGTCAACGTTAGTTAATTGGCTCGGAAAGGGTTAGTGAATTGATAAATTTATAATGAATGAGCCGTGAAGGGGGTACGAATCGTGCTGCGATCGGTAGATCTATGGAGATTGGGGAGAGATGTAGACGAGGCTTCAGAATCTTTTGATGGAATGATCATAATAATTGGTACATTTGAAGAGGTTCCAAGAAAGAAGGATATTGCAGTGTGTTATGATTAAAGTTGGTAAAGTTTTCATTTTAATCTTATTTTACTGAAGCAATTTAAAATACAATTTACGTCATAAGAACAAAGAAATACTCAGAAAATCTAAATTACTAACGTACATTAACTACTATACTAGACCGCACTTCGATATGTAATAACGAAACACACGATTCCTGTAAGAGAAACTATATTGAACGTTCGCAATGTTCACGTCAGACTCACATTAAACATCTCTGGGATTTTCCATGAACAATTTTTATAAACTGGTTGTTTTGTATCTATTTTTTTTAAATGTATTTATGATTCTGGGCTTCTGGACCTTTGATAGACGTACGAAGGGCCAACTCACGGAGGTCCCTTAGACACTTTTCACGGAACGTGGTATCCCTGTACGCTAAATAATTGTATCAAATGATTACTATTGACATTGAATTTTTGGTCATATTATATAATTTTTGATAATTAATTTTATTATATTTTTTTTTAAATTTAATTTTAATTATTATTGATATTTATTTTTTATTTTATTTTTTTGTCATTTTAACTATAACTTCAATGACATTAATTGTAAAAAATAATTGATCCATTATCTTTGTCATTTAATTTTGACATAAGTGTGTGTTTTTTTTTTATAAATTCTTTTGTAATAATATAAAATAATTAAGTGAAAGTACCTCATTTTTAATGCATGCTAAATTGGGATGATAAGGGCAAGCGTATCATAAACTATTGCAATACTTGAAAAAGGCTGCTAAGTCTTAAGCACTAAACTAGAATAATGTCATCATTGTACATTTGGTTTGCAATAAACGTTTTGACTTTGACTTTGACTTACTTCACTTTTTATACCTACGCTCGGTGGACGCACACTAATGAGCGTTTGAACCGGAACTGTTCGACGAGTGATCCGAGACGTGACCGAGACATCGTTTCTGTGAGCGGTGTCTATGTGTGCGTTGCTCGAGCGCGCTCTGTATGTAGATTGATTTCTGTACCTATCTATTTCGTGGTATTACCTACCTTACTATTATAGATAGATTATAGCGTAATACCATTTTAGTCATGCAACAATCGCGACGGTCAATATCATCTAGGAGTAGCTACAGAGGCGCCAAGACCACTTCAGTCTTTGCCTGACGCGGTTCTGCAAGGTGCAATGCTGTTTTGGATTCGAACGGAAAAAACGCCCGGGCGTCACCATTATGCGGATTGCCTGCCGACAAAATCCACCCTGCTACTGATGGAGGCCCGAGCGTCGGAGTCACAAGGCGACTCCCAATCTCTGTAGACGTGGGCTTACGGACGGCGGGCAGTGAGTAGCTCGCTGTCCGGTAGGGACCTAACCCAGGTCTACAGCCCGATAAGGCTGTCAGAATCTACGCCTGCTAGGGCTGCGGGATTATTCAAAAGACCTATCGTGGCTTTGGACCGCAAAGCCTTCGAGATATCGAGGAAGATGGCAAGCGCTTCCCCGTGCTTATCGATGGCCTCACTCCAGATGTGGATGGCATACACTAGAAGATCTCCAGTTGACCGATTTCGGCAAAAGCCGTATTGACGGTCACTTAGGATATCATTAGCTTCTAGGTATGCCAGGAGCTTAGTGTTGAGTACACGTTCCATGGTCTTACAGAGAATGGACATTTCTGCCCGACTCCCCTTCTTGGGCACGGACTGTACATTAGCTTGCTTCCATGCAATCGGCATTTTTCCAGCCTCAAATGAAAACCTAAATAGGCGTATCGGGATCGGAGACAGTTCAGGCGTACAGAACAATTGTTGGTATCCCGTCAGGACCGCTAGCCTTGTCCACATCAAGGTTACGCAGCACCCTACGGACGTCCTTCTGAAGGATGCGAATATCCGACATAGTCGTATCGCAACTATCAGGATGAGCAGGGGGACGCGCGTTACCTGGATCTAGACGCGAAGATTCCGCGAAGAGTGAAGCAAACAGTTTTGGGTTTCAGCAGTGGCGGTAGTGAGGGGTGGCAGAAGTTCGATTCAACCGACTTAGTCAGGGACCAAAACGCCTTACTAACCGCAGGGTATGAAGCTAGTTTGTTCTCGATGCGGCTAATGTGGTGGAACCGAGAAGTCCGCATCACCTTTTTGCAAGACTTGGCAGCTCTGTTGAAGGCTCTCATCTTCTGGCTTATGTCATTCGTCTTGTGCATACGAGCGTCGGCCCATGCCTGGTATGCCGCGTACTTGAGCGCGTTATTGCGATCACACTCCGCACCAAACCAAGAGCGAACTCGATCAGACATGGTTACGTCGGAGAATGGAATGTAGCACTCCATCCCCCGCCGCAACACATCCGTTTTACATGTTGTCCTATGTTCTGAAACCTGAATTAAGTAGAAATCAATTTTTCTGATTCTGACTGATTATATGTACATTCTGATTCTGACTGATCAACAAATACAATCTGTCAGAATCAGAAAAAAAAAAATTCCAAAGTCAGGGCAATAACAAAATAGAATACAGTTTATTGTATATACCTACTTATACCAAGATGTAAACAAATTTCATTTACAAAACCTATATCCTATCATTTTTAAACACGAATATTACCATGGATAAAGGAAAAACAGCACTCAGTAAAGTAACTTAACGAACTAGCTAACAGAGTTACCCACAGTAATACATTTTCATAATTTCCACCGATAATAACGTTTCACCGTCTACAAAAAAAGCGTTCAAAAAGGAATTGAAACAACCCGTATCCCCGGCCCCACATAGCATATACGCTATACAAAGCGGGTTTTGAGGGCAAGAGGCGTTACATCTCGAGTGGGCGCCATCGATGTGCCGCGGACAATGCGCTCCGCTCGCCTCTTCACTTTTTCGATCACTCGTATTTGTAATGGGGGCCTTTGCTTAGCGTTTTATGTTGCGATTTGGATATGGCAGTGCTTATAAGGCTTTCTTTTGTCATTTTTAGTATGTGATGGGTTTCAGATATGAATATGTCGAAAGATTTAATGAAAAGTAAATTTTAAAATGAGAACGTACAGGTCAATATTATTTTCAGATAAAAAAAACTTCGTATTTTTGGGAACTCGAATTAATTGAATAAGTTAATCAAGGGAATTCCAGTTAAAAAAATTAACGTTCATATTCAGGATGTTTAAATAAATATAACTTTTAACTTTAAAAAACCGGTTATTTTTTTCCGGGCTTCTGCCCAACCTTGGGGGTCCTGACGCCTCCTGCCGGAGGCTCTACGCGGGGATCGTTGGGTCCATGGCCCTCTACGGGGCGCTGGTGTGGGCGCCATCGCTGAAAAAGCGACCGGCGGCCATACTGAACGCCTGCCAGAGGGTCATGGCGATAAGGATGGTGCGGGGATACTGCACGGTCTCCCGCGAAGCGGCGAGCCTTCTGGCTGGCCTACCACCGTGGGATCTGGAGGCAACAGTCCTTGCACACATGCACAATATGCGCGTGGAGATGCAACGCCGGGGTGAAAGTCCGCTGCCGCGACAGGTCACGGCATGGCGGACAGAGCTCCGGCGGGATCTCATGGTGAAATGGCGTCAACGACTATCGCAACCCAGTGCTGGGCACGCCACAATCATGGCGGTAAGTCCCCTCTTTGAGGCGTGGCTGGAAAGGCCACACGGCGTCCTTACCTTCCGCATGACGCAGATCCTCACTGGACATGGTTCGTTCGGGAGTTTCCTGCACCGGATTCATGCGGAAGTGACGCCCGGGTGTCGCCACTGTGCGGAACGCCCGGAGGACACGGTGGAGCACACAGTCGAGGTGTGCCCTGCTTGGGCGGAGCATCGCCGTGCCCTCGTGGTGGCGATCGGCGGTGGAGACCTCTCGCGCCGGGCCTTGGTTGAGGCCATGGTCCGGAGCGAGGAGGAGTGGCAGGCGGTCGCCGACTTCTGCGAAGCAGTAATGCTCGCAAAGGAGGAGGCCGAACGTATCAGGCAACGGCGTTATCGCCGCCGCCGTCGCCGGGATTCTGACCCCGATTTCCGGCCAACGTAGACGCGGGCTTGCGGACAGTGAGCAATGGGTAGCTCACTGTCCGGCCGTCCGGTAACTGTCTGGACTAAGCCCAAGTCGTCGACGGCGCGCACTGTTCCCGCGCGCCTCAAGGAGTTGTCAGCAACAGCAGGGGCCCAGCCGGGTCGAAGCCTACTGGGGCCAGGGTTATCCGAAAGGGCGCTCGAGCCCCGGTATAAAGGCTAGAAGGAACGGGGTGGGTCTTTTAGTCAGTAAGAAAAAAAAAGGTACTGTATGTTTTTTGTGTGTTAAATATGAGCTCATACACACGAACGGCATATTGCCAACGTCAGAGGTAGTGACACTTGACACCGCGTGACGACTGTCGCTGATCTTTATTGGTTCCATGTTGGTGTCATGTTGGAATATCAACGGCCGCAGTCGAGCGCCAACTGCTACCGCCGACTTAGTGACGACTGCAGTTATTTCTGCCGTTGCTGGATTAGTATCAAAAGAAAGCTCTGGAAGTGCTAAACCAGTTACAAAAAAATCTTTCACTGATCGAAATGCTAACGTTAAGTGATTCCTGCAGAATATGCCACTGCCGTGAACGGGACGGGCTGAACTACCCACGGGTTAAACTACCCACAGGACGGGCTAAACTACCCACCGGCAAAACTAGAGAAAATCTCATACTGTCTTGTCTTTTCCCTACTTTATTATGGCTGGTGTCCTGTCTAACTGGATACTGCTAAGTACCAGTATTTTACACGGTGCGACTGGCTTTCTGCCCTTCACAACCCATAAACTGGGCACAGGCATCCTCATTGGTAAAACTGTTTTCAGATATACTGAATCTCTTTAACAACTACCAAAACAAAGAAATCAATGATCCACCTCAAAATATTCGAACAAAACAGTAGTGTTATTCATCTTAGCACCCTTAATCCTGTCTTCCTACATCTGCGGCGTGCGTGCGACCTAATTGCAGCACAGTTGCTCTCGAAGTGCCGCGCGCGTGCCGTATCGCGCCGCGCGGTGCGTGCAGTGTGCCTCTTGTACCCACTCTCCCCCTCCCGATAGAGGGGTTTATAAGTGCTATAAATGTTTATTACTCAAATTTAGGGTAGGATTGAGATGTAAGGGGCTTGTATGGTGAAAGATTGGGTGTGTCGATTTCTTGGCTGGTTAGGGGTGAAAATTTAATCATTTTAAGTTTATGATTTTTTATAATAGAAGGTTTGTTTATAAGTGTTTGTTAATTCATAAGTTTTTTTATCAATGATGAAGGGAAGAGTCCATTTTTGAACCTACGGCTACTCATAAATAAAATCTTGACTAAACGCACAACATTGCGATGAACACCACCCTTTCATTCGTATGGGCACACCACCATAATTGTTGTGGTAAGTCTCCTCTTTCTGGAATGACTGGAAAGACGTCACCGCGTCCTTACCTTCTGCAAGGTCTTCAACGGACGTGGTACATTCGGGAGGTTCCTACACCGGATTCATGCGGAAGAGACGGACGCCTGAGTATCACCATTGTGTGGACCGCCCAGAGGGCAGTGGAGGTGTGCCCCGCTTGGGTGGAGCACCGCCGTGTCCTCGTTTTGTATGCCACAAAGGCCGAACATGACGGATCTTTTTTGTTTATGAACAACCTGCATGCCTTACCTATATGTATACTCATGTTTCTACAAATAAATGTCTTATTTTATCTTATCTTATCTTATCTCGTGGGAGTGACCTTCGGCAACGACCACTCGTGCCGGGCCCTGGTACAGGCCATGGTCCGGAGCGAGGAGGCATGGCCGGCAGTCACCTCCATCTGCGATGCAGCGAAATAGGTGGCCAGCCACAGAAGGAGGAGGCTTGCGGACAACGAGCAATGAATCGTCGACGGCGCGTGAAGTTCCATGTACGCTTAAAAGAGATGCTAGCAAAACCTTAGGGGCCCAGCAGGGTCGAAGCCTACTGGGGTCATGGGTTTGCTTCCGAAAGGCAAAGCCATGAATCTGGAACGCAAGGTAAAGAAGGAACGTATGAGTAGATTTTAGTCAGTAAAAATCTAACGCGTTCTTCAGATCTGCCCTAGAGCAGGAAAAGTCGTTTGATGATTTCCCACCTAAAAAAACCCTTGCATTCGTTTATGCCAATTCCCAATGTTATTATATTATTTGGAAAGAAAAAATTCTAAGTATAATATTTACCAGACATCCGTCAAAAAGCCATATTATTATAAAACATACTTTGGTAACACTAATCAAAATCTCCTTTTTTGACGTACCTTTGTTCCTTTTCATCAAATTCCTTCGCAAGCGGCGTGCTGAAGTAGTGTCTAATTATATTACCGGCGGGTAGTATGCGAGCACCCCTCCCCCTGCTCGCCAACCCGGTTCAAACACTTCATTACCGGTATTACCGGGTATTACCGCCGCGATACGCTGATCACGTCATAAATTTGTATAGCTAACTGATAAACGCTTGCGCCAAACGTGTGTAGCGTGTTCTCTTTTTAAATAGCTTTTAATGTTGTGACAAGCAATATTCAAATGAGTATGGGCTCTTGGGATTCTACCAATAATTTAGTTATTTCTTAACTTTTTACCACGACGCCATCCGCGTAAAACTCATAAAGCTGCACAAACGCCACTATCATTGATCGTACTTAGTATAAATTCGAGTCGTATAAATCAGCAAATCGGTGCTTGCGATTAATTCCGAAGAAATCTTACTTCATTTATGTCACATGAACCGCACGTTAATAATATGTTATGTATGTATTATGGCCAGAATGATGTATCAACGTTAACGAAGCAGAACGACTACATAGGATTATAGGTAAAAAGTGGATAAAGTAATAATTTTAAACAATTTCATCGACGCCGAAACTTGGAAGAATTTTGCACCTTGATGATGTTGTTATTTCTCTGGAGATTTTAATTCAGGACCCGATACATAACTTCGTCCGAATTAAATTCCAATGAGTGCCAATAGTCGGTGAAAAATCCTGTCGCGTCGTTCAGTATAATCAGGAAATATACTGGATAACGTTACCTGATTTTCCTTTAATTAAAATTCTCTTTAAGCTAATTAAAATACTATATTAATTAATATGTGGCGTCATCTTACTCCATAAGAGTATGTTACACTTATTCGTTTCCTTAAATTGTTATTTGCGCGAACAGCTGTTTTGTTATTGTGATAAAAATAATTAATTAAAAAAAAGTTTCTTTGGGAAAGTTGTTTGAATGCATAAGTACAATAACGTGTAAAAGTATCGGTCACTAATTACCAGTCACCTTATATACTTAAATGAGTAACTTAATTTCGGAAAAATAAAAATGTTAGTTGTACCCTTTTTCTTATGACGGCAGTAAAGAGTACGCTCAATTTTTTAAGTCACATGCTTTTAATCTTGAATTTTCAGAATACCTAAGTCACAAAATGTCAATATTCAAGTCAGACATTCAGTTAAGTTTTCAGCACTATAGGCAAGTCTATTAAAACTGAGCAGCTGTGAAATAAAGCATCTAAAGTTGAAAACAAAACTGGTTCCATAATTCACAAAAACTATTTCAAACTTGTATTTTAACAACTTTAATAATATCGTGTGAAGTGTGTCAAGACTCTCCGAGTTTAAATATAGTTACCTCACCTAAACTTCGCCTCATACGACTTTTATATTGTTGGAACTTCGCTCTTTAGATGTTTTTAACCAATTTCTCTTTTTATTAAATCATCTTCTATCAAAGTCTTACTGAACTTACATTGAAGTACAGAAGCATCCGATTATTTTTAATTAAACTACTTCTGTTTTTATTTTTTTGTCATTGTACCTGTTGATATCAATAAAATCACTAACTTATTATCTATGAGCTAATTGTATATCAGTTAGAACAACTAATAATTAGTTGTAAAAAATCCAGAACAAACGAACACAATATTGAATTAATGATTAAGCGACTTAGTAGGCACCATGCTTCAAGTGGCTTCATTAAACGCATTGAACATTTGTTACGCGTTAATTAAATATGACAAATTATTATGCCATTTGTATCTTCGTGTTTTCCATCCAATTCTCAAGATAATATTTTAATAATCCGAAAGTACATTGCACGAAACAAGGTATTAGCCATAAGCCTCGACTGTGGCCCCTCCACTGTGATGTTCTCCTGAGTCTCGTAAAAAGCAATAGGCTGTACACCTGTATACTACAGCCTTAATAACATCTGGAAAGAGACTAGTGTCCCTGAAGGCTTTCGTTTTTTCACGGTATTTTAGTAATACCGTAACTTTAGCTTTTCTATGTGAATTAAGGAATTAACTATGTAGGTTTTCTACGACTAGTTGATTGATTTTTTTTGTTTGAGCTATGCATATTTTACCGCTTTGTGTCATAGACTAATTTATAAATATACAGTTCCTGTTAGATAGACCATGATAGTGAAGATGCGGGAGAAAATAAAATTTTAATTAGGTAATAATTGGGAAGGTAAATGTAGTAAAAGTCATTTTTTGACACTATTTGACGTAAATTCTACTAAATGCAAAAGTTTTATACAAGGGACATTCTATTATCATGTAAGCTCAAGAATGTATCAACGGGATTGGAAATATTATGTGATTAATCTCTTACATTTTAGCATTTTGACAATCGCCATCGTTGCTCCGCGTTTGTTCTTCTTCGTTGGCACTTTGTGTAGAGCCTCCAACTAGAAACTATATAATTCAAGAGCATTCAAAAGAAACCTAGCTCATCGTGCTTAAAGCCAACTTCGGCACAAAGCACGCGTTAGCTTGTTTAACAGCTGTTGTATCTAACAATTTAGTTCAAACAGCTCATTGAAATAATTAAAATATTACTGTACCATTTAGTGGTGGACATGTCAAGTTTGTAGTTAGTTTTAGTAGTTAGTTGTCCAGGCAGAGCAAAATTGTTTAAATAAAATGTACGTCGTCTTTTGGCAACGACAAATTGCGTTAAAATGTTTAGGTAATATAAAATGTAAAATTGCTTAAAGAGTGGCGATGACATTTGGCAAGGTTTCTTAGAATTCTCAATGAGTTTACGCAATCCCCATCGCCATATATAACACGCGTGTGGATCTAAAACCGGAAAACACGTGAGTATTGAATTACTTATGTCGATAGCGCGGTGAAACATTCACAACCGTTACTCTTGTGAAACAGCCTGCCATGGAAACCCTATCAGTCTTGTAAAAACGCTCTCATCCCATACCTAAATAAATAGATTATCTGAATAATTAAAACAGAGGTATTAACTCAAAGGGAGGGCGTCAAAGAGTAAACAACAATGATAAACGATGCCTAAGTGGTTGTTGGCTTAGTGAGGCACAAACAGGCGCTCCCCATTCAAACGATAGCGCTCACAATAAATATAAAAGGCAACTCCACTTTGAAGATAAGTACTGCTTCACTCGTATAGAAATTATTGCAAGGAAACCAAAGGAAACGGACTTCAGTGAACAGTTTAAAGTCCTCTTTGAGGTAAAAATCGTTCAATAGTTTCCGCAATTAGCCGGAATCTACGGATTAGTGCCAGGTTGATTTACTATTATTGTGTGTATTATAGCATAATGAAATATTTTATATACACAGGGTACGTCTTCTACAAATTGCTAGAAACCGTTACAAAGTTCCTCGACTCCATCTTTTATCGTTTCAACTGCAAATTCATATTTACGATGCGCTAGTTAAAACAATGTTAATAACCAAATTACAGAACTTAATCAATTAGGTGCCGAATAAAGCAACGATCATTAATTATTTGAGCACAAAATTACAATATAAAACAGTTAAGATGGATAAAGTGCGGTTTCTTCAAAGCGATTATGAATATTAATTAGGGTGGTCCGAGACGTGGGGGACGCGGGCGACACGCCGCCGCACCGCAGCTGCCACGCAGCCGTCCCGCAGCCGGTAAACAAAAGCAGATGCCCCAATTCTCTAAGTGCTAAAGAATTGTCTGGCTACACCACTTCGCCGGATGCGTTGTCGGTTGATAAGCTCTTTTGTTAGCAGCACAATGGCGACTGTATCTGGTATTATTTAAATTAAGGATAGTAGCGACGGTCCACGAGAGCCAGTTGTTGTTGCATTTTGTTGTGCTGTGAGCTGGAAGAGGAAAGGAACTTTAGATTAGGGGTAAAACTAAAACAACTGATACAATCTACCATAACAACACGTACAATGACTTAAACTGTGACAACTTGTTGTCAGATTCGTTTTAAGGTTGTAAGCTTCTTGTTAACGTGATACATTCAGATCTTCTTCAAAAATCATTATCTCATCATCTCCGTTAACTTTTCCCAAATATCTTGGGGTCGGTTTCGAGTCTAAACAAATGCGGCTAAATACCTGTGTTTCACATAAAGTGACTGCCTGTCACAACTCCACAACCTACTTACTGGGTAACACAATACTCCTTAGATAGACTGAGGATCAGACTTTCTGGCGTCTGACTACCTATAAGACTGTCAAAGATCTACGATTCACAACCGAGACCAAAGGCTTTAAATCATTCCCGAAGCACAGGGTGTCAATAAGGGCCCACATAAACTTAAAAAAGTATAGATACCTATATGAATTGAAAAGTTCAGATTCGTACTTGCGTGATTTTGAACCCGAAATCTCATGGATGAAGAAGCATGTGCCTTAAGCCATCACGAAATTCAAAAATATTATAAACAAAAACAACTTGAACTTCAAACAACAAAATGAAGCACAATAATCGAAAATAATAACGATCGAAGAATGTTGACCACTTGTTGTAATAACACTACTATTACTGGTCTTGTTCGACGACCGAGCGATATTTCCTATTTTTATTCAACTTTGTTGTAAAACATAAATGAAGATGAATGTGGGGGATGATCGGCGCACAATTACAGCCTCATCTGGTCCACGGGGGGAGGAAGCCATGCTCTTAATATCACCATATTTCACTCTTAAACAATCGCGGTATTTTGTGATTGATTGCCGGATCTGGTGCCGTTACGTAGGAAAGAACAGAAGGCCCACTCTCGATTAAAAACCTACGTAGTTATTGTAGTTAACAGTATGCAGTTGCTGATTCAATTAAATAGGACAGAAGGTAATTTAATTATCTACTTTTTCTAAGGCTTGATCTAAATTAAATCAAATAATGTATATAAATAAAATTAACAGGTAAATGTAGTACCTAACACGTGTACCGAGCGAGAAACTTAGAGAATAATTATGGAAGTTTCAGGATTCCAAAAGAACCTCTATAAATATACATAATTTCCAATTTTCTCAATTGGAAAAATTACTCGGAAAACCATAAAAAAAACACATTTCTCTTTATTGCCTGTATTATACCTCTATAATAGTATATTAGATTTAGCTGCTAATCCATGTGCACGCGCGGCGATAGCGTGGCTAGAGTTGTACCGCGGCGACTTGACTTTTGCCCTAACTTATTTCCTTACCAGACATGGGTATTGGGGAAGTTTCTGTGTCGAATTCGGCAGGAAACGATGGAAATCGGTCACGCTGGGACGGAGCATCGCCTTGTGTGACTTTTCGCGTCTGGACCTGGTTCAAGCCATGGTCTAGAGCAAGGGAGAATGGGAAGTAGTTATCTCCTTATGTGAAGTGATAACACAAGCGAAGAAAATAGCTGAAACTATGAAAGACACAATAAACTTCACGCCTCAGCCGCCACCGCAAGGGACGCCTCAGACATCGGGAGTCCCAGGGCGATGCCTGGCCATGTTAGGCGCGGTTTTGCTTCTTATGACATTTGTGACAGAATGACGTACGAATTAATTTGGTTCATTTCCACATCATACAAAAATGCGTTAGAAACCTTCGATATCCTTTATGTAACGCATTAATGTACAATTCTCAACTTCAAATAAATCTTGCCTGAGTGATTGTCACGTTATTTAGAATTCACCTTCTGAATCAATTACCTACCTTCCGCCTGCCACCGTGCACCTAATTAATTACTCGGTAAGACATTACCATTCGTAATACCGCAGTTTGTACCACTCAAGTATTTTTAGCATGAGTAATGCGCGAAGCAAAGACATCTCCTATTTATTTATTTATTTATTTAAACTTTATGCAACGCACAGGTACAAAGGCGGACTTAATGCCTTAGGCATTCTCTACCAGTCAACCTAGGGTGGTGAAGAGAAAAACATGGCAGGTGCACAAAAAAAAAACAACAAAACAAAAAAAAAATGGATTATTAAGAAAAATAAGGGTGCAAATGTATATATATAACTAAAATAGACATACATATATATTTAATATAATATACCTACATATATATTTATATAAAGTAGCAGAAGGGGGGTTTTGAAACGACTCCGCTATTTGTTCTGAAAGTAATGCCGCAACTTTCGCTTAAATGCATACTGACTGGTGGCCATCCTGATGTCGAGAGGAAGCGCATTCCACAGAAGTATGGACTGTATATGAAAGGAAGAATGAACAAAAGAAGTAGTATGAGAGGGACAGAGCAGTAGGAGATTGTTAGAAGAACGAAGACTCTTAGAATGGGAAGAACATAAATATTGAAAATGAGATAAAAGATAAGAAGGAGGGGTAGGAGAGTTGAGCAGAGAGAAGAGTGTAGTTAGTGCGCGCAAACTTCTTCTCTGGCGAATGGGCATCCATTTGAGCTCCGATCTGTAACTCGAAACATGGTCATATTTTCGCAAGTTAAATATGAATCGGATGCAGTTGTTGAGGAGCCTGTCAAGTTTGTCCAACAACTCCGCATTCAGGTCAAAGTAGCACACGTCACCATAGTCGATCACAGGGAAAATTAAAGTTTGCACAAGCATAGTCTTCGTCTTCGCGGGCAAAAAGTTCCTCAGACGATACAGACACCGCAAAGTCCCGTTGACTCTTTGGCAGACACTGGAGACTTGACTTTGCCAGCCAAGAGTCGAGTCGAGATGCAAACCGAGATCCTTAACGCTAGGACTAATGGGGATGGTGGCACCATTAAAAATAATTGGGGGAAGAGAGTTAACCACCACTTTACCCATCATGCGCGAGCTTCCAATAATAATGGCCTGACACTTTGAGGGGTTTACAGACACCCCAAATCTTTCAGACCAGTCTTTGATAGCGTCCAAATCTCGGTTCACATCCTCTATAGCGTCCGACAAACCTTCCACCCGCGCAGCTGTATATAACTGAAGATCATCCTATATCAGCCAGTGAGGAGTTTGTTTACTGAGTAAAATATATATAAGCTATTGAAAACCTTACTTACTTAACCATATTTATGTAATTAAATTATGTATCAAAGGCAATATTTAACCAGTGCTTTTCCAGTATCGGTGTAACAGTTAGGAGCCACGTCTGTTTTTTTTTTTAAAGTCAAATTGATCATTGACGTCTAAAGTAAAAATCTAATAAAATAATAATTATCAAATCAGCATGCTATACTTCCATACTATAACACCCATACAGCTTGACGATACAGCTTGACCTTACGATCTTTCCATTGCTGGGAATCAGGTATCCTCTCTAAAATAGTAAGATATGATACCCTACCTAGTTCCCTAGGCCCTAGTTCAGGTTGATGGATGTTATATGACTTCGAATTCATAATTCTAGGACTTGCCATTTTCGTCATGATTATTTCCTTCACCATTTTGAGAGCAGTGGGGCTAAAATAAATTACATAAACAAATGTTCCATGGGTTTGATCTCACGCCCTAAAACTCGTAAGTCGTGCCGATACAAGTAGGCTATAAGCCATGCTCTGTAAAATCCTGCTTCCTTGGTCAAACTGTTTTATGGTATAGTCAAAATTAGTATAAATTATTAGTATAATTAGTAGAAATTACTAACTTTTCGAGATGCTAACACCATATATATCTGTCTCCTATCAGCATAAAGGTACCAAAAATCCTTCAGGCTGTAGAAGTTAGTTGAGAGCCTGAACTTCGAACAAGGAAGCCCTATTATAAGTTACTCGTATCTAGAACATTTTCAGCTATTAGCGAACAATCCCGTTCGTTACGAACAATGACTACATTTTTGTGGGTGAAAGATTTCGCGGATGCCTTTTGTTTCATTTATTTAATTTACTCACCTTGTGAATCGAATTAACTGTGGTAATATTTGAATTAAATGACGATACGAAGCTTTTTTGGTTCTGATTTACAGTCACGTATTCCATTACGATGAATTATATTTAATACAATATCGGATAAACATTATAATGATTGACAGGATTTCAAATTCAAGTCCAGTTAAAGCACTGTGATTCAATGATCAATCACACCGTGCATCAATCTCGATAAAAGACATTATCGTCAAATATTCTGCGTAAACCGATCACCACCGTCACTCACCCTGTTATTACTATATCTTTAAAGCAGAGCCTATCTCAACGCACGCAGTGTATGCCCGTTGCGGCTCGCAGCGATTGTGACTCATGGCCAGCCAACCAGCGATGTACATCGTCCGCGTGATTTAAACCGCAATCGGGCGCGACCGAGGTGTCAGCCCAACAAAGCACCACTCGGCAGTAATTAAAAGCATGGAGGCCGCACGTCACACCGACATACACACTCCATTTGTTAATTGAAAGCTGTAAAGACACACGACTCGTTTGTGTCAGAAGCGAAGCATGTGCCGGCCGGAGAGCCAGCGCTTGCCTTACAATGTTTTGCTTTGTGTGCCGCTCCCTTTGGTTGTGTAATAATAAAAAAAAAAACACGAATTTTTCAATCAAAATTTTATTGGTAACTAGCTTTTGCCCGCGCGGTTTCGCTCCCACTCTTCCCTACTCCGCCCTACTATACCCTACTCTACCCTACCAAATTCACATAAACCATCTACTAAATAGTCCGAACAAAGCCTAAACATTTAGTTTGGATAGGTGAGCCCATTCTTGAGTTATAAAATTACAACGAAAAGTGGCATTGATTTTTTTATATATTTATATAGATTAAAAAAATCCTTACTAACACTAGTCTAGTCTGTTTTATTAGCTTAGTAGTCGTCGGCAGTATATGCAGTTAGGAAATTCTGGGCAGAACATGATGAGTACAAACACCGGTGATCCATTTTATGTAATACTAGCTGTGTCCGTGACTTCGTTCGCGTGGACTACAGGATTTTTAATTTAGTTTTTCTAAAACAAAAGCCTATGTTACTCCTTATTACATCAGCTACCTGCCAAAAAAAGTCCCGTCAAAATCGGTCCAGTCATTTCAGAGATTAGCCCGGACAAACAGACAGACAAAAATTGTAAAAAATGTTAATTTGGTGTATGTACCGTATATATATTCATATTCATAGAGTAAAAAGCAGTTATTTCAATGTTACAAACAGACTCCAATTTTATTCATATGTATAGATGTTTAGACTAGCTGCTGTCAGCAACTTCACCTGCGAGAGAGCAGTTTTCTCCATACAAACTATGGACCCACGTTTCATCCCATTAGGAGGTCAACTTTATAAAATCCTCTCTACGTCACAAAAGCAACCTTTTTACAAAATTCCACGTTCCTAGTCGCAGTAGTTTCGACTGAGTATTGATATGTCAGTCAGTGAGTTTCTCATATTATATACATAGTCAGTACGGTCGTACAGTGCGGTCTGATGCAGACATACGTTTTGTAACTTCGGACGCTGTGATTTGCACAAAGAGACACGCATTAATGTCAATCGACATATCATTATGGACGTAGGTAATTTAATATGTATTATAATTAGTTGTAATTAACTAATTCCACGACAGCCGCCCAATAATTATACTAATATACGAGTACCAAAATAGATTGTATTGGGTATTTTGGATATTACTTTGATTCTTTTTAGTGATGTGACTGGGGAACTAGTTATATTGTACTAAGACAATCGACTGCCTGACTGTTAGTAAGGCCTTAATCACTCGTACCGAGTAAACGGGCGAGACGATGCTCTCGGCCGAATACTCAGTACTTATAAAAAAAAGCGCCGAGTGCTTATCTTTACAACTCGCCTACATATTGGTCGAGCAACATTTTACTGTCTCGCCCTCAGTACATGTGATCAAGACATAACTGAACATCACTTCACTCAAGTCCTCTAAGATGGAGTGGGTGACAGCTATCGGATTCATACAATATAGCTACCTATCCTTTTCTCTCATTGTATAGATGTTTATTTTCGTCCTGCTGTCATCCTACTTATGCCAAGTAAAAAAGATCTTAGACTCTAGATGACATGTACCGAATACACAGAAATAAGATGCAACTAAAAACCGTTTCGCTTTGACTTTTAATATTTAAAAATCAAAGTAGGTAACTTTTAGTATCGGATTGAAAACATGTGGAAATGCTGTTTCAATGCTGTATTAGAACAAGTTTTTATAACCACCTAAGTTTTTTGCGGTAGTGAAAAAACCTTTGTAGAAAAAAAAAAAACATGACCTAACTGAAAACTTATTTCATGTTTTTTTTTTCTTCTTATTACTTTTAAAACATGTACATATATTTTATGACATTGCCGCCTATAGGTAGCTGAAAGTAAATCACAAAAAAATATCAAAACATACATTTTTTTTAAGACTTCGTGAACCCACATAACCTTAATAAAACAAATTGAAAATAAGCTAGAATAAAACTCCAAATACAATCAAATGCACGGAATAACCGCACGACGAGCACAAGTGGTCGGTAATCGTGCTCGGACGAGCATTCCTGCATGCTGAGCACACTCGGCACAACGGACGCTCAATTATCGAGCATTCATCTCAGACCTATACGCCGGGCAGCACTAGTTTTATTATGGATGTTTATGCACGGCGTATGTGAAACTTGAATGTTTATCGATTATTAGTTTTTTTACAGTCAAAAGCCTAATACCACAGTTGGGAAAAAGTGTCACCAGACTATCTTATGAAATTTTTAATAGCCTTATTCGCGTGTGTAAAATACAAGAAAGATTTAGTTTTAGTATGGAAATTATAGTGGACATTGTATTTATTTACGTTTATAAATATATCCTTGTTCATTTTCGCATAAATATACGAGTATATCCTTGTCCGACAAGAAAGAGAGAGGCTCTATATACCGTAACGAATGAATAAATAACGATTAAAGTGACTAATCATCATCATTTCAGCCGAAATACGTTCACTGTTGGACATAGGCCTACCCCAAGTGTCGCCACAAAGAACGGTCCAGTGCGTCTCGCATCCATCAGATTTCCGCAACTCTTACCAGGACATCGGTCCATCTTGTAGGAGGCCTTCCAACGCTACGTCTTCCCGAACGTGGTCGCCATTTCAGAACCGGTCAGGGCAGGCCCCAACGGTCATCTGTTCTGCGAGTAATGTGCCTGGTCCATTGCCAAGTTTGGCGATTCTCCGTGCTATGTCGGTAAACTTGCTTCTTCTACGGATATCCCCATTCCTGATTCGATCACGCAAATTAAAGTGACTATGATTAAGAAAAAATGAATATGGCGTGTCCAATAATGGGTTGTGACAGTCGTTGTCGCCATGTTGCCATGAGAACTTCCTGTCGCGACTTGACGTGGTGGCTGAGTTTCCCGTACGTTGCGCAGCCGTGCGCAGATCTTATATGTGTGCAAAGACTGTTCCCTCTAGGTGGCAGGCCAGCAAGAATACTCGTTGTTTCGCGGGAGACCGTGAGCTATCCCTGGACCATTCGGATGACACCATGAAATATAGGTGGCTCACTGACTTTTACTTCCATGCTAAAAAGTAACAACTATAGCTACAAGAGTCTTTTTATCTAATATATCACGTTTTTCTTGTCACAAAATAATTCAAACTAGACAGTTAAACAGACAGCGTATAGTGCACTAGTCTGGTCATTCTCCGGGAGGGTAGTTTGGTCCGCAATCACACCGCCGTTTCGGCGCGGTCACGTCTTATTCAACGGTAGTGCATGTTTATTCTCGAATATCTCGGGCATTGCACAAAATGGTGGACGTCTGCATTTGTAAACTGATGATATTGGAAAATGTAATTTATTTGGTCTGGTTTTTTATCAATTTGAATGTCTCTGTATGTTTAAAATAGTTTTGCTGATTAAAGTATTTCTCTTGATTAAGAATTGCAATACTTCGAAAATCTTGCGTCGGCACTGATATTATTTTGTATGTGGAGAAGCGCGATCGTAGCACTGTTATGGTATTTTTTATATTATTTATATTATTAATATATATACAACATAACATAACGGTATATTGTACACAGCTTAGTATTGCTACTGGCGTAGCAAAAACGTTCCTCGGACTGTCACATGCTTTTTATTATGAAACTGCGAAATCAAAAAAAAAACAGTGATAATTATAGCCAATAGTAGGTACTACATTACAATAAATTCACTGCACTACATTTAGTAGTTTATTTAGCCTATACTTTTCCAATGTTGGGCAAACGTCTCTCCCAACTTCTTCAAACTATTATTTTGTTAAGCCACATTGAATCAGCCCTTGTGGTAGGCGTGTAGCTCATCTCACCAACTCTTCTCAAGTCGACCTCAGCGGCGCCGTCCCTCTTCAGGTGCCCACTTTGTGAAGACTGTTATCCAGCAATCAGTGTGCATGCATCAGATGTGATGTGATCCGCATAATCTCATTTTAGCCTGGCAGCCTTTTTTCAAGCGCATGTTTGAGTGCAGCGTGGTGTTCCTCATTCTGTCAACTCTTTTGACAACCAGAATGCTGCACTTCATTACTCGTTGACAAAACCAAAGACGAAACTTGTTTTACTACGTGGAGTAACCACTACAAATTTAAAAATATAGACGGAACTCAACCGGCGCCGTTTATAGGTCACAAATAGGCCTATTTTATAATTTAATAGTGAGTGCTTACGCCCTATTATTCGCGTTACGTGAACCATTATCGAGGCGTAATTAAAAGCTGGCTGTACCCTCGCTAATTGGCACTATGTAAGTGGACAGCCGGCTACTCACGGCACAATCCGGCTACTCGCCGGCGCAATCCGGCGCAATCCGGCGCGCCGCCGCCAACCGATTAATTAACACTACTTCATAAAATGTTTTCGACTTCAAGTCATTAATGAGTTTTCATGTCGCACTCATTTGGGTATATTAATTTCAACATGCTGTAAACGTTTGTTTGTGAAAAATAATATTTAAATGAACTGTTTGATTTTATGATAAATAGCAACATTGAACAGCTTTCATTCAAAAATTTAGATTTGCTTCATTTAATACACTTCATTGGTTCGTGATTGCTATATTTACAGAACTGTGGGGCCGTAAAAGCGCAAACGAGTTTATAAATTAATCTCCGATTGTAATAATATGTTTGTTCGTAGATTAAATTCGTCAACACCGCCAAACGTGACAGTGAATCACGTTTGAGCATTATTCTTCGGCTTCTGTCACTAATTTTGAGTAAAAGGGCTTAAGTTCGATTATAAATTTAATGTTGTTATAAATTGTCAAAAACGATGCCGATGTTCGAAACAGATGATACAGGTGAAATTTCATTATAATAATTGTATGGTCAGCATCCGTACATTGGACTCGGACCTAATTAGTAATTATTTCAAATCGGGTAAAAGTAGGTTTGCTGTATCGTCACGTAGATAAACAACCTTTTGTAGAACAATTATTAGTATTTTTAAGTAACATTAAATTATTGGAGTGTATTATTAAACATGATTTATAGAATATTAACATCTTTTTATTTGATAACATTCAACATTACATGTAAAGGCGTCTGCCCTTACAATATTACTAAGTATGTAATTATACTTCCGAAACTTTCGAAAAATAAAACCTGTATGATAACTAGCTGTAGAGAACTACAAAATACGCCCCTATAAATTCACGTTTGAATCAATGATTCCATTAAGCAATATTTGCGCCTGACACGATGTTGACGAAAAATACAAATAGCTTCGCGGCTGTTTTGATGGTGGTGATTAAAAAATAATTCATCTTAAGAAGCCTGCGGGGCGGGGGTAGGGGTGATGTACGTCAAGGGATAACTCTAGAGTCTCCTCATTAGAGTTACAAATTCGGCGATCGCTCACGACGATGCTGACAGATAGTACCATCGACAGTATATTTTGATGTTTTTGGATAAAAACAAAAGGAAGTCATTAAAGAAAGTGTTACTTAATTTAACCGTATGAATGCATAACAAGGATCCAAAAATTCACACAAAACTTCTAAAAACTACATGAAACTATAATAATTTTCCCATCAAACCATTCCATGTAATACAATACCTACCTTCACATTATATTTTAACATAACTAGTCTAACTAACCTATCAAATTACAATACCTCTATCAACTTCGCGTAGCCGCGAAATCACTATTCCCTCCCCAGAAGGCACGTAGCTGTAATCTCAAGAATACTGTAATACGAGTATGATACTATAATCATTGGATACATTACAGCACGCGTACAGAAGCACTTCAACTAATCCCATGTATCTTCCGAATTATTGATGCTACAGCGCAGCCCTATTATCCCGCAGATAAGGACGTGACTGACATGAACATGACAGATACATAATATTATGATATTCATAGTATTCGTATCGTAAGCGCCAGCCCTGTGGAGCTGCAGTCAGGGGCGCCAACACCGTGGGTGCTCAAAAACTCTAGCACCCACGAGTATAGACATAGTAAGAAAATAGATGTATTTTCAACACAACAAGCACTGCTGTTTTCAACTAGAGTACCAACAATTCCGTAAATAATTTTTATCTGAATACAAGAAAATTTAACCCATTCGAAGCTATGTGCTATAATTTACGAACTATCTGCAATCTTTCTTAGATTCTTGTTTTTTTTTTTTTAAATAAATTGATATATCCGTACGGTAATTAAAAGGAAAACCTAACTTACGGTCACTTTTTATTATATAATTCTATTAATTCTGCATGCTAAATCCATTACGCAAAAAATGCTTATTATTTTAAGAAAACCTTTAAATCAATAGATGACATAGGAATGAGTTTCCGTCACCCGTCCGTTCATGTTTATTTTTTTTTTCTCTTACTTTGCCAGTTATTTGCAACAAGTAAAAAATGGCTACGAGCTGAACACCCACGGGATTTCCTGAAAGCCCGCGCCTCTGGCTGTAGTGACAAACAGTCACCCGTCTTGTTACAAAAAAATTGTGGAATAGCGTCCTTGTTATGTTTTGACTTTATGTGGTTTTATTTAAATGTTGCTTATTGTTGTTGTGTCTTATTAATTTCTCTCTCTCTTTCGTCATCTCAATAGTCGATTCACCGTCATTCCAGTCATACCTATCCTATTTCACACATTTCATACGTCGCTTAAATTAAGTTATCACCATTCGTAATACGTCAACTGTTACATAACACAGTGATCGACGAACTAATAAATATCATACAAGTTAAATACAATATCTGCATAATGTATGAATGGTTCCGACAACGTGTCAACAACCTAGCTAGCGTGCCTCGCTTTAATGCAAAATTTATCAGAGCCATTATTAAAGCGATTACGTTCCACAAAAACGTACTTAAACAAATCTTTCACAGGCACTTTCATAAAATGCAAATAAAACGAGCACAGCAGGGACGTGCATCACTCTTTGTAAAACTAACCCGAATCGTTTGCAACAGAATAATAGAGACAAAAGATTTGAACAATCCCCGTAAGTTTGTCTGAATGGCTCGGCTAGACAGACAGGCTAAACAGATGCTGGGGACATAATTAATAACCTAGGTGTACAAAGCGTCTAGTGTCTGCGGAGTTCTGGCACAATGGGTTACGTAGGATTACCCTGAATGGATCCAACACACCGATGTGGATAATACTGGCGCAGATGTACAAGTGAACGGAGGGCTGCGACCCAGCGACTTAAATTATAACGTCTGGCGAAAGGACCAGTGATTTATTTGGCAGGTGCCGCGGCTAAGGTACCTGTAGTTGGTCCTTTGGTAGGCGTTGAAGCAATTTGGGATCCTTCCGGTTCTAATTAAGGGACTTTGAAAATATTTTGTTTGAATAGAGAATTTTAGTTGACTGAAATTAATTAGTTTTTCTTCGTAATATAAGATTAAACAGGTTTTTCTAAATTTAAATTTGATTCAGCCAAAAATTCGTAAATCCAACAGTGGCATTCGGAAAACCTTTTGTCACTACTCGATGCCAAGTTGGCTTTGTCTCCAAATCTCATACACATACTCGTCACAGTATAATATATAATATACATACAAGCGGCATAATTGTGCGAGTGTTGAGCCAAGTTCTGCCGAATCCCGGGGCTCCGAACTTGGATCTCCGTCGACTTCCGTATCTCGTTATCATACTAATGGACTCTCGGGGAGTGTACATTATTGTATTGTTGCCGTTCGCTCTTGGGACCGGTTCGAGCTGGTTCTAAACTATAGCCAGATGATATGCTCGCTTCTCTCGTGTGTGGTTTGATTAGATCTAAAGCCAAGAAGATATCCGCTTAAAGTTTTCAAGGTCAGACTTTATAAGCTTAAATCCCTATTTTGTTCAACGATTTCTATACAGACAGCTAGGAAAAGAGACTTACGTTACACAAGTTTGTCTTTGAATAAAGACATCCTACTAGACTCGCCGCCTAAAGAGTGCGTGGGGATTCAAAGTACCGCGGAGAGTTAGTTGTCTAACTGTTTAGAGTTTCACCATAAACAGCCGTTACATCATGAAAGGTTAAGAAGAAGGTTTCATTGTGATTTTACCTTATTAAGTCAAAATCAAATAGATGATCACCGTAGTTCACACAAGAATACTATCACGACATAACAATAATAAATGATAAGGCGACATAACATCATCTACGGCAATATCTTAAACGTTACTATATACCTATAAAATGTTTGATTATATTATACTAACTAACTAGTACCTATTACACTGCAGATTTTAATGTTCCTCTTTTATTTTAATGTTCTTTTAAAGGTTGTCTGATAAAACCCCATCTAGTAAAGCCACAGATTTGTTACCTACTACCAAAAACTAGGTCACTATTTTGGTGTGCAATAAAGTTATTATTTTTTTTTTCTTTTAATTCCTACGGATTTTACATGTTATTTTTTCAAAGCGCAATTTGTTCTGTTCAAGAATTTCGTTTTTTTTTAAATAACATTTAAATTAAAAATTCTCTTTTATTTTATGTAGGTACTAACATAGCTTTTAAGGGGTGTGGTTACTAACATAATATGGACTACGGTTTGAAACAAAGTATTTTTATTTTATTATTTTGTTTCTATAATAATCGACATAATATCAAACTATAAGTTTTACAAAGACTCAATCAGGCTCAAGCTTATTAATATCTTGATAAATTCTTTCAAGTTACATGTCGACTTGCTCTTGACCGTTTGAAGTCAAACAAATCTTTACTGATCATCTACTGAGCTAACCTTCTGCCTCGTTGTCCTCAGCTGGAGTGAGAACAGTGGACGTGCAGGCGGTGGAGGGCATGGTGGCGCAGTTCCCCTGCGACCTGGGCACCGCCGCCAACGACAAGGTCTACATGGTGTTCTGGTTCAGGGATGACGCCGGGATACCACTGTACAGGTACGTCACCTACATTTACGACGGAAAGCTATTTATTGAGGATTGAATCTTTACTGATTGTGTTAACTTTGTGCTGTATCAACGATCTGGTTTCAGGTTGAGGAAGTTTTTATTTCTATACACGGTTATTTGTAAAACACCGGAAACCTTTCAAGACTATGATACTAACATCATAAACAAAATTTTTTGTTTGATAACTTTTAAAACTCAAATTTTAGTTGATCAGTTTTCACATAAAAATAAAAATATTTAAATCGAACGTTCGCAATATTTAGAAATATTACGAACGGGATCGGGCAGCGGGGGTGTTTGATGCGCTTGCTTCGTCTTTACAGACTTAGGTATAGTAAAATACAGAGTGAAATGTGTGAGATAGAACAATGAAATCTTGAAGGTTTGTTTTTGGTAAATGAATTGTATATAGAACAAAAGTTGTTGTTTATGATGTTAGTAATACAGTCCTGCAAGGTTGTTAATGTTTTACAAATAAGCTTGTATATAGATTATATTATGAGTGTTTAGCTCAACAAAATAGTTATTCCAACATGATCTAGGTATAACTTAGAAAATGAGAGTTACGGTATAAAAAAAAATTTAAGCGCTTGGCACTCAATACAAGATGAAACGAATAGGACTTTGATCAAAAACTTATTACAGTTCAAATCACACAGAGTTTGTAAATGGAAATTGGCTGACGTACAATTCTTTTTTGAACTTTGCTATTTTATTTCATTTCCAAAAAAAATGGTCTGGCACTATTGTTATTTAAGCTGTAGATAAAACAATTCAGCCTTCAATTTAGTACAAAGAATAACATTATCAAAACGAAAAATACGTTTTTATTTCTCGTGGACCGGTCTGTTTAAAATACCAGACTACTAAAAAAAACTTAAAAACTTGTTGTAAACTTAAAAGTAGGGTAATGAGGTCTTGCTATGTCTATATATGGGTGCTATAAACGCGATCGGCTCGACGACCCAACGCTTTAACATTTCTAAGAATGTGATCGACAAAGCATGGGCAATGACAAGTCTTTAGTACGATAAAAGAGACTATTCTCGTTAAAGAAAATGGCAGAAGAAAGAATCTGTAATTTTCTTGATTTTCAGCGCATTTTATAGTAAAATTAAAAGATTTGTGTAACCTGTTTACATTTCGGAGACCTATAACGTTACCATTATTAGCACGTAGGTGCGGTGTGGTGATAAATGAAGCAAAGCGGAGGCGTTTTGTTGGTGTCATATTTACACGCGAACTCTTTCGGTGCGGTGACTTGGTTTATATAAATGACAGCTAAAGCGACGACTTCACATTCACGTAGGACAGAACCGCGTCGCGTTAAATTCATGTGACCCGCATCGCTTTGTAATCTCATTCGCATTGACGCTGCGTTAGTAATAGCACATGTAACATTTACCTACATGCCCGTGTTAATACAGTGATTACCAACATGGCTATGTATAATATAGTGATTACCTACACTACATGACTGTATATAAATTACTCACTTGCGTGTTAATTAGCGCTAGTACGACTGTTTTTTTCATTAGTAACACGAACCTCGTTCGTACTTACATTTCTACGTTAGAGTCGAGTTTGTTTGTTAAACTTCCTCGTTCCTTTATACAACGTGTAATTTTAAATGCGCAAAACCTGAAAATAGTTTGATCAGAATAACGAGCAGAATCAATTAAACCACTTTTTAATATAGTTTACATTTTTCATAAAAATCTTCATTGAAAATACTCAAAAACTCGTGCGCAAACCCGCCGAAATAGGTAAACAAACACAAATGGTTGTACTCCAATCAATTTTTCTCATACGTGGGATAATAAAAGTTCTTATTTCAATGCAGATATGAATTTTAAATAAACTAAAACTGCATATACATAAAAAATTTTTAATATTTTTTTTTTTCACAATTCAGTGAAAAAGGTCAATTGAATTAAAAATCATTGGGGGTGTCAGAGGTTTTGCGCATTTAACGATACACGTTGTATAGTTCTGTCATCTGTACGTATTCCTGTGTGTTCTTCCTAAAATATATATTTTTAGACTACGTTAAAGTTCTCTCTCTTGATTTATAAATGGTTTACATGAGGTACAATAAATAAGTACCTAAACACAGTTTATGTATTCTACTCTCTTAACGTAAAGTTCAAGTTATAAAATCAAAAGTTATACCTTATTAACAGACTTTGCCCACAGAAAACTCAAGTGATTTAATAACAACCTACATATTTCTCAAAATATTTCTTAAAAAAAATATTAAAAAAAACATTTAAAAATATAAAAAATAGTGTCCCACTGGTATTAGGAATAGGGTCCAAGCTACCGGCAGTCAGGGCTCCAGAGAAAAGAACCTCCTGACTATACGAGCCGTGTCCAGGAGGACCCCTCTCTGAATCAAGCCCTTGATCCAGTCGCCTAACGAGAGCCTCCTAAGATGGTATTCGAGGCTCTTGGCTGATTATTATTATTATTATTTTAAATCGAAACTCTTGAAAAATCTAATTCGTCCTATTTAATTATGTAGTTAGTCATGGCGGGTTACAACTTACTCGCAAAAGACATGCGATTAGTGACAAAGTGCGGGTTAAGCAATTTGTAAAGCGACCCCTCTTTCATGTTGTATGCAAGTTTCACCCCACGCTTGGTGGAGCGTTCTGTGACGGACGCGGGCGCGAGAGCGGGTGCCGTGCTTTGGAATTCAGATTATTGTTTTGTCGTATATATACATATTATTATATGTATTATACATTTGTATATTTTTGCAAAATCCTGGTATTTCTATATGCGCAAAATAACTAGTCAATATTTGTCTGAAAAACAAAGTCAAATGTGAAATATTTATTATTTTATTCATCAAGGAAGGCCGACCCACCATTTCAAACTTTTGTTGAATAACAAATGAAGCAGGAACAAGCAGCCCTTACATTTATTGTAAACACAAAAATAGCTGTTATTATTTAACTCCGACAAAACTCCTTGTTTATCCGCGAAATTCGGGTGGCCATAAATACTGAAAGTTCCGGCGCATGTTTTATTTACATCGCCGAATCTGTGCCACTAAGTGCACAAGTTTAGCTCGCGCGACACAACTCCATGTCTGAAGAAACAAGAGCTGCGCGCTATAATTAATTCATGGCATGTCTCGGCGCGACACGCGACTGCGACGCGACGCGACGCGCCCGCGACAACTCGCTACCTCCGCAAATAAGCTTCGTAATAGAATGCTGTCAGTTTCTTCTACTTAGTTAAAACTATTATAGCAAGTCTACCCACAAACTCTACGACATATATTATATTTTTGCGCGTCTGTCTACATTAACATTTTAAATAGTGTTACAACTGCGCACATCTGTGCCAAAAGATAAATAACTCCTGAATTTAATAACTGAAATCATGACAAGCTTGGTGACGAACGGAGGAACTCGGCGCTAATTTATGCGTGAAATAAATACGTACTAAAACAATTTGTGAAAAAATCAGTCTGCAACCTGAACTTGGCTATCACGGTAGACACACTCCTAAGCCGCCTCCACGGTCCCTTTTAATTTATTCAAGTCAGAAATATTTCATTCGCATAACGAGCTCATTGTCTAACTTTATGATTCCATATTTCCCGTATTTATAAAAGTTACCCTCGGCGGAATTAAGAGCGGCGCTGACTGGCTGCGGAGGTGTCGCCTCCTGTTCATTACGCGCCGTGTATTTATATAATTAAAGCGCACAATAAGGCAGCCCCGCCGCCGGACGACTAACTTTTCGTATTAATTAAAAACGAGGCGTAGAAACGCGTCATCACCTCTGGAAAGTCGCGGCTAACCGTCCCGTCGCTATCGCTCCTCACATCTACAAAAGGTCCAGCTAAACTTTAATACGCTTTAAAAGTTCCCGAATATTTCACTGTTTTAGCCACTTAAGACAAATTGCTTCGCCCGTTTCGGGGGTTATTTTTTCTCGCGAACAAACTCGTCCGCGTCCGTAATTTCACCGTTCGTTGCCTCATTTCTGGCGAATTTTGGCGTTTTTCAACGCTTCAGCGCGCGCCGGGGTACGAAGGGTTAGGAGCGGCGCGCACGCCCGACCAGACGCTTTTAAAACTTTGTGTTTGCGCTCCACAGTCGCACGTTCAGCATGCACGTGCTATTCATCTTGCGAATGCTTGCAGTACAAAGCAGCGGTTGCAGATTAGTTTTCTCTTAGATTAATGAGATGAAGTTACGCCTACTGAATACGTTGAAATAAATTTTAATCTTAAAATACAATGTAAAGTTAGTCTTTAAGATTTGCGACAGTGAACTACATTCCGAATACGAAATAGGGGCATTTCATTATAGTTTGCGTTGACTTATCCATACGGTGCATTAGTCAATAAAGCATGGTTTGCATTGTGTAAGCTTGAGCCGGCTAATGAAGGTAGAGAGCCATACAGTGCCGTGATGCAGGACGCACGTACAGGAGTGCACGGTGATATTTATTTGCACCCATGTAAAGAAAAGCGTTTGTAAGTTATATTGGTGTTAAGTAGATGCGTGTAAAAAAAAGATTTTAAAATATGAGGTCTTTGCCTGGCAGTGAATAAACAGAATAATTTAAAATAGCTGTCAAAGATTCAAATTAATTTTAATATTGTAACTACCCTTTGGATGAGCTATTAAATTTACCTAAATGTTTGGGAAATACGGTTTTACAAATCAATTATTAATTTTATTACTTTCATTGTTTGCTTGAAAAACATAGCATTAATAATTTAATGAAAACAGCTTTATAGAAAAAAAAATGTTCAGGACTGTTACCTTAAATAAAAAAATAGCGAAAACAAAGTTCGTTATCTGATTGAAGTTGTTCGGCCCGCTTTCTCGCTACATGATATGACAGACTTTGTCGACTTCCAACGGTTCCAGGCTTCCAACCAGTCAGTGAAATGACGACCATTTTAAACATTGCAGCATCGGAATTTTCATTTCATCTAGATTTCGAAGAAAACTGTTCGAATTGGAAAATTGGCAAAAAACAACGTGCATCCTATTTTAGTTTCGACGAAAAACTTGCAATATCGTGACTCTGAACAACGAGGTATGAAACTGTATGAATTTTGTAAACTTTTGTCATTTTTGATATTTCTTATTATGGTTTTGTTTCTCATTCAATAACATATTATTAAAACACATAAATATTCTATAGTTGATTTCTTATGTAACTTCACTTTTCTATAACCAGAAAATCCTTTGTGTTGAGAACAAAGCAAAACTTTGTGTAAACCTCAAAATCTCTTTGTAAAAAAGACAGTACGATATACCTTAAATCAATTGAAAAACGAAGAAATCACTATCGATAACGTATGTTACGGACACAAAAACATGGCGGACTTTCTCGGTCCAGTATCCACTCCGTATGACGCAATCAGCGAATATCTTGAATTATCGTAAACTATGGTCACCGATACACATCGCACGTGACTTCTGAAACACGCGTTAACAAACGGATATGAACCATATTGCTTTGTAATAGAGCTCGTAATGAGCAAACAAGAGATCGGGTGTGACACGAATTATTTACGGAGCTTATAAACTGGATAAGGTTTTTGCTGGCGACGTTTTTGTCGTAATACATTGGTTTGTTTTGTATCATTTCGTATGATGTTTTTGAAGTGATGAACACACAATAGATGTAGATTTTACTGTTAGATTTGTGAGATTCTTCATCTTGGATTTCACGTACAGGTACCTATTAATAAATAATTTTTTGACTCTTAACTCTCTTCTTACTTTAGATATCTACGGTTTTTTTTTTAGTTTGTAAGGTGGGAAATATGACTACTCCCGCCTTAGGTTGGAGCACGAGAGCATTTCAGATTTTTACTGTCTAAAACTACACATATGTTCCTTCTTTACCTTGCCTTCCAAGACCCTGGGGTTCCCTCAACACCCCATAGTCTCAGTAGGCTTTCACCCTGCTGGGCTCCTACAGTTTTGTTGACATCTTTGAGGCACTCGTGGGACACTATGCGCCATGTACTGTACGTTCAAGTTCAACAGTGATTGGCTAGATAAAATTTGCTTCCAAAAGGGGCTATTTCTTGCCATACATTTACTCCTGTAAGCCGTTTGGTTCTACGTAAATCAACTACGCTTGTGCACAGCTACATTGTATATCTAGTGCCCATTAAATACGTTACTGTCACGCCACTGCATAGTTATCTAAATGCTTCTGATTCCGCGCAGCATCGATCGCGCTCAATACGTGTCACATAAAAACTGATTGGCTTTTACTTTGAATACAACGCAGTGTTTTGTTCTAGTTTTTAACTGATTGAGTTATACAGAATAATCCGCAGTACATAAATTGATGAGTTTTTTTTTGTGTTGTTAAAGTAATCAAACTAAATAGGGTAGGTTTTTTAGTTCACATGAAGAAGAAAAATTAAGAATCAAATTTTAGAACAACGCTTATTTATTATTGTTTGTCATCCTTATCATCATTTCAGTCGAAAGACGTCCACTGTTCCTATGCGTCTCGCGTCTATCTTATTTCCGCGACCCTCACAAAGTTATCGTTCCAACTTGTGGGAGGCCTTCTGACACTGCGTCTTGCGCTACGCCGTCACCACTCCAAAATCTTTGAGCTCCAATGACCATCTCTTATGTGATTGTGTCCTGCCCACTGCCATTTAAGTTTGGCGATTCTTTGGACTATGTCGGTAACCTTAGTTCTTCAGATGTCTTCATTCCTGATACGATCACGCAAAGAAACACCGAGTATAGTCCTTTCCATTGCCCTTTAAGTGACTAAAAGCCTTCTGACGAGTCCCATTCCCATTGTGAGCGACCACGTTTCGGAATCTAAAATATGGTATTATTGATACTTAAAATTAAAAAAGGCAGACTCATAAATATAATATTAAGTTTTTTTTTTTTTTTTGTTTTTTTCTTTATACATATGTAATAGTGCACTCATTGTTGAAGAGCCAAATAAATAAATAAATAAATAAAAAATAAATAAATTAATCATTGACTTCACAAAAAAATCACACTCAATTATGAAGGTTTGTTTGTGTTCATTGTGGCGACGCTTGGGGGAGGCTTGGGTGTCTCGGCTGAAATGATGATGATGATGTATGTGTGTGTATGTTTTTTTAATCGTTTACAATCAAACGGCTGAACGGGATTGAATGAAATTTAGCGCTAGGTTACACCACGTTCAGGAATAGTATACAGGACATTTTTATTTTTGTTTCCTTCTAACAGTTCTTGTGGTACCTGTACTTGTTGCTTATATAGTTATCTAACAGAATGTTTATAATTCGTGGATGAATGTCCAGGAGATCGGAAATACAGGGTTCCCCTAGTTTAGGCTCCAGTCCACCCCTATATTGAATAAAAATTTAGTATATACAAAAAACTGTAATAATTTGTGCTGGAAAATAAACTTAATTATTTATTTATTTTATCCAGGGTGTATGTTCCCGCGAGATCACTTTATACTTTTACGCCGGTAAAGCTACTCACTTATGAGGTCTTTATAAAGATATCTGAATATGAATACCTAAAAGCCACAAAGATGAACAGGAAAAACCACAGAGTTGTGAAAAGGCAGATGATACTGTGAAAATGAAACCGAAAGCAAACACTTTACGAGGTAATTATGACGTCACACATCGCCGGCTTACACGCAGTTATTATTTCTCCCTCACAGGAAGGCACATTAATCTTATTTATTCAGGATATCGTATTAAGCGGCCCTCCAGCCCTTGTATCGAGTGACGATGGGGCGGAAGTGCGGCTAAGAGCTGCTCTTCCGAGTAAGGGTCACTGGCTCTGGTTGTGGGTTTAGTGGGCTCGGAAACCACCCCTCCAGAATAGATAGTTCAAATTTTAGATATATTTAAAACGGGATGATGATTCGTAAATGGTAGGTTCGAGAAAGGTATTTTCTGGCGTTAACACATATAATTTATACGTACCAACCTAGGTTAATATCTAGGTCGTCAAGTAAGCTCACACCCACAGTGATTATGAAAGACAATTGTGGAAGACGAGTAATGGCTAGCTCACCGTCCAGACCAAGCCCGAATCGTTGACGGCTCGTATATTACACGCGCGCCTCAAGGAGATGTCAGCAAAACTGTAGGAGCCGAGCGGGGTCGAAGTCTACTGCGGCCATCAGTTGACTTCCGCAACGGAAACCTGGGGTTCTGAAACTAAAGGAAAAGAAAAACATAGGTAAGATTTTAATCGGTAAAAGTCTGCAACGCTCTCCCACTGCGGCCTGGAGCGAAGAAGTCATTCGATAATTTCCCACCTTAATGAGAAATGTGGTACCTACATAAAGAAAAAACTAAAAAGGAAAACACTTACAATCCTTTACCTGCGCTGCAATTAGTATCATCATAAAAACTATTTACTTCTCATACATATGTACGTATCTCTATTGAACGAGCAATGTTTTGTTCGCGGATGGCCGAGCAAATTGGCTTCGGTGAAGCGCTGCGTTGCTATGGCGACTGTGACGTCACTAATCCGCGAATCACACGCCGCACCAAACGCTCTTGTCACTCGTTAAAAGTTTAACAGCTTTTAAAAGAGTTTCTATTTGTTTTGTGAAAATCTAGTTTTACATCGGCTTTTTTACATTTATCTAAATGGCAAAGGAAATTCTTGTTAAACTTCAAACATTCAAAGTTTGTAAAGCCTGTAGAAAGCCTACCTATGTCTAGTTATGTAGGTAGGGAATTAAATTCAAATCAAAATATAAGTTATGCAAACTAGTCTAAAATCCAATTAGCTCCGTCTGGTAGTTTAACAATATAAAACTCTTAAAATAAAGTCAAAAGTGATTGGTTTCTCAAATTTTGTGTTTACCATAATTATAGTATCATTACTATCAATATATATTTTAAACGATATATCTCATGATTTTAGGTTAAATAAACGTTATATCAAATAACATTATATGAAATAAGTTTTAGAACATTTAAATGTTATATGTAAAGAAATTATAGCAACAGTTTGTATATCTGACGTTTATTATATCTTGTGAACGTTATTGAAATGAAAATATACCGAATAAGTTTATATCATATGAGACGCACCCCTAAAAATAACTCTAAATGGTAAGTTGAAGACACTATTTCACGTTACTGTACCCCTAGCCAAGTTGCTAATTTGCTGTTAACGCTTGTAGAAAGCTTCAAATGTACGGGAACGACGTCGTCTTAACACTTAGTCAGAACAAAAGAATTGGCGGCAAAGTCAACTCGAAGCAATCGGCGCAAGCGAAACGGTTGTAACTTGCCTAAGGGGGCAGATTTATTAATGGGCGTTCATGATGGATTTCTCACCCCTACCACTAAAAAAACCTAACCTAACTTAGTAACCGATAATACGTCGCCACAAAAACAACGCCTAAAAGATCAATTTAAAATTATTGGCTACATTCATCCAATTATGACTTTTTATATTTATGGCTCATGATTATTAGACGAATAAATATTATGCCTTTAAAATTTATGCAGCTCCAATTTAAGCCAACACATATTAGACTAAATGATAGTTATGCTAACCTATGCAATATACCAAAGTATTATTATGCAACAGTATTATTATGCTAAAAAAAAGTTATGCGAAAACGTTACGCCAAACTATATTATGCTTAAAAAATTTATTCCAACAAGAATATTACCGAAACTTAGCATCCTCTAATGTAACCCTACCACATATGAACCCTTAATATAGTGGGGTACGTTGAGGGCAGCCCGTCAGATTAGTATAAAAAAATTGATCCTCGAAACAACTCGAGCGCGTCAGATCAAGATAAGGTACATGCAGAAAAGTGTATTTTTCAATAATCTGACCATTTGTGTGCCTAAGCAAATGGGCGAGTCATAAAGTTAGGTTGTAAGGTTCCAGTTACTATTTTGTTGATTAGTGCAATTTTTTTGCCACAGTTTACTTTTGATAGGAACGTTGAAAAGCTTAACACTCATCGATGGTTTTAACTAGGCACATCAACCCATGAAAACCGTTAAACTATCTTCTTTTTTATAGTTTTCTCTATCTTTATTTTAGTTTTGAAAATTCTTACACGCTCTCTCCCCACTTTTTTTCGTTATAATTTAATTAATTTTCACCATCCAATAGGCCTCTATGACGCTTTAGCATACCAGCCTCCCCTACTAGAACTGAAATCACTGTCATCTGTGACAATTGCTTCCATATCTGCTCATAATATTGCCTCTCAGTCACTATGCTCAACTTCCTAAGACTATATAACGGAAACAATCAAATAAATCGCCACTTTGTCGTCGGCCGTCCTCAGGTACTTGGATTGCCAACTTCGTTAGTTCCGCGCCTCGAACGTCTCTCATAACAGTATTATCGGCTTTAAATTAAACAGTTCCCCAAGTAGATAATTGTGAACCTCCTGCCAATAGAACTGCTCTAACGTCATTAGCTATAGAGCGGCACTTGTAACAGGAACTCAACCAACGTACTACTGGGTGTAACGTATATAATATCGCACCGTTCAATGTGGGCATGAACCTTCAATAAGAATCTTTGAAAATATATTTAGTAATTTTCATTACATCGTTAACGTATTTGTCATTGGCTGCTACGTAGCCTAACATTATCCTCTCATTAATAATAACCACTTCATCAACATGATCGAATTCCTCCATATGTTAACAACTTAATTACTATGGCTATGACATTACTCATTTATAACTCACAATCTTTTGAATTTACTAATTAAGAAGCAAGCTCTTTCTCAAACTATTTTCTAGTGTCACAGAGGCAGGTTTAATCTCTATTTTTCACTCAAATGCCGGTCTCAGCCAGGCGGTAGGCTAGCTAATTTAAAATATTCACGTTCAGTACCAAGTTTAATTGGAAAACGCGAGACTTAGCTCGGAATTAACGCAGATCGAGAAACTCTTAGGTGTGTACACGTTTTAGTGGTGTTACCATCAGTCGTGGCGAGATTTATTACATAAATATGCGTCCACGTGTGAAATACACTATTATTGTCATTGACATCAACTATTTAAAACAAATTTCAGATTTAATTCCATGACTAATAACCACGGTTAAATTCGTAAAATTAAAATCACTGCTCGATATTATCGAAAATGATTGATTACAGGAATTACTCAGTATTACAATTGCTTTATCCCGTGATAAGTTAAACCTATTAAAAACATAATTTACCATTATAGTTTGCCTACTGTTCGCATTACCATGACAAATCACACTTCCAAAACAGAATTCAATCCGGTCATCAATAGGACGACGACGAAGAACATTGTTCGTTGCGTCAAATACTAGTGCTAAATTAATAATATATTCAGTAATGTTTCAATAAGCGTGTTCTGTATTGAATTAGGTTTGCGTGAGTTATGTCGTGTTGTTCGGGTATCGCATTGTTCATTATTCAGTGTTCATTACTCACGGGTGCGCATTCATTGCGGCTCGAGTGGCTGGGCGGATCACCCACTCTAATGTAATCAGTAATGTAACTCCTCCCAGCCATTCAGCAGAGTTTGTTGTTTAGATTTTATTAGTGTAGTGGTACATTTTATTTGTTGCTACGTAAGTTTTTACACTTGTCAAATTTGGTAGGAATAGGTACAACATTGTTTAGGAAAATTGTTGAATCATGCGATAGAAATATTAGGTAAATGGTTTAAAAATATATTTTTCATATTTAGTACTAATCGTTACGTAAGATAATAGTGAAATTTTGAAGGTTCTTTATATTCTAATCATTATTCATCAACTTAATACGTTGGTCCGACTAGATCCGCACCGGTCTTGACTCCACGATGTACAATGCCCTTCACACCGCCAGAGACAGAAACAGATAGAGGAATATCATAAAGGTTAAAGTGAGGCCACGACCCTCAGCATTGAGGAATACGACGCAAGGAGGAGGAGGATTCATCAATTTGTGATAATTTTTACCCAACTATGGCAAAGCCAAAGGAGAGCTATGACTTTGACAGGCTATGTATGTATGTATGTTCACCTGTTCCCTCATAGCTCTTAATCTACTTATCGGAACTCGACATATGAGGTATCGTTAGAACCGTGTTAATCGTCTGCTGGACATAGCAAGGGTGGGCTCGGAAATCTCTCAATCAATAGATGTTTGTAATACTGATGGTATCGGTCATTGATCTTATTATCATCAGTTAATAGTTGTCCGTAGTTGTCTTTGATATATTTGGTAATTTTAATATCTAAACTGCTCTTAGGACGTTGTTTCGCCAGCTTAAATGTTTCCCTATCGTTTGTAGCACTACAAACGATAGGGAAACATTTAAGCTGGCGAAACAAAAAGTAATGTGTTACAAATAAAAATGGAGATAAATACGCCGTGTTTGGTATCATTTGATAGGACTTCACTTGTATATTTTCAAAATATTACTTAAATTTAAAGTTACGCCCTCTAGCGGACAAAAATCGTGTTTAAGAAATAAATGTTAAGATAAAAACACCGTGTTTGATATCATTTGAAAGGGATTCACTAGTACTTAACAAAAAATATCATCAATATTCAATGTGGTGCCCTCTAGTGAACAAAAAAGTTTTGTGTTACAAAGAAATTAGATAACTACGTCGTGTTTGGTATCATTTGAAAGGAATTCAGTCTACGCAGCTGTTTCACTGCTTCACAGGAGTTTTATATTAATTACCTAGTTCTTAATTTGACAATTTAGCTTTTACAAGTAAATAGTATAGAGGCACGGTGATTTGAAATAGTTTGTGTTGAAATAAACAAGGTAACTGGAAAAACAAGAAGAGAACAAAAAGAAAAGCCGTAGTACACGTTATTAAAATGTTTCGTTTGGTACCTATAACGTGTGACTACAGCTTCTCTTATTGTTCTGTTCTTGTTTTTCCAATTATTTTGTTTATTTCAACATCCTGAAAATCTTCTTTCATACATTTTTCAGCCTCGTTTTTTGTCGTAGTCGGGTTTTAGTTTTTACCTTTTTTTATTCTACTCAGGATCAAGTTGAAAGGTAAATAAACAGAACTCGCCGCTAAATATGTACCCATATTGAAATAGGCTTCATTCTGCAGGGTAGTGGTCATTCACGGAAATCTCTTCATAGCTTCATCATAGTTGAGGTGTTTTCCAGCTATATCCGTGAATGACTGCTTGAAACATTGCAACACAATTCACACCAACATTCTCTGAAACCCTGCACGAGTGCATAGTTCTGTTAGTTAGGTTACTAAACTACTTAGAAATTCCATAAAGATAACTCAATACCAGTTTCTAACACTAAAACTCAGTAGTCAAGCGAACATTATACTAAAGAGGCGGTCAATTAAGATGTAAAGATAGTTTTCGTAACTTGATTCAGAATTTCACAAGATTTATTATTGATCAATCAATCAATCAAAATTAATTATTGTATGTGGTTATGTGGTGGTTTAACATTCAACGCAACATTCTCATAAGGTGTACAATACTGTAGTCATTTATAATTTGAAGTCGATTATAATCATTATTATTATTAAAAAGTAAGAATTATTTTAAAATTATTACTCATGTCAGTATCCAATTTATATTAATGATCTGCTGATGCCCGGTATCTATGGGTATGCAGATGATAGCACAGTTGTAGAGAGATACCTGCCAGGTGCTCGGGCTAGTAAAGAGCAAATCCGGTCTGAACGAGAGGCTATGGTAGAGCGTACGAATATCTCACTTCAGGCAGTCTCCAAGTGGGGCGAAACCAATCTGGTGGGATTCAACGCCGTCAAAACACAGGCGTGTCTATTCGCCGCCGCACAGAATGTATCATTGGATTGTTACGACCGCCTTCAGCTCTTGGGTGTCGAAATTTCCTCCGACCTCAATTTTGGGCGGTTTATTGGGTCCAAAGCTAAAGTAGCTGCTAGGAAACTAGGCGTTCTTGCAAAGGTCCGGTGGTACTTCACACCGAGACAGCTTTTAATGTTAAACAAAGCACAGGTCCGACCGTGTGTGGAGTACTGTAGCCACATATGGGCTGGTGCTGCAAAGTGCCACCTGGCAGCTTTGGACTCGTTGGAAAGGCGTGCGAAGTGGCTGATTGGTGATCCAGATTTGGTTAAGTCCAATCTTCAAAGCCTTGAACACAGGCGTAGGGTAGCCAGCCTTTCGGTGTTTTACAGATTGCATTTTGGAGAGTGTGCACAGAAATTGCATGACTTGATTCCGCCATCTCATTTTTACCATCGGACAAACCGACGCAAGGCGAGTATCCACCCTTACGTTGTTGAAACATCTACGTTCCGGACTAAGCTTTTCGCCTTGTCATTTATACTGCGTACATCGAAGGACTGGTCACACATTTTTTCTGGGCGTTAAATGTGTATTCCCTGTTTGTAGAATTACCCCAAAATTGAATATGAGATAATTTCTTTCTTTTCCGGTTAAGATTGATTAGATTTTTGTTGATTGTCCATCTAACACAATGCTCGCTGACAATATCCTGTCCACTCTCGTCACGCAGCGCTCACCTACCCACCTCGCCTGTTTGTTCAAAATAATGAGCCTCGCTAATTGCTAGTGACGTGCGATTTGATATCTGCCTACCCTGGGCTGAATTAAGCTGAAGTAACTGACGTACTAAGCTGCTTTTAAATTTAGCGTTTTAATTGTAGGGCTCTACGTAATTTCAGTACTTACGTATATGATTGTTAGGTAACGGTTGTTTTAATTGTGGACACTTATGAGTATTTTTGATAGAAATATGTTTGTATTCATAACGACTGTCTGTTTTCTCTATTTATTAATTATTCGATCAATATGTATATTTAGAGCCTTTTGTTTTTTTCTTCTACGAGGCACTTTATGTCTTACATAACAAACTTACGGGGTTTCTTGTTCAAGATTCTGCAAAATCCCGATTCCAATACAAGAGCTTTCCTACCATTATTAGAATACCTCACAGAATCTTTGTCACTGAACGGCTCCCCTAACATATTATCTAGCCCCAACTAGTAGAACTTACACAATAACTATTGGTTTAATTGGTTTCATACACCGGGAAGCATGTATGCCTTAGTCGAACTCCAGCACGCTACAATAATCCCAGCCATTGTCCCGAGCACAAAGCTTCGCTCCTCAGGTATTAAACTGTTCGGACTTAAATTGAAAATTTTCGTCGTATCGGGAATAATAGTCGCCATTGAAACAGTGGGACTGTGGGACACATTATTGAGTTTTGCGCGTTTCTGTACAAAGATTGTGAGCGTACTCGTTAACGAGTTTAACACTTAAACCTAACTACTCGTGGACCACACAGAAGCTGAGTTAATAAAAGATACTGTTGAATCAACTCCGAATTTATCTTTTGTTTTTATATACCTATTTTTTTTTTCAGCTTTTTTTTTATAATTACAGCAATTAGAAACCTTCGTCTGTTGTCAGTTGATATTTCTCAACAAGTCTTATAACCTGAAGGGCCATTTTCATCAAAAAGGCAACACAATACTTTCTTTAAACATTCCCAACAATACAATTTGCGGTGTTCAACTAATCCGTGTAGGATTACCGTTATTGTGAGCTGTCTGACCGGAAGTGACGGAAACAAGCGTCGACGGCAGATAATGGCGGCGCCTCCACGCCGGAAGCGCTACACATCTGACCAGCGTTTGTGAGGATGTCGCGACTTTGTCTCTGGTGACAACGCTAAGAGAACCGGTTAATTAGAGTAAAACGTGTTTTCTTCATCCTTATTTCGAGCTGGTGGCGCACCATACGCGATTGACGCATCGGAGTTGTTTTAGATCTTCAAAGAAGAAGATATCTGATAGATACTTCAAAGACTCTAACAGATGGGACAATGTTTAAACAGGAGCATTGCATAAAAAATGAAAAATACTGGTGAGTTTTCTTCAAATAAAAATTATTTTACGAGTATAATTATTAAAAGCGCTCCTCATATGTCTGAATTTTTTTTCGATGTTAAACTACATATTGTTGATGCTTCTCTGCAATTCTTCAAGAAGCCAGTAAGGACGGTTTGCTACCAAATGTCCTCTCTTTGATATTGTTTTTCAAGTCATTGAGCTTCTTAAAGTTAGTAGGCTTGAGTTGAGCTACAAGAATACTGACAAATGCACTGACTGGACAGGTTCACTTAGAACTGTGTAGTTTTTTCTTCAAAAGACTTTAAAAGAGACTTTGACCCTTGAGTTGGGTTCAGTGTTTGTTCTCAAGGAAGTCAGCTAGGAGACACCGGCTTCATCTACTCTAAATTGACGTAAAAATTGACGAGTGTTTTTAAAAATCTATTTGCAAAATAAATAAATAATTTACCATTAATTTTATTCTTTGTGAATTGTGACCCAACCTCGCTGTTAGGCGATAACATAGGGGTTTGATACATAATCGCTCACAAAGGCCTCGTTCGAAGCCTTAAAATCACCCAAAAAGGTATGATCGGACCTTCCTAGCGTGATCGAATCAGCAACGATAATACTTATAGGTGAACTAAGGTTAAGAATCAACAAACTTAAGTGGCTGAAGGCTGGGCATATTGCTAGCAGTATAGAGGTCAATGATGCCGAAAGGTTCTGGAGTGGCGATCGCGTACACCGGAATACAGCGCATTGGAAGGCCTCACAAAAGGTGACCTGTAACCTGGTAAAGGTCGCGGGAAAATGATGGATGCGATGACCACCAGTGAACGTCTTTTGGCTGAAATGATATTAAAGAGTTTTTTTTTGTACCTGTATTAAAGTGTACTCCATATATATCTAGATAAAACAATTATGAAGTGCTAATAAGCTAAATCAAAAGTTCATGTTCTTCTGATCAAAGTTTTAATTTATGATTTTAACGAGGTACTTAATAATTAAATTATTAAGAGGTTCATTATTAGCTGCAGGTTTTATTTATCGCTCACAATTTAACATTTTAATTGGATACCGCCTGTGTAGATAATATTCGTGAATTACTTTTGAACAAAGAATTCCAAATACAGTATTATACCAGTTAATAAATCTAAAGCTTTTCAAATCTTAATTGGTATTAAAATTGGCATCAGAATAACCCTTTTAAATATACTGAATATTTTATGAACTAGGTACTTCAGATTAAGCCATACACTGAAAGCTTAGTGAAGGCACGAAGTTTGGAAACTAAATCGAGGAATTCAATCCCATATTGCTATAGATGTGTGAGTAGATCCGTTCGCTTTCTCGTGCAGCCACTACGAATATTTGTTGAAAGCATCTAAACATGTAGCAGTCTGTGCAATTCTTGCACTTAAACATATTAGTTATTATAAAATTTCCATAATAACGTTCGCTATGGGTCAGCTTTATTCAGATAACCTACTTATCCGGCAGGATCCTGCGTAATGTTGTGTCCGCTAGGCAAGGGTTAGGAATTCCAACGTAATGTCATGTCCGCTAGCAAGGTTTAGCCTCACCGATGAAATATCGCGCACAATCTCGCCTGAAACCCTGAAACCGGAGTAATTTAAACAAGAATGATTTATGTAAGTAGGCGGGCATGATAACGTGTTTCACTAAACTCTATGTTTATATTTTAGGTTGCGTTTGTAGCTTCCAAGAACGTAGATTTTGAAGTGATAGTACTGAAATTATTACTAGTAGTGTATCTTTGCCAGTTTTTGTTGATAAATAACTGCAGCAAAATTTTAGAATATACAATTGGTTATTTATTTAGTGTGTTTTGATACAACCCCTTAATGATTCACCTTATTTTGATGCATTAATAAACAACTACAACAGGGACAATCTAAAGGAAACCGCTATTCACAAGGTAAGGGTCATTATTTCATGATAAAAGTTCCATCATCATCGACATCATCTTCGCAACACGTTTTCTTCTTCCATTCTGTCACCTGTTACGCTATCACTAACACCATTTTCTTTCAAGTCACCCGTCACACAACCAATCCATCCTTTTTTTGATCTTCCTTTCCATCAACATGTATACTCATAACATTTTTAGTGACATTTGCGTTTCCCTCCTCTTCACATGATTCGACCAAAACAATCGAATCCCTTTCAACAACAACATCTATCTACATTCGATAAAACGTTAAAATTTTACCGGTTGCTATACTGAATATACTGTAGATGATGATGACAGATGTTAATGATACTAGAGCAAAAGCCCACGATGGCCAGACCTTCGTTATTTTATAAAATCTGAAAGTTTTTCTGTGCATGTCCCCTGTACAGGTAAGAACGACCAGCGACTATGGAGTTTGGGTTGTGGTTACTTGGGCAGATATCAAGCAGTAAAGGTGTATAAAATAGTACCTTACTTTCGTTAAAGCGAAATACCACTCACAGATAAATCACAAAATCTTGGAAACTATAACATCTACTTTGGCAGGTAGGTTCCTTATAGGGTGTAGACATTCGTTGAGAACGGATTTTCCGAAATACCCCCATATAAAACGGGTGCCAATGTTTGTGTGGAGAAACCGAGTAGGTATTACGCGGGCGAAGCCGCTGGTTATGGCTTGGCTATTGTATGATGGCGTTGCACAAAATTTATTTTTTATTTATTAATTTTTTTGGCTTCGATACTTAGCCCTTTAAGCATTGTCTTCGTGCTAATAGTTAATTTGTTTACCATTAGAATATAGATTGAGATATCTATATATTCTGTTTTTAGCAGCAAATGTATCAAGTTAACGTTCTCAGCAAACTTCGCTAAAGTAGTCAACACTACAATAAAATTCTCAGCTCCAGTTTACCGAGAGCACGCCTGTTCCTATGGTTCCACATATTGTCTAGTTGCGCAGACTCTTGAGATATAAAAGTTTACCAATACAATATAAACTAGGAATCAATTTGCGAACAATTAAAGCAGAACTGAACTTAACTCTAAAAAATCCACCAAAACAACTCTACCAATTTACATAAAATGTGCCACCACCTGACAATGTAAAAACGAAGCTATTCCTAAACTATTTTGATTCTAGAAGGGATAGGTATAACACATACACAGTTGTTTGCTGTAAAAAAATAATCAATAACAAAAGATTAAATTTTCTTGTAACCTATGATTTAGAAATATTATGGTACTTACAGCTGTGCTTTTGTAGAAAATAATTAATTTTATGCATTGTTTTGTATGGAAGGTAATTCATATTTTGGTCGAGACAGAGATAAAATTGGTCTGTAAGGTACTTTTGGTTTCATAATTATAACTTTATAATATGACATCAGATAAAGTATATATAAACACACGGCTGCTGTAGCATAATCCTAATTTCCATAAATAAACAGTTTACTGGAGATTATGCAGATGATAGTCAGCATCTAATACAAGCTAATAAACTATGTAGGTATTTAGGTACTATATCATATCACCAATTTTCAGAAGCAAAATACACTGTCCTAAACCTATTAATCAAACTTCACAGACTTCAGACTAAAGCTTACTGCTCATTTTGTAGCTAAAATTCCAATAATATAGTTCAATAGAAACATGGAATTTTAATAAATTACCGAACATTATATTCAAGTGGGAATTCTCGTCCCGTCATATTTCTTGTTGCCAAGAAATAATTCTAAAAGCAAACGAAGCTCAATCAAGTCAAACGGCGGAAATCAAGAAATTAGAGTGTCAAAGGTCATCAAAGGGAAGTAAGCCCACACAAATCTGAAGGCGGTAATAATTCGTAATGAACATTCCGAACGCGTGCCTCGGAATATGAACAACGAATTACTATCAAAATTCCTCCGGTGCCATCGCGGAACTTCCACTTTATTAGCGACTAATAAAACTTTACGACTGCCTCATTTTCACTAGGGCTCCCATCTTGATTCCAATTTATAGAAAATCAATTTTTCAATATCTGATATTTTTGATCACATTCGTACGCATGTGGGTGTGGATGTTTTACATGTAAATATTTGCATGCAGTTTGGTGTAGACAGCTTTTTTTATCGATCAAACGTTGAATTCGTTGCTTGTAAATGAATTTTATTGCGAAAAAACATTGAAAAATAAATAAAAAGTATATGTATCTATTTTAAAACCATTTATTTTAGGTAGAAAAGCACTTGTCTTATTTCTTTGTATTCTATTTGGCTTTAAATTCGTCTGAACAAACTGGATGACTTATCAAAGTTTCCCGGCTGAAGAGCGCTTCCACGATGGGCTGCTCGTGAAGGGAGAGTTCAACTTACAAGTGGACCCTGGATCACTCGAGACTCTTCAGAATGCTTGGAAATTACTGAATTTGATCCTGTTTGAACTAGTTACTCACTGTTTCTTAGATTTCAAGTGCTTGAGTCAGTAACTTGCAAATGAAAGGAACTTAATCAAATCTAGCTCGGAGCGGTTCGAGTAACGAAGTTGTGTATATTTAAAGAGTTTTTCTAATAACTCTATCGAGTTTTGTTACTTAATGTTTACCTGGCCGCACTTTTTTGAACACATGAATTTGTTTCTTAGCTATTATTTTTAGAAAACTGTTTAATAATGAGTAGTTATATTTTAACAAACCTATGTTTGTATTACTGCAAGATTCGTATCACCTAAGTTATCTGGCATCGCTAAAGTGTAATCGGTTCTTTCTATTTACTGGCTCACATTTACCATTATCATTAGAGTTGAATATAAATCTCTGTTGTAATTCAGCCCCATAAGAAACGGCGTTAACGATCCGCCTCCCGCGATCCTACAGATTGCCATGGGCGATAACATGAGCCCCATTGTACAGCGTGTTATTTTACTAAGAGGTCACACAGAAATGGGCCACTCCATAAATTAGTTCCGATCTTGGATTATGAAGCTCAAAATTTATCCGGAAAGTTATAGCTGCAAGATTGGTTCGTCCAAATTTCAAGCGATGGAGAAGACACTTTTGCGGATTAATCTGATCATTAATTTGGGAGCACTAAGCCCCCTCAGATATTCGATTATATGTTACTCGGATTACCGGATCATTTCGGTGGATTCCATTCTTTGTGTTGCGATGGCTATCGTGTTATTGAGTTGGCTCGTGTTCAACTTAACTGCGATATCTAGTGGATCGTAACTTTTAAATTTATAAAATATATATTGTATTTATTTTGTGGATGTGTCTAAATAGCTAATATTGTCTTGTCAGCCGGTTGTCTGTTTATTTTGAAAATATTTTCCTGTATCGTTTTATTTTTGTTCTGTTTTATACTTACTTACACCTACCTATATATATCTAATAATATAATATATTTATCCAGGTTACCATATTCATATTAGTTAGTTTTAATGAAAATAAAAATTATTTGATAATGTTTATTAAAAGATATATGATAAGAATCGTTACACCCACACTTGCTACACATTTGGTCCTATAGTTAAGACTGTTCAAAGTATTGCGGATAGCTCCCAGTATGCAAATATGCAATAAACTTTAAAACTTAGAGCAAAGTGATACATTTTACAACCCTCCAAACATTGCACATAAAACTATAAAAACTGGAGTCTTCTGCACCCAAGCGGCTAGTTTGATAAAACGGCCAACAAAAGCCAGACAAAGTAGAAGACAAGTGTGTGATATATATATTTATGGGCAGTGGGCAATGTGGGCACTGTGCGCATTGTGTGGTGACCGGCGGCTTTGTCTCGGTTTAGCGGCTCGTTAATCATCGGGACGCAGTGGTCGCGCTGCCGATAAGGCGACTCACTGATGGGGACTCCGACCACAGCCACCCAAGAATTACGGACGAAAATATTTTTATAGCCGTATGAGCTGTGATAAGAAATGATATAGAGCAAATCCGCTTTTCCCTTATCAACTTCCAAATCGATTTAGTGATTGGAGCTTGCGTGCGATAGAAGCCCTTCCCTTAAGCTTTCCAACTCCATAACGGATATTGATAATATGTGAGCGAACGACATTAGTAGGCCAGTTCGAAACTTATATCAATATTTCAGAACAAAATTGATCATTTAACTAGCATCCAATATTCCATAGTAGGTATTCTTTAAAGAGAAAACAGTGAACAGAATTTATAAAAAACCGGCCAAGTGCGAGTCGGACTCACCCATGAAGGGTTCCGTAGCAGCAAGTTACATAATATAAAAGTTCTTGTAATGTGTTGTAACTTTGATCGATGTTTTAATAATAGTGTATTTTTTTCGAATTATGACGCATTAAAAAAAAACTACTTACTATATTTCGTTCAAACCAATTTTCGTTGGTAGTTTTTATAGTAATGTACATCATATATTTTTTTTAGTTTTATCATTCTCTTATTTTAGAAGTTAGAGGGGGGGGGGACACACATTTTACCACTTTGGAAGTGTCTCTCACGCAAACTATTCAGTTTAGAAAAAAATGATATTAGAAACCTCAGTATCATTTTTGAAGACCTATCAATAGATACCCCACACGCATGGGTTTGATGAAAAAAAATTTTTTGAGTTTCAGTTCTAAGTATGGGGACCCCCAAAATTTATTGCTTTTTTTCTATTTTTGTGTGAAAATCTTAATGCGGTTCACAAAATACATCTACTTACAAAGTTTCAACTGTATAGCTCTTATAGTTTCGGAAAAAAGTGGCTGTGACATACGGACGGACGGACGGACAGACAGACAGACAGACAGACAGACAGACAGACAGACAGACAGACAGACAGACAGACAGACAGACAGACAGACAGACATGACGAATCTATAAGGGTTCCGTTTTTTGCCATTTGGCTACGGAACCCTAAAAACCTGAAACGTAACTAATGAAAAATGTTTTAAAGATTGCTAACTGTAACATTTTTGGCTGTAAACGAAAACTAATGATATAAAACTACAGCTTCATCTGATGGATAACTCTGTAATAATTCCCGGTTGGATCCTTCAAAGTCCTAATATTGTCTTTTGATAAATAAACTAAGGCGTGCTCGCAGCTGAGACTCAATTATTATTTCATTACAAACTGCCGTTATTACGTTCTACAGCGCCTCGAGATATCGCGAGGAAATGAATTGTATCGTCGGTATGGCTCTACTGTAGCCACTCCAGAAGTATCACACCAGTAGTATTGTCTGTTGTTCGTTTGTTTTCAGAGCCATCAAACAAGAATTCTGAAAGACGGTTATTTTGGAATAGAGATACGAGTGATGCAAATGCGCGTTCTTTGAAAACTAATCTATTAACGATGAAGATAAAATAGATATCCATTGAAGTGAATTTAGCTCAATTTTCAGAAGGTAAATACATCTCCACATATCATGGTAGTTTTGCGAGAAAATCATTATTTCTGGTTTTCCTCATAATTATTATCAATGATAAAGGTCAAGAGTTTGGATTCCGCTTTACAAGTATTGGTAGGTACTTAAAACAAGACTATTTTCTAATTGTTTAGAAAGGTCTAAACAGCCGTAAGGACGGCTTTTTTCTTGTTTTTGACAAGTAATTTACCATTTGCCGTTTAAAGAAAGTAAGTCCATATGGATGTATTCTAAAAATACTTTACATTTTTATAACATGTTTATTAAAGACTGAAATTGCTTTACTACTTCTCATTTTTCCTTTGTTAACGTGATAAGCCCCTTACATATCGTTTCATCTTTCTGATTCTATTCTACATTACATGGAGTCACTACAACAAATTTATTTTCTTCTATTCTTCTTGTTTTGTCAATTGTCACGCTATCACTAACTTCTTTTTCATTCAAATGTTCTTCACACAATCCATCAAATTTTTCTCCATAACTCTTTTAATGCGTTTCATCCCTTTTTGTCTTAACAAGTGACTACCTTTCAACTTTTCAGTCACTGGTGTCATTTTCAAACCTCCCCAAACTAATAAACTAATTTTTCACTTTATCCGTTTTCGTCGCTATATATACTATTATTTTTAGATTACTCTTTGTTGTTGCTTTATACAAACTATTTATAATACCTCTGGAATAAGAAATCATACTTCTTCACATATTTTTGTTTTTATATTTTCAAGAACGACGAAGTTATAATGTTTCAAATCTGGTAATTAGTACGAGAAATCTAACATGGACTCTGACTTCAAAGTCTATCACGCCCATAAAACCGCTATTGAAAGGATTGTTTTTGCAAGAGAGACATGGATTTATTTGTAAAAATAATATACATAATTTCATTTGCTCTTTAATCAATTTTGAATTGGTTTCACAGTTAGTATTCTGTTATTGTTTAGCTTCACTTGTTTGACGGACCGACATTTTGACAATTCAAAAGTGCCTGTAACTGGTCTATTTGAAATAAACGTTTCTGATTTCTGATTGCATATTTGAGTATAAACTGACTAGATAATGAATATTTTTTCATGCATATTATCTATTGACCCGGAGTCACCATCATCATCATTTCGTCACTGACTCACACGTCCACTGTTGCACATAGGCCTCCCCCAAGCGTCGCCACATCGAACGTTCCTTTGCGTCCCGCATCCATCAGTTTTCCGCTACTTTCACCAGGTCATCAGTCCACCTTGTAGGAGGCCTTCCAACTCTGCGACCCGTAGTAATTGTTGTCAAAGTGTAACAGTTAAAGAATTTCTTTGTACTTGCTCAAAAAAGGGTCTTGGCGCACTTCTTCCCCTATAGTCAATATTGAAAGCACATAAGCAAACCTTAGTGTGATGCATACTCATACAGCTTTGTAGAGACTAGAGACGTAGGAATAAAAGGAATCGAAACAAGGTCAAGCAAGCATCGTCTCACACTCTCGGTTGTCCATACTTCACGCAAGTTCCAAGAGGTTTCGAAACTGAATACAATTTGAAAGTATGTTCATGACAGAAGAAAATACATTTTGTTTGTATTCCAAGAATATAAAGTACACAAAAGCTTTATGTTATTGCAAATATACAGCATAATGTCGATAGGTTTTCAATTCAGGCGCAGGTGAATTATGTAGGCAATAATAATAATTTGGCATGCCTATGTATTCAATATAGATTCGAATTTGGTTATTGATTAGGTAATATAATATTCAATTTATATTGTATTGAAGCTAAGGTTTAACTTGATATTCTGAATTATAATATCTACACTTTAAAAGTTGAATAACATTAATAATAATGTTCTAAAGTTTCTTTAAGTAAGGGCGTATCAAAGAAACCATTGAAAAAACAATTAGTATTCATTTTGGTTTAAAATTACAATAGCTTTTGATATAGACAGTCAGATATTTTTTCATAATAAACCTAAGTTTCACCTAACTTGATATAATCCGAGCACAAAACATTCTGTTTTCTTGAGAAAAACAATGTTGTTTACTAAACACATTTCTTGAAGTACACAACGAGCAGGTAACTTGTACTTCTCGTTCCATCCACGTCGAAACGAACACGAAGTCCAAACATTTGAAGGAAATGGAAATGTTATTGTTTTAAGCGATTGTTGGATGCAACCCGCTCAGGTCCCGCGTGCGCCCCGCGCCCGGGCTCCCGCGGGACCTGGTAATTCAATGAGTCCTCCTCGGCCCGTGATCCCAACACGACTTGGATTTTAGATAGGAACTACGTTTAAGACATTGTGTTTACTCTAGAAGCTTGTTATTCGTTTCATTTGAAGCTTTATGTTTATGGCGATAATAACGTTTTCTGTATTTGATATCGTAAACAGCTAGTTTAACTATGTTTACAGATTTACTGCACTTTAAATAAAATATCTGGCTTAACTGTTTTCATTTATTCAAATATGTTTGCCTGCAATATTATGTTTTTTGATTTAGCAAACAAGAGAGATTAATGTGATTTAGTTTTCGAGAGGATTGAATAGTTTAATATTGTAATCTATAATACAAATCTGTATCGATTTGACATTGCCTTTGACCTTATGCCGCTGGTCACCTTCTACCCTGAAGCGTCAGGCAGTACGTTAACACCACATCGTTCAGCAAATAATCGTGAACAGTGATTAGCGCGCGGCAGCACTAACATGAATTACGATAATTACGTTACCGACTGATTAATAAACCAATGATTGCGTGCGCACACTGTTTGTTGTTTTTCGAGCTCGAGCCGACACAAACAATCCGCGTTAATCACGGCCCGACGACGTTGAATTCCGATGTTTTGATATCAAAACCAATAGTATTGCGTAATTAAATGGGATATTGATAGATACCACTACAAATTAGTCAATAAATCCATCGTTAATGCATTTATCATATAAAGAAGTGTTGAGGCCGTGACAAGATTATGACCGAGGCCCAGCTTTGACCGATGAACTTCATGACAACAGAGCGAGCTCATGTCACCTTGAAAAATAATCAGAGCACAAACCAAGTCCATCAATTACGAGACCCAAGTCAGTTGCGAATGGCCTTTACCATAAAAACAAACACACTTTGAGTCGGTGACATTTCACTCACCTTGTCGCAATCACTGACGTTTGTTACATCAAAGGAGAAAAAGAAAAAAGCTTAAACGATAACGTGTACGAGTATGTAACACATAGAACATGGCGGCGGGGCTGCCAACCCCTTCCGCACTGTGGTCGCACTCGGGCGCACATAACTCATATTTCCAAGCGACGGGAGCTATTGTGGCGCTTGTACTTTTTTCGGCATTCGGCTTCACAACATGATTGTTTAAAATCACAGAGCGTGTGCTCCCTGATAAGATTTATGTACTGCTTCTGACACTTAATTTTGTTCCCGTTCGCTACTTGACGTCGCGACGAGGATTATGATTTTTTTCGCTTTTCTATTTTCATGTTCAATGTTTAGTGGCTCGAGATGTATTTTGAGATGGTAATTTTGTTCGGCTTTTTCGATGTTTAGAAAGCTGGATTAAAAGGAGCTAAGCGGATTAGGCACACAGCTTTACTGGCAGTAGCTAATGTGTTTTAAACCAATGACTGATATTTACTAAAGCCGACATCCTTGTTAATAATCTTGCAGATACAAAATATTGTCTTCGTTTAATGCGTGTAATTGTCTTACTGGGAAAATATAATTATGTTCCTTGTGAATGATGAACATTTTTCATCAAACGAATTCTGCTCATATTAAATTCATCGCTCATTACATAATAAAGCAGTGCTCGTAATTATGTTTCAAAGAAATATAATATATTAAATGTAATAAAAGCGCTTCAGTCAAAGGTGGTATTAGCATTGAATCTAAAGCAAAGATACTCTCTGGACAATGGAGGATGAAACGACCATCTAAGACTTTGCCTGTTGCTAATTAATACATCTAATTAAAGAGGAGTTCCTCAAAGAGAGGGACGCCGAGTACCTCTTCCGGTGTAACTCATACCTGTGGCTCGGCTCTTATCTCTACTAATAAAGGTAACATCTTCAAAACCGCTGATTCAATTTTGTTGAAATTTTCCCTGAGTTTGGGCAAAATGTTATTGTAAGGATTGATGAGTTTCGATGATAGTACCTCCTAAATGAGAGATGAGATTATGCAAGAGTCAGCGGCGTGTTGGTGAAATATTTGTTTGAGGCGTGGGTGAAGTATAACGTAGAGCTGATAACGATTGTAATTTAGCTTTAGAAGAAGAATGAGCTAGAATTTGTAAATGAAACACAATATTTTCTAAGCTTCAAGTTACATCTCAAGTAAAAATAAATCTACGATGAAATAGAAACTAATCAAATGTTCACAGTAAATCTAAACGATGAAAAATCTGAGTAAATGAAGCCCTCCAAGAAGATTAAATTGAGAAATCGCCTGAAACCTCTACATATTTACTTTCAGTTACTCGGTAACTAATCAATCGTTCAGGCGGTAGGAGGCAAATTACTTACATTAATACGATTGCTTGACGAAAATATTAAAAAAGGCCAAGTAGATAATACAATATGTATTTTATAAGAAGCAGATAATACAATACAGGTACCGGTAGGGTCGATAAGATTAATAGATTTTAGCTACAGACTGATTTTAATTTATTGAGCTAAAAACACCAGGAAAACATGAAATTTTTCGTATATTACCACAATATTAAGAAGTGTTCTGAAGGAGATCTTTTGTAGCAATCTAATTAAATCGTGGAAGAATTCTGGATTAGCATCTCACGTGTCGGCGCAGATTACTCGGCGTCAGTTCCGAGACGACATGTTCCTTCACAGCTCCTAATTAAATTAATTATCTACCATATTATATGTATTTAATCTAGGCACCTTCCTGAGACAAGACGAGAGATTTTTTGATTATGAAATAGAAAACACACTGTTTCTTCATTAATTTCAATTGAACATTTCCTTTCGGTTTAATAAGTTTGAATTATAGCGCATCTTTTACTCTTTACTCTGAAGCGACGTTATGATGCTTTTCAATGATGCACAACATCCCGGGTGTAAAACTGAAATAATAAATGGCTTCAACAGATTAACATGAAATACAAACATCATCCTGGACTTTTAGCACCGAAATTGTACATACAATAGGACGAGTTGCTTACATTCAACGTGGAGGGAACGGCCGCCATATTTTTTGGCAACGTATCATTTGTTATTTAGACTACACTGTAATACGAGAACGCTACGAATACTTTACGACGTGAAATTACGATGCGGAGGGGAAAAAATTAACATTCTAGCTTCATACGTTTTGTCCAGTTATTCGACCAATGCGGGCAACGGCGAGGCCCTACAATTTGGGTGAATTGGTGTTATGAACCGGTTCGCATGTCCACCGCGAGTTAGACCCACCCCACTAACTGGTAACTGTTTAAAATGGCCGTGTTCAACATTCGCAAGCCGTTGTTACCGACGACTGCTATTAGACGCAATCTATAACTTCCTGGAAGAAAAAGAAATGCAGTCACGTTTATCGTGCCCTGCTGCAGCACAGCAGAGCCGAATGTGTTCCGGAATACAATAAATAACTTTCAACTTTGTAATTATAGCCGTGCCACTGAGAGCTAATACAAGGTTAGATATTATAATAACATACATACGAGACAACACAACATTGAGCACATTCAGACTGAAATGTACGAAAACATAACTTTGCATTATTACTTTATTAAAACCGAAGATGTAATTCAATTAAAACTTAAGATTTACAGGCAAACAGTTCCATGCACAAATTACAGATCGCAAGGAATCGTATTTCATTGCCTTTACCGTTCCTAATAATATAGTTTCTGTCAGCAACGTAACATTTTGAAACAATTACGGTAGTTCAACAGCAGTGCGTTGCAGTCCCTGGCCGAACCAGCAGTGATTACGGTGCACAGTTTCAATTACGCCGCGTCACTCGGCCGCGCGTCTGGCGGCCACTTTACATACGTTTGATCTGACTGCGCCGCTAGTGTAGTAGCGCCGCAGAAACATTATGTCGTCGAATATCTTTCAACGTAACACTTGAAAGGCTTGCCGTATTTTTTTATGTTCTAAACAATAACGGTAGAAACTTGCGAAGCAATCGTCCTTATTAACAATTCTAACTTAGATTTGGTTTTGACAGCATAATTGCTAGTTTCATATTAAGCGTAACTGTTGAGTGTGGTTCCTTCTCAGGCTGATAATGTTATTGGGTGTTTCAACAATTTGAGACTTAAGTTCAACAAGTATTTATTATCACCATCATTTCAGTAGAATTACGTCCATTGTTGGACATACTCCACCATGTGTCGCCACTATGAACGGTCCTGTGCGTCTTGCATCCATCGGATTCCAGCGACCCTGACTAGGTCACCGGTCCACTTTATGGGTTGCATTTTCCGGTGCGCGGTCGCCACTCCAGAACATTTCGGCCCCATCTGCCATCTGTTCTACGTCCAAATGTGCCCTGCTCCATAGATTTATAAGAACTCTTATAAATCTATGGGTTGACGTATCCTTGTGAATAAAAAAAAACATACTCGGGTTACAAAAGATGCGCCTAGATATGGCAATAATTTCCCCGTAGTATATCAAGTACCGTTTTGTAAGATACATACCTGGCCTGATATTAAGTTCAATTGGGTAACAAACGAAGCAGAAAATTGAACATGTGGCAGGTTCACATTTATGACGCGAGCTTTACACTGCAAGGCAGAGTGATTGTCTCCCCCTTGACCCCGTGAGCCGAATATGGACCGTCACACTGGTGAACCACTGGCCCCCGATGCGGTTCCACCCTTCTGCGCCGCTCGCCGCATAGTTCGATGTGCTTGTGGTGCCGAAGGAGCTGCGTTTTCATTGATTTACGTTACACGGAGCACTTATCAGTGCACCTAATGCGTAAAGTTTTGTTGAAAATTAGCTTTGATTAAAGTGTTCAATAATAAAAAAGATATTATAAAAAAAAGGTTGACTGGTAGAGAATGCCTTGTTGCATTAAGTCCGCCTATGTACCACTACTGTACATGAAGTTTAAATAAATAAATAAATGATTTCGACTGTTATTATTTTATTTTTAGACAGATGAACAATAAAAAGCAACAATATAAAATATAGATAGCATTGATACACAAAAAACCACAACACTGTTCACAGTTTAAGTGTGAGATAGATACACAAATAAAATCATTAGGATGACGGACAAGTATTAGAGAAGTAGATTTATGTGAGAGTATCATTACAGATTATTTCTTCTATCAGAACTAATGTGCCAGCTGTAGCAAAATTGACTGAAATAGAAGCCAGAATAAAACGAAACTAAGAGCAACGCAACTTGTTAGTGGCACGCTTGTTACCGCTAGAACCTTGCTCAAACAGTAACCTGCGGCGCGACCACGGGCGGCGGGGTCGCCAGGGCGCGCGCTCGCCAGCCGCTAAGCGGATCCGCAGCCGACTGCAACGGGTTTAATGGTCGCCTTTATAAGCAGAAATATGCCGTATGAAGGTGCCATACAGAACTTTTTCCCGCGTGACCAATCAAATATTGTTTTTAAAGATTGATTTTTTTTTTGTATTCAAGCAGTGTCAGCGCTATTTGCGATGTTTTTTCTAGAAAATAAAACAGGTCTGTTTTTTTTGTAAAATATTGTGAATAAATAAGGTCTTATAGTATACATATCTACATTATAACTACATAATACATTTTCTCTGATAACATATCAAACCTAATTATTTGAGTGATTATAATAGGTAAATAGTCAATAAATAATTAGTGTATTAGATTCTATGTATGTGCATAGATTTATTCGTAGGTTTCTTGGAAATTATTCCCACTTTAGGCCCAGATAATGAAAGTAGCTTATCTAGTATTGACTATTGTAATATTTTTGCTAATTCCAGCGGATTTTTGAAGATTTTAGATAATGGGATACCTTCCACATCGATGGGATATTTTTACAGAAATATTCTGCACAATTGCCAAGGCTTTCAACAGTTTTTACAAGGTCCTTGTGGAGCTGTGAAAGCTTTATTAGAGAGTTCCATTACATATTATTTAAAAGTTATACTACATAATAACTGCAATCGACGTTGCAACGCTTGAGGATTTCTGTGTGACAGATTTCTGATGTTGATGTTATGATAATGGCACACACAATATTTAATCTTAAAATATTAAATATTGAGGTTGTACAGGTACGTAAAAATAAAAATAAAACAAGTACCTACGCTGCCTGTAGCCTGTTCTTATCTCCTGGCGAGGTAACAGCACTGCTCGCACCGCTCAATTATGTCGCGACGTTCAATTACCGTCGCGTCTAACTAGGAACCCTGGTTTTACGTAACCTGTACGGTAGACTAGTAACTCAGCCACATTATACTACTTATGATAAAGCGTAAGCACAATCACTAATCAGCCTCAAAATGTTCTCATTGCTGGAAATCAGGCGTCCTCCCTAGGAAAGGAAATAGACCGTAATCCAGCAGAAAAAAAATGTTCTAGAACCAACAATTTGAAGACATTTGTCTTCAAATTGTTGGTTCTAGAACATTTTTTTGCGATGCTTTCCTTCACAGCTTTAGAAGCAATGGTAATGAAATAAATAACAAGAGTAAAGCATCTGCCTGGGTTTGAACTTTGAACCCACGACGTACAATTCATAAGCTGAAACTGTTACCTTTTTTTCATCAATCTATGACTTATACGAGTAGGTACAAGTCAAGAAATACACATTAAGCAACACTCATGTTTTGTTGATTAAAGAACAAATATCTTTGCAAAGTTCAGATTTTGAATAGAAGACAGAAAAAAAATATTTCAAAAGTTGACATATATACCTAATACGTAGGTTGACCTTTCCAAAGGCTTACAGAAAGAAATTCATCATATCAGCCTTTGGGAGGTTTCTATTTTTGACTGTTTGTTATCCTACTCTCAAAATATTTTAAAACTAAAAAAATAGAACATAGGTAACATGTTTTTAACAAAAGATAGGTACCTAGAATTTGAATTGCTTTAGAAACTGCCATTCGTACATTGTTTTCAATACAGGTTTACAAATAAAAACACCTGTATTTATACAATAACTCGCAGCATTTTTACAAAACACGAATAATATACTGAAACACAGGTACTTTAACAATGCCACAATAAATATTTCGGATTTCCAGTCGGTAGCCGCTGAATACATTCCAAAAACATGTTATTTTTTCATTATACGTTATTACGCTAAACGAAATTGATTTACATATTTTGCATCGTACTTGTATTTTCAATGTAAATGTTACAGTCAACTTTTTTGCCTCACTTCAGTCAAAACTTATATTTAAGTTTTTAACTTATATACTGACTATTTAAAAATACGACTTGTTTCAGTTATGGAAAAAAAATTAGATTGGTCATAAAAAACCTAACGGATTTTGGAGAGTATGTTACTAATTTAAATGAAGTTTTCTTCTGACTATTTTTTGCAGTTAAAAGCTTCACAACGTACCGTGCGACGTACGACTACTGATAGGGAAAAGAGTCCGCGCCTCTGCAATCGGAACTTTTATCTGTTCGGGTCGCGCAAACGTCAGTCTGGATTCTGTCAAAGTGACAGTGTCGCTTTGCTCGTTAATTCGTTCTCAAGCTTCCGTACTATTGACTTCACCGACATATTCGGGGTTACCATGACGTTCAAAGTAAGATTGTTTTAATCTTATTTCCGTGTGAGTAAGAGATGGCGCTAGACAACCTGTGTAGCTCTGTCTCTTACCCACACTGAATCAAGATTAAAACAATATTACTTTAAACGTCATGGTCTAGGTCATTATATTTATATTCACTATTTTATTATAATTATCCAGTACCCATATAAATAAAAAATCTTTTCAAATTAATTTGCTACTAAACCAGCTATCCATTATCATACAGCGTACAAAACCGCGTCTGCTTAGCACATCCATTAGGAATAATTGCGCCGTCCCGGGACATGGGACATTGCACGTAGCGCGGCGCCACGGGCCCCGCCGCGGGACGGGACAAGCGATTAATGAAATTTCAAATTTGGAACGTGGGACACTGTTGACATTAGTAGGTTGTCGTGCAAGCCACTTGATTGATATAATTTTCGAAGTCGCTCAAGTTGGGGCCGTGAGTGATAGAGGTGATTTGTCAGCCATGGTGGATGTGTTTAGTTTAGCTGGTGTAGTTGTGTCGCCCGATTCTGTTGCCACGTTCATTACAGCAGAAATTGATGGAGTACCTCGTATCTGTGCAGTTGTTGCTGCAATTTTGGGTGAGGTGTTTGTAAGTTTGTGAGTTAGAACGATAGTTTATGTCTAAAACAAAGACGACTAACAATTCTTTAAATCATTAGCACTTAATTATAGATTTCAACTCTTCCTGAAAAATAAATGCTATGTATAACAACTAATAAAAACCGGGACCATAATATATGTTTTAGCTAAATAGCATGAAAAATATATGGTTATAAAATAACATATTCAGAGCATAATTTCTTCTAGTAACTTCATTAAAATCTGAGACGTTACAGTTAGAGAATTAATATTAGATTACCACGTAGGAGCCCTAGAAAATCCTTAAAACATTCCTAATTGCTGATTACACCCAAGGCTCACCTTGGATGTAATCAGCAATTAGGTATGTACAACAATAAGATTCCGTTTGAAGCGAATAGTGTACATTTCCACATTAAATCATAAAGTACTAGGTCTCTATTTGTTCGTATTTCATTTCAGTGCTCCATTTGACCTCCAACTGGAACGATTGATACTGGCTATTAATCATAGTGCCTGACTTACGGGGTCATTTCGTACAGTCAATATTGAAATAGCGAACACTTAGATTTATGACTAAATACCATAGCTTCATACTTTAATGTAATAATAATATGACAATATTGTAATGAAGTTAACAAAACGTTTTGGAAGGTCGACATGAATAAAAATGCTTAAAAGAATATAATTAAATTGATGGCAAAAAGCATTTTGTTTTAAGTTCAGTTTAAACAATTTCAAGTTCAAATGAATTCATTTGAATTACAGAATTTATTTATTAAAACAACTCACAACGAAACCTTTTCGACGGCAAGTTATTAGTTATATTGCTACTTTTAATGATCATTAAAATATAGAAAAAATATTTTACCAAAAAAGAAGAATTTAAACAAAGAAAAAAGTGCTCCAATATATATCGTCGGGATGAATAAATAATATGATATTGCAATAAATCGTAGATATTTAAGTATTCATTTTACATCAGAAATTGAAAGCTATCTTTAGTCCATAACATGTAAAGCGATTGATTACATGTTACTTTAATCTACTAGTGCGGTATTTTTTAGTTTGCCAGGGCAGTGGAAACGTTTGTAAGTGTGCCTGCTGCAGCTGAAAGACAGTTGTTTTAGTCAGTAAACACACGTCTTCTCGCTTCACTCTTGAGCGAGAGAAGTAATTACATTAATTCCAAACTAAAAAAAAAATAACACTGTTTTATTATTATCTATATCTGGAAGAACCCCTTTGAAGAATGTTCCTCTTTGTTAAATGATATTTGAAAGATTGGAAATTACCGCTAGTGTTTTACTTTCGGAAGTAATTACATGAATTTCCATCACTCAGAATATATTACTGTGATCAATGCTGTATTTAGTTATTGTTTGTAATATTAGTCAGGAGTGGCACGAGCGTGTAACCTAGTTATAACGTTCTAACTCTATGTTACATTGTTAATATAAAAGGGATGTCATAAAAAATAACATGTGTCAGTGCTAATGTCTACTTTTCAAATTCAGCTTTATCAAAAACGTGATTTTTATTTCTTTGAGCAGCCTAAATAGATCATCCGGTCTTTTATGCGAGCTTTATCCGACCATTAGGTGACCGGGTTTTCAGTCAAGGAAATCCCTTTGAAAATATTATAACTCAGACGAGGAAACATGCGATACAGCTGGATATTCATACAGGCGCAGTATAGCAGGCGGTACGCAATCAGCGTGCGAAGTGGTAAACCTTTTTTATATTTGGCGAGCGTACGTGCCGGACGGACAGAACCGTCGGACGCGTGGCACGCGCGCTCCACGCCCAAGCTGCCGCCACGCGCCGTACCGATACTTTGTTTTGACATACAATGTACATGTAGGTATGTATTGCATATAAGCCCAATTGAGCTGCTGATACTGTTTTGGCTAGCGATAAAGGTAAATTACTTAGCTGCTTACAAGTTAGTCATATTATTACATTGCATATTTTTTTATAAATGGTGAAGATAGAAATTATCAATTTTCAACATACTTATTTTTTTCTTTTAAGCGTCGTTTTATCGCATCCGACTCTTGAACACAACTAAAAGTTGTTATCGGTCACATAATTACAACTTATTCAATATTCACGCCGGCGTGTCCTGGAGCCGGTTGAACAATATCCGCGCACACAAAAACTTCAAAGTGTAATTATTGTTAAAAACTTTGTGTTTGTTGTTCATTGCTAAGTAGTTAAAAGTTAGGTATACTTTGTCCACGACAGTTGTAAAATTCTATGTAAAACTTGACAAAAGGTTATTAAATATTTTCCCGACCACTTCAGAGGCATTTCTTTCTAAATGATTATGGAGACTGTTTGTTTAGTTTACCGGCAAAAGTAAATTAATATTTACATTTGTCGTACTGCTAGAATTAATTCCTTCACTGATACAGAAGTTTTATGGAGTTAGAATAAAGTAAAAGCCTGAAAATGTTATCAACGCTATTGTACAAAGTGGCTAGACATTAGTGTGTCGTGTTGTTACAGCTGCAAAAATGTTATTTTTTATCAAAGCTTTGTTCAAAACCATGAACGTATTTTTATTTAAATGACTAAGAAGCAATAAGCTAAATCTAAGTTAGCAAGCACCCAGTCAAACTACAGAAATCAACTGAGAACTAAGTATTGCTCGAGAAACTCGTTCAGTTTTTACCGCCATTAAAGCCAACTCATTACAGAAGCTGCTTAGAGTTCAATTCAAAGAATCTAATGGAAAAAGCTTTGCTTACGAACTGGGCAAATTTAATCCGGATCAGACACAAGTCAATAATTTTGTTATTTCACGGCCTCTATTGTGAAATTGCCGTCCACATCGACAAGCACGGTCGTTATTTACCTCGAAGCATTGATTAAAAACAATACCAATTTTTCGTAATCATTTCAGTAAAAACAAACTGTATTTTGTTACAATTCATTCCCAATATCACGCGATCGTTTTAACTCAATGCGATTAATAGATAAAGAAATATCGGCAAACATTGCCGGCAGCCCGACGTTTGGACACAATCGAGGCGAGCAAAAATTGTGTAGTTGAAATAAATTGGACATTTTATGTGAATTGCACATCGAATATGACAAATAATGTATTAATTTCTCACTGCGGTCGCTGCAGTGCGATGTGGAACTCAATGAGCGCCGGAATGCGTCCGTTCCTCGGTAATTATGGAATATTTATAATCAGTTTTGATTTTCATTTCGAGTTGTTAACAAGACAGATTTAAAAGCCATTTTGTAGTTGATGAAAAACAAGTACAGTGGTTGGTTTTAATTAAATACTGTGTTTATGATCATTTCATTTGTGTATTTCTATTTTTTCGGCAAAGCTTGTTTTTATGTTTCAAATATTGTACGTGAGCAATAGCAATATAAGTTGACAGAGGTGTTCAAACAACTCATCATAAATCACGAACTAAACTAGGCACATCTATCATAGTAGACAAACCTTAAACGTTGAAATCCGCAGTATTGGCAACAAAGCGTCGTAGCCTCATAGATCATAGCGGTGGCCGGTAAAACTGTTAATTTATGTATTCCGTGCGGATGATCGTCGGCGGCTGCTAATTGACTCGGAAGTCGGCCGTGAACAGTACCAAGCTGTAATCACCTTATAATTGTACGGTAACGATAAATGCTCACTTTGTGACTATTTATTGATTCGTGCGATGGGTTTGCCTTTATGGATTTGGCGTCGGGAAGAAATTTTTGTCACAAAGAAGATAAAGTACCTAACGATTAATTATGTCACCTTATAGTAAACAGGTTAGGAGTAACAATAACAACCCAGCGCCGGGCCACTATCAAGTCGATAAGATTTCTCTTTGAGGAGGGGCCACAGAGGCAGAGGCCCCATGCTGTCCTCGCATTTCATCTGACGGAGGTCCTTACCGGACTTATTTGATGATTCTCTAAGCAAAAAAAAACTGGTTAAGTGAGAGTCGGACTTGCGCACTTAGAGTTCCGTACAAATTTACCTATGTACTTCAATTCCCGAATGGACTGTAGATATTTTTTCCAAATTGCAAAAACAATATTTTTGCGATGTGACAAAAAAATTACTGTTTTTAGATTTATTTCTATATCTGTGCCATAAGAACTTGCTTTATTCCATATTTCAGGATTCTGGGTTAGCTGAAAGTACCTACCTTATGAATTATAATTCCCTTGAGAGTGTCGAAATATACGTTATCTCCGACATAAACGGCCGTACATGTTTTTTTCTTTAATTTAGAAGTTTGTTTTTTTTTTCACAAATTCAAGAGACCACAGACTTGTGTATGTGGTTATAACTTCTACTCGATACCTCCACGCGTTTTGCAGGTCCTCACCGGACTTGGTAAGTTCGGGAGGTTCCTGTACCGGATTCATGCGGAAGTGACGTCCGGGTGTCGCCACTGTGCGGACCATCCGGAGGACACGGTGGGGCACACAGTGCAGGGGTGCCCCACTTGGGTGGAGCACCGCCGTACCGTCGTGGGGGTGATCGGCGGCTGCGATCTCTCGGGCCGTGGCTTGGTACAGGCCATGGTCCGGAGTGAGGAGGTGTGGCAGGTGGTTGCCTCTTTCTGCGAAGTAGTAATGCTAGCAAAGGAGAAGGCCGACAGCATCAGGCAACGGCGCTCATGCCCCAGCCACCGCCGGAATTCCAATCCCGATTTCCGGCCACCACTGGCGCGGGCTTGCGGACGGCGAGCAATGGGTAGCTCGCTGTCCGGCCGTCCGGTAACTGTCCAAACCGAGCCAAAGTCGTCGACGGTGCGCACTTTTCCCGCGTGCCTCGACGAATTGTCAGCAACAGCAGGAGCCCAGCTTTATCGAAGCCTACTGGGGCCAGGGTTAGTTTCGAAAAGTAGCTCAGCCCCGGTATGAAGGCACGAAGGAAAGGGGTGGGTTTTTAGTCAATAAAAGAGTGATACTATCTCCCGTGCCGCCCAAGAGCGGGGGATGTCATTAGATAATTTTCCCACCGAAAAAAAACACTATAAACAGCACATTTCGATCTGTTGTTGTTTGATGTCCATGTTTCTGTTTTAGTTATTTCTTCGGTTTTGACGAGTTCCGAAGTCAAAATTATTTTGAATTAACGGTTTCGTACGAGTATATTTGTGTAAAAAAGTTACATTATTTTCCACACAAAAATTTAATAAAATACGCAAGTCCTTTGGTATGGTATCTATAGGATTGATAAAATACCTATATTAACTCAATGCTTAGAGATTAAAAAAAAAAGTTTTGATATTACCACGTAGTTACTTAACCAAACACAAAAAAAAAACATCGAGGTTGGTATAAACAGATTTACATTTACAAGTCGCAGTATATTTTAATTAAATGAAGTAGGTACTTAGTAGTATATAAACGAAAACCTAAATATATGAATATTTAGAACGTAGTTCTTGAAATTAGTGTATAACAAAGTTAACTTAAATTATCTGTGTACCCATCCAGTGTAAAATATACCTAGAGAAAAAAAAACATACAGTCCAATAGAGAACTTCTTCCTTTTTTGAAGCCCGTCAAAGATAACATAAGTTTTAATAAATAACCATTCCCTGCCCGACGTCGCCTTCTAAGCCAAGTGTTTAGAGCTATAAAAGAGCGATAAAGCCAGCTCATGTCCAGTAAATTCTTCCTGAAGAGACCCTCAGCGATATAAAAGTGCGTTTAATTACACCCCACTGACACGTAACCACCATTATTAACACTAAGGAGCTCATACAGATAAACGGGACATTCATCCGCGTCGCGCGCCGCAACAAGCACCCGCACTCGGGCGCCGCACAACGTACATTGTTCCTCCACCAATTGTTACAAGAGCCGGGATGCTCACACAGCGAGCAATGTGGTTTGTTTAAAACAATAGAGTAGAATGTCGAGGGACGTATAAGTAGCTGGCGTCTTCATGAGACTCGAACAGTAGAACTAACAATACAGTGTATACTTATATGCGGGAAGTCCATTACTCGCAGTGGCCCAGTATCGTGATGAGCACACGATGTGAAGACGCAATGAATGACGTTCTAGTCGTATAGTTTGCAGTCGAGAGTTTTAATGCGGGACCCGGAAACGGGCACGTCTCTCGGTTGTGGTAAATGGTTTCGTGGAGGACGCTCGTACAGACAAGTTCTCCAGCTTTTATGTGAGCCTTTAGATCCCAAACTCAAGAGCTGCGCTATAACACTGTTAAATGTATGCTTAAAATAAATTTGTACACACTGCCGACTGCGGCAAGCTTGGAAGTTTTAGTATTAGTTGGCTGAGTAAACAGCGTGGGTTTAGAGGACGTTTTAATGACTTTTGCTAGTTATTTAAGTTCATAAACTTTCAATTTAACTGTACCATGAAGTACACTTTTATACTTTTACTACGACAAAAACTTCGACAGGAGTTAATTCTATCAGATGGAGTCCCTGTATTTTTTTAAAGTTTCATTATCTATGCCACATAAAGTGTTTTAAAGATATCTACAAAACATTCAAGAAAAAAAGGAATCATTCGAAACTCTTTTCCGTTTACTGTAATCGATTCTCGTTTATCGCTAAACTAGAATACAATCGAAGTAGCTGCATAAACACAGCGAGCACGCGACTGATATCATAATCGAGAAAACAGCAGGTTCAACGAAACGATTTCCGAATGAACTCCACTTATCAGGTGCATCTGCATTTCCGAGAAGCCTGTTCCGAACTGAAGCCAGTAGTTACGTAAAAAGTTCTGCTCTATAGGTAAGTCTACTAAAAATGGAACATTATTACAAAAAAATAAGTGGGTATACTTCTAAAGCTGTTGAAAGTAAAAAAAAATTAACACGCAAAACGTGTATCTTCATCACGCAATAACTTTAAGTGACGCTCTAGCCCAGCAGGAGACTGTTGTGTTAGAAAATTGACCATGAAAGTACTAAACAAACTAATCAACAAATTCACACACGTGTAACCCCACTAATCTCTACGAAAATTCTAAGATGTTTAGGGTTGCGTCCGAAACTAAAGTCTTAAGTTGTGTCAGGGACGTACCGGCTTGGGTTTGACAAATGGCCGCCGTGTCCGCGCCAGAACCCACCATTGTCTCGGAATATGACTGAGCTTTGTTCCGACTGCCTTTACCCCTATTACGATCCACGATACACTGCAGACTTACCGGAGAAGCAAATGTGACGTCATTTGCGTACACTGTTTGTATGCATTTGTCATGGTAATGATGTTTTGCTCTGTGTAGAATGGTTTTGAGTACCTATGGCTATTGTTATAGGTTATATGAGCAGTTTTATGATGCCATATTTTAGTTAGGAGCTTTTAATGTATATTATATTGTGTGTAGTTAGGTTTAGCATAAATAACTGTAATTAAATTCTTTCTAGAGAAATGTAAAAAAAATACTAACATAAATATAAATATTTATAAATTTTTCCCTTAAAAAGAAACTCATGGACATGTACATCCTCTGCATTCTCACCAACGGAGCGCAAACGTGGTCGTTAACGAAATGTCAAAATTCCGCACTCGGGGTCTGCCAGCGAGCAATGGAATAAAGTATTCTCGGATTCAAAAGAACAGATCGCAAAAGGAACAGTATACTTCGTTCTAAAACACAAATCACAGACGTAGGTGACTCAGCCACCAAATTAAAATGGAACTAGGCAGGACACATCAGCCACATGTCGCAACAAAATTGGGCAGAAAGCAACTACTGACTGGACTCCGAACAGCAGGAGCCGGTGACGCGGTAGGCCCAGAAGGAGATGGCGTGACGATTTGGACTCCTACCTTAAGGATTGGCCAGAAGTGGCTAAGGACAGAAAAGAGTGGAATAATGGAAGGGAGACCTTTGCCCTGCAGTGGGACACAATGGGCTCATAATAATAATAATAATAATTTATAAATAAAATTGATTAAAACTACTGACAAAACACAAATCTCAAATAACACATCTCGGATTGCTCCCGACGCAATGATGCAAGCTATTGCCTGAAATAGCCACTTCTGCATCAGGAGAGGATGCTGATGATTTTCCCCACCAAAAATAAAAAAAAAGGCGTATGTCCAACAGTGGTTGACTTTCGGCTGAAATGATGATGATGTAACTAATTAAAAACTGCTTTGTTACCAACTGCTTGTTCCAACAAAAATATATGTCCGAGTCGAAAATGAGACTGAGTGTCTATTTTATTTGACAAACAAAAGCCGCAATACGGTAATTAATAGCAAACTATCATCATATACGGACGCACAGGCAGACGATAACTAACAGGATGCATGGCTGCTTGATTAGGATCACCATTTATACGGCGTAGATATTTGATGTGAATTTCATCGGTCAAATGGAATGTTATGTGACTGAACACTGAACAGTTTAATTAAGCATACACATAATAATATAATACATGCGCTATTAAATATTGATTTCTCGATGTACAAAACACAGCTAAGTTATTGTTTTGCACCTACTTAGAAGTATAACCTACACAATATTACTTTACAAGTTTTTAAGTAAATCGAATTGATGAAGGTTTGAGGCGAACTTTCGACTTTAAATGAAAAACGAACCTATACCTATGTAATAACTTTTTGTGTCTATTATAAATAAAACTTCATTCATCCAACCAAAATACTTCAACTATTTCCAAACAGCTCCACATGCGTATATTTCCACAAAAACCACAAAGTTATATTTAACAGTGTCTCCGCGCGACCATATTCAGTATATCCAGCCGCGTTGCGTACGGTCGGGCGACAGGCACGGCGGCGCGCGGTGTGGCGCCACAACCGCCGGCAACAGTAGCAACAGATTGTTGCACAACAATGTTTAGACGAATTTTAGCCACGAGCCGCGAGCTGCGCGCCACGAGCCACTGCGCCATGTTCCGCTAATGAAATTCAGCCGCGTTCTGACTGTGGCGGGGCGAGCGATCGAGTTGCGTACAAAATGTTTTATTTGGGTCAGGTTTAATTTCTGAACATGCCTGTGTTTATTAAGAGTATTACAGTGGGTTTAAAAGTTGCAGAAAAGTTTTTCATTAACTTCTTCTCCAATCGTGTCTGCAAGAGAATTACGCGAGTAACTTATCATTTGTTAAAAAAGTTAGTAAGGCAGTGAGATTCACAGCAATGCTGACGATTGAATTCAAATGTCAACGTTTGCATGAACTTTTTATTACATTCAACAGCAAAATATATTCATCGTAAAGCACTACAAGCCATAGCATCCACAGTGAAGCGTAACAATAAATACGAGCAAAGCGTTCACTCACGAAGCCATCCGAAAATCTGTAGTTTATGTGGCCGTATACGGGGTGTTCAAAGTCGGGGCAGCGGGGCGGCCAGGCGGCCGGGTGCCGAGCGGGCGTATATCGTGACCGTCATAAACAGTGGTGTCGCGAACCTTGGAACTTAGGATAAAGGTGGGTACATATCTACTAGCTTAGGTGAGACTTACTCGTACACGTGCACACGACATACATGGCTTTGAAATCTTTGTTGAACATGGGTCGTAACTAAACTGTTTGTATCTGGATAATTCTAACGGAAATTGGTTACGGAAATATTAGCAAGCTCGTAAAGAGTTTTGGTGATAACCTTATGTAGGTATATAAGGGACAAGTAGACAAAAGGCGGTTTATAGTTTCTAGCTTTGAACAAATTGTACTTGTGTGTACTTTAAACAAAACTAAGCATCAAAATACCGTTCGGAACCACTTAGTTGATGTCAAAATTGTCACTTTTAGTTTGCAACTTCACACCGACACGCGAGGTGACTTCGCACTAATTGCCTACATTTGCTCTGCTAAGTACGGTATACGATGCCATCTGCCCCGGTTAAGCAGAGTTACTGCGCCTTTAACGTCACTCTATCGTATAAATATGTTAATACTCCAGAAACACCGCCTATTTTGTGTCAATAGCACAAAAAAATATCCACAAACGGTGAATTATAAACGAATACCTCTAATTTAAAGAACAAAAAGAATCCAAAACATTTTCATCACAACGGCGTCCCTTTTGTGACATTTCCTCGTCCAGAGCCGAATTGTTCTCAGAATTTCAATTTGTGGGACATCGAGAACGATTGCTTTTATGACGGTAACAACAGAAACCGAATGATCGCTCCGGCTCATAGATCCCGCGGGCGCACACACGGAAAAAATACATCGCCATCATCCGTCCGTGAAAAAGAGGGAAAAACTCCGTAGCTTAAGCAATAAAAACCCCGCTAATACCAAAACTGGCACAATAATAATAATTTGCATGTGAAGAAAACGCCCTGCCTAAGCGAATTTATTCTCTTTTTCAGCGTGAAAGTGGGGAATTCACACGCCTCCAGCGGCGGCCGACTCCAACGAGTCGTCTTTTATTACGGACGCCAACGAACTAGTAAAACTGGGCTCGATTTTATTTCTGAACAATAATGTCGCAGAATACAGATGTCATTTTTGATGCCAGGGCTCGAGTTTGTTCCGTGAAACGCTAGTTTGTAAACATGAGAAATTTTGTGCTTTTCATCCACGTTTACGTTGCTTCTAATGTAAGCGGTATGATATTTCGGACTTAAAACTTAGTTGTTGTACCATTTATACCAATTTATAAGCAATTCAATTTCACATCCAAAGCTAATGGATTCCAGACTTCAACAGAAAGGTTTCATCAATCACAAAAACACAAACTAGCGCAAATAAGTTCACCAAACGCTGCTAATTTCATTTCTACGACTCTACGGTAAAATTAGACTTATAGCCGTACGCTAAACGATTCCACGAACATTCCACCTAACTTATAGCCACTTCCTTTTCTTTCGATTACATTTCGATCAGACTTCAGCCTTTTCTTACCAGGAACTTTGTCTTCCTTCGTCCTTCCTGGGTCCTCATTCCCTTTAATTGCCTCAAACCGTTTGATACTTTGAGCTCTATTTTCAGGCCCATAAAGTTCTTGACGATTTAATTTTATAGTGTTATCGTTGTCGGTTCCACTTCTTCACACATCTCGGTTCGCGTTATACTTTCAATTTTCGCAATGATTCAGCTCCCGCGTTTATTTCCTCGCCTTCTGAGCTCGGTATTGGAACTATTTTTTTACTGGTTTTGTCTGAATATGGGTGTCACTTGTGACAGGGTCGCTACACTCGTTATGCGGATGTGCGCCTGTTTGTTCACGTCACTCTAAGACGATGACAAAGTGAACTAAACGTAAGTAGAGTTATTATAAATGTTTGGGATACAGAACATGTTTCGGTATTTGTTTGACTTTCGTGAGTTTCTAAACGAAAGTACGTCGTTTAGAGAACGTAAGGGACAATGATTTTATAATAAAAATATATGTTTGTGCTAAATTATGGACTGTATTTATATTTATTTGATACCTCGTAAGGTATACTTTAATAAACTCAATAAACTTAGAACTTATAGCAGGCTTTCGTGTTTATGCGTTAAACAAGTGATACTACTTTATAAATCGTCGCAAATAATCGTATAAAGTTTTTAAAATGTGTTCTTGTGAAACAAAAAAGTTGTTTTGACTCCAATTCCAAGCGGCCACGACATGCAGTGGATTAATTACTAAAATTCTTCAACGAGCTTTCTTTAATGTTTTTATTTAAATAAGTACATAACAATATTATATGAAGTTATTATTTAAAAAAAAAGCAGAAATGAGTAGAATAAAATAACAGCTTAAAATTGTAATGTCCTCATTAACTGCTAGTATTATTGATTTAGTTTGAATGTTGGATACCTAGAAAATTCTTTGTATAAAACTAGTTTTTACCAGAGACTTTTCTAATGCGTTAATCGACACCTTGACGACATGCGGATACAGGAACGCACGGTTAGTAAGATAGATAAATATACTCTTTCCTGTATATAATAAAAAATTATGGTTTATGAGCTCCTGAATAATTTTCAGTTCGATGTCAAACTGTTGAACAGTTGACGCGTGATTTTTCATTTAAGAGGTTTATTGCTTATATTGTTAAAAAAAAAATGTATTATTTTTCCTTTACTATATTAATATTATACTACTATTATTATAAACGCCTTTTATACATATATATGAACGCTTCTTAATCTTTCACACAAAACGTACTGAATGGATTTCGATGAAACTAACACGAGTAGATCATGTCTTGGAAAAGCACATAGAATACTTTTCATCCCGGAAGGATGTTCTTTTGGTATATTTTTCTGCTATCACGCGGGCGAAGACACTGGCAGCAGCTAGTGTTTCATAGTTAAAACTGTTAGTTGGACAAACCCACTTTAAACTTCTAGAACTGGTCTATTTAACCATCCAGACTATCACATTTAGGTGTAACATTAGTACAATTTTAACAGAGCCAGTGACAAACTTGCTTCACAAAAACTTTAAGCCACAAGACCAACTAACCTGCAGCCACCTGAGTTATATTGCGTTAGTAATACTATAAAACTCAAAACTATCGTAACTGCTATAAACCTATCCGTCACTCCAGCACGCACTGAGACCTGACGACTGACAGCCCACCTGATGCTTCAGCAATATCCAAATACGCTATATGGCCGTCAGAGATACATAAAAACCTTCCATACATTTTCAGTATAGGAAATCAACATAAAACCAAACCAGTCAAGTGCAAGTCGATCTACACACAGCAAAGGGTTCCGTGATCAAAATGAACATATACTCGTATGTAAGTACTGATGCACACTGCACTATTGATTCTACCCACTGCTAAAATAAGTTTTATTAATCATAGTAGGTATTTTGCAATGAAAGATATAAAAACTAACATCAATAGAATTAATAAACTCGGTTAAAAATTTAAGAAAACAAATCACATGTCTCAGAGTAAAACGGTTGTGTGTGTCCAGACTTGAGCAAACGAAACAAAATTACAAGGTTCATATTTTTTCATTTAGGTAAGTACGGAACCTTAAAAACTGTAAACTTCATGTCTACTTTCTGTGTTGTAAAATGTAATAAGAGTGTACTTGGCTGTACTCGACGATATTGCTTCGTGAGTTCGTGTGCTCGTTGCAACAAGAACGACGTACTTTGTTTTACTTTAAAAAAATATGTTTTGGTCGCAGTTATTGGGTTTTGAGACATTGGACTATCTGTTTTTGCTTCTAAAATAAAAAGATAATGATCATTAGGAAGAACCGAGGCCATAAATAGTCAAAAATGGTAATTGGTTTAAAAAAATATTCATGTCAAGTTAATCTAAAAATCCTAAAACATAAGTAAAGGGGCTAGATTCGACAAAAACTTTAACGATGTTAGTACATCTAATAATGTTAGATATACTAACATCATTAAGATTGTTGCACTATAAACTTGAAAATAGGTTCTCATAAATAGAATTTAATAATCATAAAAATATAATAAATATCACCCAAATATAGACGAACAAACGTTTACCCTATTCATTTATACACGAGTACCTTTTATCACAAAAGACAACTACTACACCGCTCCACATCTCCACAAACTCACACATTCAATCTCTCCGTATTATTATAATTCACCGACAATTTGCTACAGCCATCCAAAATGAATTTGTCTTTCTGCACACGCCATTCAAAACGGCACTCAAGTAAATGAAAACGTAATGATCCCTACAAACGAGAGGCGCTCCGTAACTTGTTGAACAATAAATTTGTGAACCCACTGCGGCGACTTGTCTGACTGTCTGACGAATAAACAATGCTGACATATTATACACGTCAATGATACATTCCGTTATGAGTTCTTGCTATTTTTATGTCTTCATACAGATTGGTAGCGTTTCCACACGCGATGTGAGCCCACATATGTTTTTCATTGATCATTCATCTTCAATGTATTCATGATTAATTTATGTCCTCCGAATGTTGTGTTTATCTTTAATATGTTTATTTATTTATCAGTTGCTTGCTATACTTACAGTATGCACCAAAGCGTATAGCAAGCCAACAATCTATGAACTAAAAATTTTATACAAATATTTATCATTTCTTCTTCTTTTTCCTGCTCTTGTCCCGTTTTATTTGGGGTCTGTGCAACGCGTTTTTTTTCTTCCATTCTGTCCTATCACTCGTCACGCTATCACTAACTCCCGTTTTCTTACATATCACTTCTCACACAATCTATTTCTTTAGTGTTATATATAAATATGTCAAATTTCGGTTCCTGAGCAATCAGGGCGTTCAGCGCCTGGGCTGTATGGGCATGTTGTATTAAGGCGTATAGTCCCTTGAACCATCTGACTGAAATTATGTGGACGCAACTCTCGCACTCGCCTAGGCGGCAGTACGCAAATCTGTGCATTTATTTGCAGCCAGCAGCGCCCGGAAAGCGCTTTAAATCCATTTTCTCTGCGAGATATTGATTGATTTACAAATGCAATGTTCACTTTGAAGCTATTTAACCACCAATTTTTATGTGTAAAAATTTTTCTAAAGGTCCAAGCCGTTTCGAAGGAGTAAAGAAAAGCTGCGAAAATGCTAAATATTTTTTTGACAAAAGTATTATTATAATTCACCGACAATTTGCTACAGCCATCCAAAATGAATTTGTCTTTCTGCACACGCCATTCAAAACGGCACTCAAGTAAATGAAAACGTAATGATCCCTACAAACGAGAGGCGCTCCGTAACTTGTTGAACAATAAATTTGTGAACCCACTGCGGCGACTTGTCTGACTGTCTGACGAATAAACAATGCTGACATATTATACACGTCAATGATACATTCCGTTATGAGTTCTTGCTATTTTTATGTCTTCATACAGATTGGTAGCGTTTCCACACGCGATGTGAGCCCACATATGTTTTTCATTGATCATTCATCTTCAATGTATTCATGATTAATTTATGTCCTCCGAATGTTGTGTTTATCTTTAATATGTTTATTTATTTATCAGTTGCTTGCTATACTTACAGTATGCACCAAAGCGTATAGCAAGCCAACAATCTATGAACTAAAAATTTTATACAAATATTTATCATTTCTTCTTCTTTTTCCTGCTCTTGTCCCGTTTTATTTGGGGTCTGTGCAACGCGTTTTTTTTCTTCCATTCTGTCCTATCACTCGTCACGCTATCACTAACTCCCGTTTTCTTACATATCACTTCTCACACAATCTATTTCTTTAGTGTTATATATAAATATGTCAAATTTCGGTTCCTGAGCAATCAGGGCGTTCAGCGCCTGGGCTGTATGGGCATGTTGTATTAAGGCGTATAGTCCCTTGAACCATCTGACTGAAATTATGTGGACGCAACTCTCGCACTCGCCTAGGCGGCAGTACGCAAATCTGTGCATTTATTTGCAGCCAGCAGCGCCCGGAAAGCGCTTTAAATCCATTTTCTCTGCGAGATATTGATTGATTTACAAATGCAATGTTCACTTTGAAGCTATTTAACCACCAATTTTTATGTGTAAAAATTTTTCTAAAGGTCCAAGCCGTTTCGAAGGAGTAAAGAAAAGCTGCGAAAATGCTAAATATTTTTTTGACAAAAGTATTAATTACACGAAAAAATCAAATGTTGATATTATTGTTCATGAATCTATAATAAACATATATTTTTTCAAACCAATTGACCTAGCCGTTACGGAGGAGTAGGCCTCAGAAAATCATTGTTTTATGGCACTTTTCGGGCGCTTGGCCCTTAATTTAGAGAGAAGTTTTATAAATAGCAATGATCAAAAGCTTTTGATGAATCTGTCTGAATCTGCGAGTAAAAAAGCTATTTTTACTCGCAGATTCAGATAGATTCTGACTTAATTTATCACCTGAGTGGGTACTTCCTTCCTTTTGTCGCAAGTCAAAGCCACCCTCTGGTGCCGCAAGTCGTTGCAATCCCCCTTCATCATCGCACACTTGGGAACCGCACTTTAACCATTTCAAAGTAGAGTCGTAACATAACACCTGAGCTCGCGATTTTGTGGCATTTTTTCACCGAGTGACGCTTGTGCCACGCTGTTGATGAATGTGCCAACGAAAACACAGGTGAAAAGTTTATTCTCCGCAGAATTGTGTGCGCCAGAATTTATGAAAGATAGTCGAAACACTAAAACGGAATAGGCAAACCGTAACAATAAAGGTTCAGTCGTTAATAAAGCTTCCTGATATTACGAATGTATAATTGGACCCGCAGTTACAACATCTAAAATTTGGACAAAAGATATAAAATGTCTCCCTTCAGGGGACCAAGGACGCGATGGCACTAAAATCTACGGTGTAGGGGTGCGGGGGTTGGGGGTCTATTCAAAAACTTTCGCTCAATTACTCGCGCGAGACTCTAGTTTAATTCTGAGCCGTGTAATAAGATTACGTGTAATGCGATTAGGTTTATTACACGGCGTTTCGTTTAGCGCCCTCTATTGTGAATGTGGCGAGATAACCATCCGTTTGTCGGTCATCATTCCGTAGGACGACACTTAGCGGGTAACGTGCGAGTGCACGGCAACACGTTCTCAGGTAATTTGCTTGTAAATAATCACGCCATTCTACTTTTATAGTCCCCGTGTGTTGCGAGCGTAAATAAAAGTTAAGTTGTCCAGATTTCGTCAGCTTCATAAAAGAAATATATCTGTAGTTAATCTAGAATGGAAAAATATTACACCGGGTCAGCTGGCCGTTCCCACGCAGTTCTTAGCACCATTGTGGAAGAAAACTTTGATATATTTTATCGGAAATGTCGAACAACGTCACTGTTGCAATTTTTATAATCAATACATTTGGATCAGCACCGCCCAGGCCTCAGCTTGTTCAAAGTGGAGCAAACCTGGAAACCGTAATTAACTATTAAACTGGTGTAACTTGAGGACGATAACGAGTGGGGAACACACGGACTCATAAAATAACATTCGGGTATAATTGAAGCCTAAATCAAGGCTCGGCCACCTACACACTAACGTACAAAATGCTAATTACATCACCCTGGAGATAATGACACCACATTTATAGGCGTTTGCCAAACGAGTACCGTTTGGCATCAAGCAACCAAAGTTTCATTTAAACTTTTAAATGACCATTCAAACAAGCCGAAATCGTGCCACAGTCGCGTTAAAAATTTCCGTAGAATATACAAAGACAAAACTACAAACAGTTGCAGTTAGCGTGATACATACTATAACCGTAAACTATTGAAGCCGTCTCTTGTATTCATAAAACTATAACTGCCTCCTGTTCTTGCTGAATGCATGCAGTTTCGAATTACGCTTTGTGAAATACGCTTCAGTTACTCTATTTTACTGTGCTAAGAATAAGTACATTTGAATTTTAAAAGGTGGTTTAAATGAGAGGGGCTTTTGGGACCTATGCTTTGGTTGACTCTCGAGCGGTGGGAGTGTGGGATGGCCACCACCTGACGAGTGGGTGTGGCAGTGGCAGTGCTTGTTAATTACAGTAAAAGCTTGGAGACACAGTGTGAATTGAACTTTACCCGTTTTGATTCATGTGGTAGGTTCTGGGAACATGAGCTTTCAATCAGAGCTGAAACTAATGTTGTAATATGAAGCAACTGACAATAGGCATTCTCAAGTTGTGATTGATATAGGAGGAGATAATTTTTTCACCGATAGAAAGCTGCTTTATTTCTGAGTGGCATAAGCTATATTAATGTAAGCGGGCGAAGCCGCGGGCAAAAACTAGTCTTTCAATAAAGTTGTTTCAGAAATGCTTCGGATCTCAGACGGAAGACTAAGTCCAATCAAACCAAATGTGAAGTATTGGCTTTATATAGATGTTGTTGAATAGGTATGAATATCGACAATGTATAACGTCGCCAAATTGGGCGAGTATATTCATTTAATCTTCTCATTTAACCGTGGAATAATACGTGATTCTACGAATGTTACATTAAAGCTTTTTGCTTAGCTTTGATTTCTCTGTAACACCATTTACTGTCCATCGAACTCGTATGATTTGACGCAGCTCGAATATTTCCTGTGAGGTTACGTCGAATTTCTGGTCTATTCCGTCAAACCACACACGATTGCCGCCTTAGAGCAAATTTGACCGATCTTTTTAAAAATTCTTACACCACTAGAATGCTACTTTATCCTTAGTGACGTAGGTATATACTTTCCATTTTTACGCGGGTAAAGAAGAAGCTATTATACCAAAAGTTTTTTAATGTTTAGTGTAAATGACTAAAAAATATTAAAAAGTTTAACTACTTATAAAAAAATAGCTTAAAAATGGCATCGAAAATTTTATTTTCATCACTATCGACGGAAAATATGCCCAAAAGACTGACGGCATTGTCACGTACTGTAGAAGTAAAAGGTTTTGTTTATTTTGGAAACGCTATATTCCTGGCTGAGAGAAGCCAGCCAGCCCTTGAGTAACGCGAAGTGTTAACTAGGCGTTTGGATATTAAGGCAGGCCTACAATATTCCGCAGTGGTTGAGCGAGTGGTTGCTGCGCTGCAAACAAATGTTTGCATTGCTATTCCGGGTTTAGGGTGGCATGTGTATGTGAGTTTACATGTTCGTGAAATCACCCACGTTAAAGGAGTAATTCCTAGTGTGGGACAACGTAGATGCAGCGAAATTTTGCTCGGGATATATACATTTTCCAAACAAAATATCATCGAATGCATATTAGTTTACTAGCTTTTTCCCGGTACTTAAGGAATCGGGATAAAAGGTAGCCTATGTTCTTTTCCATGTCAAAGACTATATGCATGCCAAATTTCATCCAAATCGTTTTAAGAGGTTAAGTAACAAACATCCAAACATCCACACTTTAACATTTATAACATTAGTTAGGATAAAATCAATTATGGCAATTTTACAACGGTTTTTTCTTATTTCATTTTAAACCCTATATCAGCTGAATTACTACTCTTGTTAATAATTTGTTTTATTCCTTAGAAATAATAATAACGTTAAAATTATACAGGATTTTGCATAGTGAAATATGTATTTTTTGTTTTTAAAATACCTAGGTCACATTCATAGATATTTTTGTTTCATTTGGAAAATCGATAGGCTTGTAATGCCCTCTTAAATATCGTAAACGACGACCTGTACACGACCTAAGCTGTGATTACCCTAATAGCTGATGACGACATCCCTAATAGTCGCATGTGCGTCACACACCCTTGTATTAACCCTTGCATGCGATCTGTTATCAGTCGCCGTTCCCGTATCTTCGACTTTACGACTCAATTCCATTAGTCCCCGCCTGAAACGAAGCAAACAAAAATTACAACTTAATTATTGTTTAGTTGGAAAGTTTTTGTCTTTTAATTGTTTTAATTGTGATTTAGGGTTGTTTTCATTTACACAATCTCTTTGTTTGGACAGTAGCGTCAGTTCTTTCTTGAGCTGTGACGGGTTAAATGTTGGTATCACCTGCAAGTGTATTTAGGGCTGTTTGTTGTTTATGCTTACGTTTGTACTCAAATGCTTATTTAATTGTTTGTTAAATATGAATACTTCCTACGCTAATATTTTTTTTGATGGCTCATCAACTTTGTATTGAAGATTGAGCCGAATAATAATGAAATCGGTTTTGCAGTCTGCAATGGAGTCATGAATGTGAAATGTTTTTGTGGACTTTTTAATAACTACTTGAAAACTTTTGCCTTAATGTATACTCCGTCGTTAAAACTACCAGGTCCACATAAATGAAAGGCATTACCACACGAAGCATTAACGCAAACGAAGCCACAAACTGCACAACTACAAGATACGGTGCAAGTCGTTGAAGCAAAGTAGCACAATTAAATAGTGGCATTATCTTTTCAATACGGAGCCTCAGTTAAAAGTTCTTCGGAACTAACTCCGTTAACTACTTCAAGGAAACCAGTTGTGCCCGTGCATAACGGCGCAGTTAATTTCGTCTAAAATAACATTCAGGCCGTTGCAGGAAATAAAATAGATATACAAACATTCTCAGTGTAAAGGCGCTTCGTTAGAACTGAAGCGTAACTAGCTGCTGGAGATACAGGATGATTGATCAACACAATGGTCATAGAGGCTGAAGATTATAAATCTGTAGTAAGTGTTTAGGTGTTGCTGTATAGGGCTTCCTCTGTACTTAGCCTCCGCAATCGATTGTAGGTGGACGTGCCATTAGTTTAGTTTACATAAGCATAAATATAATCAGCTTTTCAATGTTTCCACTGCTGGGACTCAGGCTTTATTTCTAGGAGAAGGAATTAGCCGGAATCCACCACGCAGGCCCAGTTGGTAGGTGGCACATATCTTCATTTTTTTAGTTCTAGGAAATGCCCGTTTCCTCACAATGTTTTCTATCACCATTTTAAGAACAGTGGTGATAAACAGGGTTTTGAATCTACGACCTAGGTTGTAGATTCTATAACACTGGTCTCAGCAGCCGGTTTAGCTTGATTGACTGATTATTTTAAAATTACATAGAGCTAGCCAGATATTATTGATATCCAATTCAATGCCATTGTTTTTTTCTATCCTACTCTAAATGACTGTTCTTCATCAGCCAGTGAGGGTATGACTGATATCAAGTATAAAACTACTCGATAGTAAATATTAGCGGTTTTTACAAACGCCCACGTTAACATTTTCATGAACTAGCAATACATTTGGCGACGAATATTATTCAAGCAACAAATCCGGTGTCAGATTGGAATCAAAACATACGCGTCGTGCGCGGCGCGGTGCGGGGCGGCTCACCTCTCACAATATTTCGTGTCGGCTGTCAGCGCAAACTTGCCACTATTTATCGCTTGGCAAGTTTCCTTGTCTCCTCGCCTCCTCCCCGCCCCTTCAGGACCCCTTCCCGTCTCCCGCTCCCCGTCTAACCGACCGGAAAACTATAGCGAGTTCCAAACTGATGTCTCACTTGATAGGCGACGTCAACAAGTTTGCTGAATGCCGCTGAACAGCGCTGCAAGCCGCTGCAAGTTGCTGCACTAAGTGTGAACGTTTAATTGGACGCTTTATGAGTGGCGTGCACCTCATGTTAATGAGGGCCGCCGGCTAATATGAGCATTCGGTTTGTGCACTGATTACTACGAAATGGAAAAGTCTTGTCCAACTTTAGATCTATTAGCAGCACGCAAGTCTGTAGGTAGAGAAGAATAAAGTCAAAGAGTATTTTCCAGCGATTTCAAATAAAATATAACTAGTCTGCAATACAGAGTAACAGTAATTATACATTTCTAAAGCGAGATTACAACGACAGATCCACATAAAATGTTTCTTTGACGGCGCTCCAAAGTTTTCAATATAAATTCCTATAAAGGCTTATCTGGGGCTGAATGTAGGCCTAATCTCGTTTATATATATAAGAAGAGATTACAATAATGTAGTGAGCTATAAATCGTAAGATCCGATATGGCTATAAAGTCGGTTTACGAGCGAACCAAGCAGTCGGCGCAGTACCAAACATTTTACATTTTATTGTTTTCTAATATCTGATTTATTCCGTTATACAGCTATTTAAACACTTCCCGGATTTGGAGTCGAGTTCTTGTATTACGAGCGAGATTGTTGTATTGTTTGGTCGCTGCTTCAATTTGAGATTTGGAATTTGAACCAAAATTGAGAGAATTTGCTAATGCTCTTAGATGTTTAATGGAACGCAATAATTTCGTGAAATTCGCTCGTTTCTTTATTGATACAAAACAATACACCTGTATTACAACCAACTTGAAAACAGGAAGAAAACCGTATTAAAACTTCTTGCAAGTCCCCTCTTCTTAAGCAATTTAAAGGTAATAAAGTTCGCATGCATGTTCCCACCGAACATAAATTTAAATAGAAAAAGGTGTTCAACCAAATTAATTTCCTGGCCCGCCCGCCAAGTGTTTTCCTAGAAATAATGTCTCGCTTCAACCCTTGACGTTTTTATAACATTTTGTACGCGAAAGAGTGTATAGGGAAACTGAGTTACTACTTAAGGGTTGAGTGCTACAGGCCAATACTGTTTACTTGAGAATAAGTTATATATTAATTGGTAACAAATACCAGAGTCATAAGAGGGATGGAGTTATAAAGGGTGTATGTATAACTCTGTCCCTCTTTCTTATCTCTTGCACGACAGATATTTTAACATATCAAAATTCAAATTCAAATTCAAATTCAAAGCATTTATTTCAAATAGACCATTTACAGGCACTTTTGAATAGTCAAATGTCGGTCAGTCCAAGAAAAGTGAAGCTAAATTGCACGTTCCAAAGAGTAGGTCTCTATGGAGAAGAACGTGCAAGAAACTCCATGGACACTCTTTTAAATCATATATGTGTTACATATAATGCTTGGTTACATATTACTTGTTGCTTCTATCATGTGAGCACAATGTCGATAGTAAAATAAAAATGTAAAATAATTAAAAGATAGAAACTGAATTAAGCCACTGGCAGCTTAGAGATGACCAGTCCCATCTGACGGCACCCGTTCACGAGCATGACGCGTGCATCAGCCCCACTCAGCTCAACCATTTTGAAGGGAACCGAACGACCCAATAACACGTGCCACCAACAGCGAGACATTTGAGTGAGCATGACAAACTCTCAACTGCCATGCTCGTAATGTCAAAAAAAAAAAAAGTTGTAACCTAATAAAAATGCTCCATGGTGCTTCACATTCACAAACTTGGAAAAAATGCTTCTACATTATACAATGCAATTGTGTCTTTCAAATTAAAAAATAATAATATTAGTTTCCAACTAATCAACTAATTAGTACGCCCTAGTGATAGTGGAGCTGGACCAGCATTGAGCCAAGCATTTTTATCTTGAATATAATCCTCCAACTTATAATATGCTTGTCTGCATAGCGTGCGTTTAATACAAGATTTAAATTTCGTTTCATTGAGTTCTAATATGTGGGGAGGTATTTTATTATAACATTTCAAACAGTACCCCATGAAAGAAGAGGCCACTTTAGCCAGTCTGAAACCTGGTTGAACTAATTGATCCCTATTTCTTGTAACATAATTATGTCTATCGCCTCTTTTGCTAAAAAGATGAAGATTTTTTCTAACATACATTATGTTTTCATAGATATATTGACAAGGTACTGTCATTATGTTAATATCTTTAAACAGTTCCCTTAAAGAATCGCACCGGCGGAGATTGTAAATCGCTCTGATGGCTCTTTTCTGTAATATAAAGATTGACTCGATGTCAGCAGCCCGTCCCCATAGTAAGATACCGTACGACATGACACTATGAAAATAACTAAAATAGACTAGTCTAGCGGTATCAACATCCGTAAATTGGCGGATTTTTCTAACAGCATATGCAGCTGAGCTAAGCCGCCCTGCAAGAGAAGTTAAGTGAGGACCCCATTGTAGCCTTGAATCAAGCGTAATCCCCAGGAAAATCGTTTTATCAACAAATTCTAGTTTTTCATTATTCAATACAATGTCACAATCACTACTTTTGACATTCGGTAAGGAAAATCTTATGCATTTAGTTTTTTTCCCATTTAGAACCAGATTATTAGCAGTGAACCAGTTTTGAACCTGCAATAGGGCGCTATTTTCGTTGTCAAGATTGTTAGTTTTTCTATTTATCTTAAAAATCAAAGAAGTGTCGTCAGCAAACAACACCATATTAAGTTTATTTTGCAACAAATTGGGTAAATCATTAATATAAACTAAAAACAAAAAAGGACCTAAAATTGAACCTTGGGGCACCCCCATTTCAACATTCAATCCCGACGAATTGACACCGTTTATTTGCACTAATTGCTGTCTATTATTCAAATAAGATTTTAATAAGCTTAACGCTGCATTGCCTAGTCCGTAATGCTTGAGTTTCCGAAGCAATGTTTCATGAACTACACAATCAAACGCCTTAGATAGGTCGCAGAAGATGCCTATAGCATCTTGTGCCTCTTCCCACGCATTAAAAATGTGTTTTAGTAAGGAAACACCCGCGTCAGTTGTACAACGTCCTTTGGTGAAGCCATACTGTTTATCATGTAGGATGTTATTGGAGTTAAAATGACTAAGCATTTGATTTAACATTACCTTTTCAAATATCTTGCTAAGAACCGGCAAAACGGACACCGGCCTATAATTATTAGTGTCTTTACTATTCCCGGATTTAAAGAGCGGTATCACTTTACTATATTTCATTAGATCTGGAAAGACTCCTTGATCTATACACAAATTAAATATTAAAGCCAAGTACGGCGCTATAGTCTCAATAATTGAGGTACAAACTTTTATAGACATACCCCACAGATCTTCTGTCAATTTAATCTTGATTAGTGAACCCCCACGTAACATTGACTTGCGGTTAAAACAACTGCCCACATTATAATTATCATAATTAATTAGCATTTCAGAATCCTTTAACCAATGCTCAGTAAAACAAATGATGTCAAACTTAGTTTTTTCCAAAAATAATTCGATTTCTAATTGTTTCGAAGAAAAACCCTGAATGTTTTGAAGAAACAAATTAAAGGATTTTTGCGTAGCTTGAATGCTAGACGATACTGTATTAAGTTGACATAAACTACTAACAGTACCAACTGTTGTCTTATTAACTAGTTTAAATCATTAGTACTACTACTAATGGTTGGACTAACTACCGGGTACGTCGACATACTATTTATGTCTGAGTAAATATTAAATTCTAATAGCTTCGCTATTTGACGTCTTAAAACAATAGGTAGGTATACAGTATACCTGGTCGAAAAAAGTTTATCAACAACATTGTTGATGTCAAAATATAAAAACTTATTACTATGGTGCGTAACTAAAAAATGCATATGCATATTTAGCATATGTATGTACTTATTTTGTCTGTTTGATAAGTGCTCAAAGTAAGGAAAAGCACACAAAATAATCTTTTTACAATTTATCTTCAACAGTTCAGTGATATTATTGGTGATATCATCTTTCTTCACATTTAAGCTATTACCCACAAATACAGTTAGAATAGCGTTGGGATCATATACTTGCTCATTTACTAATGACATAATGTGATGGTAGGAAGCTTGAGGTGTGCAATAATTTTGAGAAGGAAAAGGGAGTTTTTTACTAATTAATTGCCCTAATCCTCTTCCTATGCTATCTGAAAATATAATTGATTGATAATCCCTACTGCTATGAGAGGAAAAATTACAATTATCTGAATCTACCCCTTGAGTTAATTCATGCTGAATGTGGGGTACCTGGTCGGGAACATAGTCCTGAGCACTGATGGGCTGGGATGAGTTCTCTGTTACCACAAGTTCGAGGCCAGCTGGTTTAGATTCTGTCTGGCAAGTGCATTTATGGTTTCTTAGAGTAAGAGAGTCTACTTTGTCCACCAGCTCATTTGTAGCCAGAATATGTTCCTTTATTTGGTTCTTTGAGCATACATATTTGTTATATATTGACTTTAGGGAGTTATCAAGCGTCTGTATTTCAGACTGCTATCGTGCTAAGTATCCTGATATTGCTAGAACTATTCTCCACCGTAAAACTCTTACAATGTAGGGACGCGAGAAACAACACTGGAGATTCAATTAAAATGCAAGTGGTTTTAATGAGGCCCTAAAGTGATGCCGAAGTTAAGATGAGTGCAAGATACAGTCCTTACAGGCAGTAAACCTGGTTCACAGCTGGAATTAAGATAATCTCGGCGGATAGGCGCGCTGCCGTTATATCGTCGATTTCGAGCCGTTTTCCTCGTTTGTTTAGTTTCCCATTGTTGGTTACAATACGTGTGGCGTTTGTTGGTTCGGAATGAAGCGCGGTGTTCGAGAAAGGAATGTAACGTATTTGTGTCGTGTCGATTAATTTTGGGGAATTTCTTGTTAATTTGGTATCCGTTTTTTGATTCAGTAAGTGGAGATAATTTCGTTGCTGTAAGTATGTATAATAATTAAAAGTTTTAGAGACATTGAGAGGTTCTTAGTTCTTTGATTTTTAATTATTTATTGTACACAAAAACATAACATAAATATAAAGATACAGACAGTTCATATACAAAGGCGAGCTTAACTCAGCAATGAGTTTTCACCCAGCAAACCATTAAATAGATAACAGAGAAAAAAACATATTCTAGAGGCCTACTATATCTTTACCAGGGTCGACAACATATTTGACATTTAAAGTTTTAAATATTGCATACAATTTTACTCAATCATTTAAAGACACAAGTCAAAAAATAATAAAAATCAAATGTAATTGGTAGGAGGAAAAATCACTTCTCCAGTTACACCCGCAGCAATCTCCTCGAACATAAATCAAGAGCCCCGATATATTCTTCCGCGTCGATACGCTATGTCACAGAAGTTGTACACAATCTATAATTAGGTACTATATATAATGTCGAGTTCAACTCACACGCGGATCGCGTTTGAGTTCAACGATTGAGCGTAACTATGGACGAATCGCTCAACTTGGGACGAGTCACTCAACTTGGGACGAATCTGCGCAACTATTGGGCGGATCGTGAAGTTTAGCGTAAAGTTGGGGACGGATGATAAGGTAACGAGAAGCGTGACTGCTGGGTGTCAGTTACAAGTAGTTGATGTCACGGTATTATTGTTGACTAGCTGCTGCTAACGGCTTTGCCCGCGTGATAATAGAAAATTATCACAAAGAAACATACTCTCGGGATAAAAAGTATCCTATGTGTTATTCCAGGACATGGTCTACCCGTGTACAAAGTTTCATTGAAATCCGATTCATTAGTTTTGGCGAGAAAGAGTAACAAACATCTGTACATACAACTTTAATAATATTAGTAGGATTTAAATTCTTGTTGTTGTTAAATAACTTGTTATTCTTCACTTACTTTTCCCACATAAGTAGTTATTTTTAACAATGGCTTATGTCAATCAATAGGACTGAGTTCAAAAGTACAACTGTTACAGATCGACTGCACAACCGTTACCCTACTGTCAAAACGTCACTAAAATAAAAACCGGCCAAGAGCGTGTCGGGCCACGCTCAGTGTAGGGTTCCGTAGCTTCCCGTCCGTCACAAACAGTGTACCCACATATTTGTTTAAAAAAATGCTTGCATATCATTGATATACAAAAGGGTTTTTATAATTCAATGTTGCATATACTATTATACTACAAACTTAGTCCAGAAATTATTTTGTAGAACCTTTTTTTCTTTTTGCACAAAAACTGTTCTTTCCATCAATATCAAAATGATTTTCCTAGAAAGTCCTTATAAAGTTCTACTTTTCAGATTTTTTTCATATTTTCTAAACTTATGGTTCAAAAGTTAGAGGGGGGGACACATTGTTTTTTACTTTTGGAGCGATTATTTCCGTAATTATTGACATTATCAAAAAATGATTTTATTAAACCCCTATTCATTTTTAAATACCTATCCTACGACATATCACACGTTAGGATTGAAATTAAAAGAAAAATCACTTCCCACTTTACATATTATAGGGGGGTACCCTAATAATTTTTTTTTTTCAAATTTTTATTATAGCACTTTGTCGGCGTGATTGATATACATATTAGTACCAAGTTTCAGCTTTCTAGTGCTAACGGTCACAGAGATTAAGCAAGGACGGACAGACGGACAGACAGACATGGCGAAACTATAAGGGTTCCTAGTTGACTACGGAACCCTAAAAAGAACCGACTTCCAAAAATAAAACACAAACAAACAATACTTTAGAAACCGGTATTACTTCTTTTGTTTCTGTTTTTCTTTGTTGTTCTAAAGTTACTTTACAACTTTTTGTTCTAAAAAATCAGAGATCGCAGCTAATACAGATCATTTACTCTTGGATATTATAATATTTATCAAAAACTTCTCTGAAACCTATGCATTTAAATAATGACTTCACAAAACGGATCAGTTGACTTTTGTAGCAAATCGCGAACATACATACATAAGTACAGGTAGAATACAAAATATTCTTTTAACTATTTTTCATATTTTCGCACCTAAAGATGTCCAAGCCCCTTTTAGCGTTAGCTGTAGTAGTCCGACTTGTTCAGCGCTCCCCCATTACAGTGCCTATCAACTTTTAGCTGCTTCATAACAGCCGAGCCCCTGTTATACAGCTTTATCACATTTTAGCGTAAAAAAGTAACACGTTGTCATTTCGCGAAGTGGCCATTTAAGATGTTTTTACGGCCGTCCGGTGATTCCGGCTAATGTCTTCAAATCTCTGGCCTAGTCCAACCTTGCTGGCTTTTGTAATGGTAGGTGTGTATGACTAGACAAGATTTTCCCCATACCTTCGTGCCGGTGATCTTTTTACACGAGGACTATGTAGGTATTTTCCGGAATAAGGAGTACTAAGTAGTGACACTTAAAGTCAATCAATGCAATCAGATCAATATTTAAACAGACTGCTAATTAACAAACATTATTATTAACAGTAGGGTTTCGTAACTAAGTCGCGAAACACGGAACTCTAAGAAGATCACTTTGTTGTTCGTCTGTCAAAATCTTTCTAAGGCCATTTGTACATCATAAATGTGCATATTTTACTCTCACAAGAACATCAAAACCTTCCTTCTCGTCGACTAACAATCTTGAGATTTGGCAAGAATCCTCTCCTGCCATCTTTAGACAAAAAGTTTTCTCTAGAAGAGAATTCAAGAAGCCTGAAAACTGTTTTGTTTTTACATTACAAAATAATTACTTTTTTGCGATTCGAAAAAATCTCCGGCTCTTCATTCGAACATCAAATAACTGTTCAAACTCTAGGTGGAGTAAGAGAGCTTATCAGACTTTTAATGACTAAAACCCATTCGTGTTTCTTGAATTGTCCATTCCATTCCAGGGCAGGGGTAACTCGAACAACTTTTCTTCCTCCCGCAGCTTTGCAGTTAGGTTGCACCTTTGTTTCAGTGGTGAATACAATTTTCTTGAACATTAAGTTTAATAGTAACTGTACTTAAATAACATACGCGGTTATGCACTATGTCTGCAATCCAACGGAAAAATGCAACATAGCTAAGCGCAGTTGTACGATTTACTCGTACTTATGTAAATGGGTCTAAGGACCTGTCTCACCTCTGCTGTTCACTTAAGTTCTACAGTCACAACAGACGATAAGGCACGTAATTAATTACACCTACCTATTTGTAATTAACGTGAACAATGTCAAACAGTGTGATGAGGTTTACTCTAAATTGCTGCATTGTTTTACTGTTAGTATACTCATAATTATATCTTTTCGGAAGGACAACGTCCAGCGTCTTCTCCCACGGTGGTAATGGTATAGTGACATGTGAGTTATGTTGTCTAAAAATGACTCTATCTACAATCTACCTATTGGTAATCACAGGAATGACTAGTTCAAATTGAAAAATTATTTTAGTATTTGTTAGCATAATTATATCGATCTATTATAACATCTCACTGTGACCAAAAGTAGCGGTGTAGTAACCAAAGACATGCGTGAAACAATGGGGACTGCTAGTCTGTATACAAAGACTGTAAATATCAATATTATCATCTACCTTGCCATTTTTCAATTAGGTTGGAGTAGGCTTCAGGTCAAACCGGATTCGACTGAATACCTGTATTTAACAAGGAGCGACTACCTATAAGACCTCCACGTCCCAGTTACTGGGCCACACGATACTCATCAAATATCATCACAACAGTTGTATAATAATTGCCGACGTGCCACGCAGGCTATTAGTGGGCTCGTAAACACAAGTTATTGCGATGGAATAACTTTCTGATTTATGTCACAAACCGCGTGCCGACGGGATCGAGGTAGCAGCTAGCTGTGGGGCTAATGGAGATCTGAAGTGACTACCCTTATTGAAAGATTCAGTTTAAATATCTGGTCACCTTTCCTTTTATTTACGTAGGTCATTCACACGAACTCGTGTCGTTTTTCCACAGGGGTAAGCAGAAACTACCAAAAGCCACCTGCTACGAACCTTTTGCTTTGTTAACGTTCATAAATCCAGTCTTTCTGAAGAATTTCACCAATTGGGTACATAACTGACCTTCGTCCAGAGTATGCCCTCTCTGCAAATCTTCTAGTAACAATAGTAAACATTTCGAGTAGAAAGTCGGAGCTATTTTTATTTAACAGCTTTTCATTTAACCTGTTTTAATCTGCTCACTCATGCTTATAGTAACCAGCTTTCGTTTACAAATTCTTCCTTACTTATTACGAAATAAAGACTTCTTTGCATCTATATATATATAAATATATATATATATAAATATATATATATATTATAAACGCGACAATTCTAAAAATTACTGAATACACTTTTATGCAGCTTTCAGTAATAGACAAAGTGTTTCATGAGAAAGGCTTAAGTATATAAAACATGCATTTTATAGTAGAGAAAAGCAGAACTTCAAAGATTGCTAGTACTAGTATATCTAAAGTAATAGGTATAATGAAAACTCCAATTTATAGACAACACTACCGAACTACTGACCTCGATGTAATTCTTCGAAGCACCTCACCCTCTCCACAGCGCAGCTCCCATGTGTATACGGCTGCAGTAAGACTAGTAAGTAGTTGTGGAGGCACTTGTGCGGCCACCCACACGAGCCCGTAACAGCAGATACAAAGGAAATTAATTTTCCGCCTTGTTACCTTTCGTTATGATAAGCGTATGCATAGGTTCCGCTAATGTCTTGAGATTGTTTTGTGCCGATATACAAAGTGTGGAGAAATTAATAGAACCGAGCAGCAATAGTTATACCTACGGTTAGAACATAGGCAGCGAAAACGAAAGGTAACCAGTTCAGACATGTAGCACACTTTTACCACACGCACAGATATAAGAGGTAGGAAGATGCAAAAAACGGCTGTTAACTGTTTCCTTCAGACACACCCATCAAACAGTCTCTGTTTAAAGTTCGTACAAGTAATCTTGCTTAAAGGTCCACATGTTTCCTCTCATCAGTGTCAAACATTTTAATAGTCAGACAGAAACCAACGAACTTTAAACTCATTCAAAACCTAGTTTACTCCCCGGAGTATAACAGGCGCGTCATAACTTATTATTAGCTAGAATGTCGCACCTGATTTTACTTTTACAGTTCCCTCCAGGGGCCCAAAGTAAGCCAGATTCTGAACTAACGTCCTGCGAACACTGATTGAAGTTTAATCTTTAATTTACATGCAAATCTAAGCGCGAACGAGTTTCTTAGGCTTCAGGCACTTACTTCAAACTTACGCAATATTATTTTACAATAAAGAGAGTTCTGACGCAAGTTATACTTAAAATTATAACTAAAACATGCCTCCTTACTGCGTAAACATGCCTCCTTACTGCGTAAAATAGCTAACGCCAAAGATTCACGTTTTTACAACCCTATGTATTTAGGTTTTTGTTTCAAACTTTTTACTAAATAACAATGTAACTTAGAAAATATTTCTAGGCTAAATTTACAAGTTATTAAAAAAGAAATAAGTAGGACAAGAACTACAAAAAGATTAGCACAAAACTGAGAATTCACAGTAACGTTGCGATAACTTGAACAGTTCAAGGTAAGGCAACATTAGGCACAAACTCTCCAACATATTACACCCTTTAAATATTCTAATTGTTCATGCAAACTCGTAACTTTGGCGGCCATGACACTTTGGGACTTCCACCAATTTATATTTAGACACTTAATTACGTAAAATATGTTTATGTCGGTATACACAGATGATTTATATTTTATATTTGGTTTTGGTAGTAAATAGAAAATAAATTTTTACTATAAAAACAATAATATAAAATTTACTCTATTAACTATACGAGTCATTTGTTCATGTTCAGGTTCACATGTAGGTACTTTTTCTTCTGTTTGCATGAGATTAAAACGCTCGTTGTCAAATAAGTTATGCTAACAAAGACAATGTGCACTCGCCTCCATTAGATAGAACAACTGCAGCTTTTATATTAGAACATATTAGTAGAGTTAAAGCGAAACTTTGGTCCCTAATATCCTAGTCAGTTTTGAGATAAAGTTTTACCGGACTTATTCCTCTAAAGTCTAAATTAAGCATGTCTGTCGTTGACATGTTCGAATTGGTTCCCGCACGAGGCGACCACCGGATTCCTAATAACATTGCTATTAAATGTATTTTCTTTATACTTAATATGTCAGAAACACGGTTTTTAAAGTAAGGTTAAATGTGTTCGAAAGTACAAGAGATCTCCATTTTTAAAATTTAGTTGAAACATAGGTAGGTATTTTATATTTAATGAACTTTAAGAAGTAGGAATCTTTTGTAGGATCATTATGGAGGTATATCACAAGTCAACATTAAGCTAGTATTTCCTGAAAGGCTAAGCAGAGGATATGACTACGAGTGTCAAACCTGTTTTCTATGAATCTTTCTATTGTCTACGAGTCCTTTGCAAACATTACGGTAAAACAAGTAGCCCCTAAACATGTTGTCTTCAAAGATAAGGGTATAATCTAAACAATGAAGTTAATTACCTTACCTCTGAATGCGGCGGTTAGCGTGACTTTATTAAATTGTTCCAGCAATTAGGCGCTAATTCAGACAGTTCATGTCTACGCAAATAATGGCCGCAGCTAATATCACTAGTCGCTCTTTTCGTGAAATTTGAATAAGGAACTTTGGTATAAATAATTTCTAATCAATGTTGTGGTATTCAGTTTGCCTTATGTTTTTAATAAATTATGTTTTCAGAGGTGAGATGTTGTGTTTATTTTATAAGTCAGTAATCGTAGATAGATTAAACGTCGTAAAATATGCACTGTATTGAGTTTTATATTTGAAGTGATTTTTTAGGATTTAGCCTATAATTCCTAAAAAACCGGTTGATTTGTGAATAACACAATTTCCTACTACACCTACGTTAAACTACAATTTGGTACTCGATTCGATAAAGTGCAAATATTGTCTTAACTTCAAAAGTAGATTGATTGACTTTTTTCTTGGGGTTCCGTCTATACTATATTACCATAAACAAGCCTTTCCGAGCAACACGCGTTCAACATAAGTCTTCCAAAGCTGCAAGCTTCGATTAAAACTATTGAGATCTATTCTGACAGCAACCCGAATAAAAATCACTACAGTGCAACTGTTGATGACCTAAGAAGAGGTTTTATATGGCTAGCATTTTAAAGAAATCTACGTGGAGCATCGGTATCTTATTGTTTATAAAGCTACTAAAAAAATACATTATAACTAAATGTAATTATTACTATTGTGACTTTTTTTTGTTTAACAGCTTTTAAATGAAATAATCCAAAACTAATCCAAAACATAAGCAATGTTACGAATGCACGCAGTGTCTCCACGCCACACGGCACGTAGTAGAGGTGTCACTCGCTCCTCCTGTTAATTCCACTTTACTGGCACTAAGAAATATGGCTACTAAACTTGCCGATACAGGTGCGTGCACCCGATGAGAGAATTTACGACCGAGCAATGTAAAAATGTAGCATACAGCAAACTCAACGGGTTGGAGAGATGTAATGCTGATCAGTTCGATTTACAGTGCGATAACTTTTGATCATAAAATGTCTGTAAAATGTAGCTACTTGATCATATTTTCTTTACTTGCATCGTTTTTTCTCCACTATTTTCTAAGCAAATATAAAAAATAAACTTCTTTTCTAAGCACTACCAAATTTTAGAACATAAAAAAGGTAAAAAGAAACAACGATTTCATGACCAAAACATATCCTGAACACACATTGTTAACAAAACACAAACGCTCGGCTGAACAGCCTGTATACAGCCGACAGCGGGACAACTGAAAGAAAGAAAAAATATCGTAGCTCGTAATACGAGGCGGAAAAAACGGTTCAACAAGCCGAAAGTGATTTTTCATCCGAGTTAAGGCGAGAGTCATCAAAACATCGCGATAAAGAACAAAACACCGCTAAGTGACTGCAGCGGGGGGCGATAAGAGTACCAGGAGCGCAGCGCGCGGAGGAGGCGGCGCGAGTGGCAGTGAGACGAGAAGCGCACCGGCGCAGGCGGGCAGTGGAACGCAGGGGATCTGGGTAAGGGCGCCATTTGAAAAGTAACTGCCGTTGTGCATTAATGCTGTGGAGCTGCTTTGTTCCCCAAAGTTTCATTAAAAATATTCAGAGAAAAAGTTTCACGATATTTTTCCTGTAGATCATATTTTTTTTAAAGCAAAAATGCTTTAATAACTTAATCCGGCAAAAGAGAGCCTACTAAGTCGTCCTCTACAAAATGTATCATACCCCGCTTCACCCAAAAAGATGTCGGCATTTTCAGTTATAAACCGTTTCTCGTTTCAAGTAACGGGTTTTCTGAAAAGGAACACTAGATCTTTTTCTTTTTTTGTATATATCGTGGCGACTCATTGGTTGAGTCGACAGTTCCACTAACAACCCGCCAACTATTCGCATACGAGTTAAAATTGCTACACACTAGACGGTAACGGGAAAGTTCATTATAAGAAACTTGGAGCAAAAGAAAAATATATAGTGGAAACACTTCCATTGCACTGAGAGCTGCCATACTCGTACGTAGAGCAGTTTGAACCGGAGCCGCGGAACTTTTTGGTGTAAATCTGTCGCTAGTGGGTCGCTACAGCTCCTATATCTAACTATGATGCGCAGAGCCAAGCAGGCGACAGACGTGACCAGCTTTCCTTTCCTTTATTTCGGTTACGTTCCCGGCATACAGAAGCAAAACGTTTACGTTGCCCTACCTTGTTAATAAAATGCATTTTTACAAAATCACAAGATTGTAATCGCACAAAAATTTCGTAAAATTTAGTTTGGTGCGATGAATCACGCGACGAAAACTATACACGTAAACCTTATAATTGCTTAGCAAAACACTATTTTTAATATCTCAATTAAAAAATGGTAATAAAATATAAACAAATTGGCGGGAGTGGCGCAGTCGTGGATCGTGATCGCGAGCAGTTTATCACGCGAGCGAACGCGAACGCAACGTGCGTCTGCTTGCAATAAAGGACGCGAGCTTGCGCGCCTGCTCTCTCTCATTCATAACTCTGTGAATATGTGAAGGCTCGTAAAGGAAAAATAATAACCCGTCACGTATACATTAAAGGGAAATGTTCACTTTATTCATGCAAACTTTTAAATATACATAAAATATATTAAGGCTGCGTTTCGTTAAGTTTGCACGAACGTGTTTTAAAATTTACATCATTAGTATTGTAACAATATTCAGTTTGTAATGTCAACACGCTCGAGCTGTTAAATATTAACGCAATTGGAGTTAGTGCGTCACATTTGTACATTTTAATGTTAAAGTGACGAGATTTACTCGATTCTATAATAGCCAAATTCGATCCAAAATTATGTATTTATTTGACTAGAGGCATGTTTTCAAAGCAGATGCGGTTGTTAACTCGAACGAGGCGGCAAAGGTAGCCCCGGTAGGTATATAGGTAAGAATGCCGGCAATGTAATGTCGCAGGCCCGACAGTGGGTCGGACTCATTACGGCGGGTTCAGACGCCGCCCGATAATTTTCCGAATGACAATGAGCGACAGTCGGCCTTTGTATTAGTTGCGTCGAGCGGCGACCGCGTAATGGCCGAAATTACACCCCCTCTGATTGGTCCGGCGAACTGATTGTGAGCGATGGAGTGTCACACGTTTCTTGCTAACGTGCGCCCGAATCAAACGGTACGACTCACGTACGATACGTAGGTATGTTGTGTGTTGTGAGTGCAAACAGTTGAATGGTACACTCTGACTTCAAATGAAGACTAGAAGAGCAAAGCTAACTTCTTTAAGGAAACTCAAAATTAAAAAATGAGACAAAGATTAGTAAAATCACTTCTCTCTTCTTCTCTGTCGGTATCAATCTTGACATAGCGGTCGTGGTCATCACTTCAGGAGTTGGTAACAATTGCAACACGCCGCTACACCTCTCTGATGATTGCCTTCTTCGTGCATTCGTGCAGTGATGATGAGCCGTTCATTGTAGTTTTTATCTGGTCAGTCCACCTCATAGGCGATCTTCCTTGTTGCCTGGTACCCTCAATTTTTCTCTGAACCTCAAGTCGCTCAATAGCTACCTCCCCTCGGTGACATACGTAACCAAACAAGGTGAGGATACGAGACTGTATCAAAAATGATAAACGTTGCTTGATGCCGCTTCAACACAATAGCTGTTAATTTTTTATTACTACTAGGAAAATATGCAGCCATAAATAAGGTCAACTAACATCCAGTATTACGAGTATTATAGAAACAGTGAAAGTTTCTGCGTGTTTGTTTTTTGTTTGTTACTTCTTCACGCTTAAACGGCAGTACGGATGTGGATGAAATTTGGCACAAGGATGTTGCCATATAATGAAATAACTAATATAGTATTTTCCTTTTAAGTAATTTTCTACTTTCTTGCGGTCGGAACCGCTAGCAGAAAGCTAGTATAAAAATAAGACTGTATTCTTATAAAGTTCCTGGTATCCAGCACAGCGCTTGTATTGCAACGAGTTGTTTACGTAAGAGATAAGAAGATAGCAACTTCCATATTTGAAACCTCAGCATAGACAAGTTTGTACTTACTCATATTTTCTGAATTCTCCATCCGACGTAGTTACGTACAAGTCTCATTTAAACATAGTTCGCAAAAAAATGAACCCAGAGAAATATAAAGTGCTAAACAAATTCTCAACTTATATTTTGTCGATAATGTGTTTACTTTTTGTTGGCAGTCTGTTAGATTTATGAAGCCTACATTTTCTTTTATAAAGATTTCAACAAAATTGACAAGTGTGAGTTTATGCGGCATGTTGGTAGAGGAGTTCGATTTTTTTTATTTGTTCTGCGTGGAAATCGAACCTGCGACACGCAGCCAATCGCTGAACCACTGCGCCAAGTATTCCGTCAGTTATGTAGTTTATATTTTTTCACATATTTTTCTGACTCGGATAGACCGACATTATAGTGATTACCTCAGAAAATAAATTCCTTGACTTTCAGAAATAGTTTTCATTTAAGTTTTGAGGGCATCAAATCAGTAAAAAGGCTTACCTTTACCAGTCAGTTTCACTGATGAACTAAAAAACCAATGCTGCGCAGTTCAAATTGTCTAGACAAGCTAATGTACTCATTACCCTTCTTCGCTTGCCTTTAATTCTCGTTTCTGGAAAATTTGCTGCAGGCTGGTCCTGAACTTGTCTCTCGAAGTTTAGTATAATCTTTTGTTTTAGAAGAAGATTTTCAGAAGTATTATATATTAGCATAGTCGGCCTTTAACGTTCCCCCTACTGGGAACTCAAGCCTCCTCTAGAGGGAACTGCATATTATTGTGTCTTAATACATAAACGACACGAATATAATGACGAAACATTGTATCGAGCCAAATAGTAAAATAAAATAATTTAACAGACTAGTCTAGACGCTCTAATTAGATATCATTTAAAATTGGCATGAGAACATTATTCCACTCAATGTTCACATTAAAATAAATGGCACACGATTTACGTACATCAAAATTCAACTTTAAAATCCTAAAAACTCCGACTATTAGTCTGACCGTCAGCCTCCAGGTTTATCTCAGTGGCGCGCCGGGCGGGGGTGACCTAGCGGCCTGCCCAGCGGGCGGCCAGGCGGACTACATTAGGTCCGCGCCAGCTCTGCGGCTATCGCCGTATAATTAAGTCCGCTCCGTAATTCACTTAGACTTACATGTGTCGATTTGCGCCACAATCATGGCGCATTACAGCTAAGTAGGAAAAATCACGCCACTTGGATTATAGCTTGCGACCAGACGGCTTTGTTTCAAATTGTATGTTTGTGCGCTTTTCTTGTAGTTATGTAACTGAATACTAATTGGATTAAGCTGCAAAAGTTGGGGAGGCTTTAACACTGTCATTAAGTTGATTTTCTTGTTCGATATTAATTAATCAGGATTGATTTCATAATATTAACGGTAAACCAACCATCAAAAGGCTACTCCCATTATTATTTTTGATATAAATTGGTTTAGTCAAATAAAGAATTGTTTTTACCCGATTCTCCTCATTAGCATATGACACTTTTTATTAAATTACATTTTTATTTTACAAATGCAACCCCTCCTCTTTTTCTCGGCGTGTGAATAATTAACTTACATTTTTAATACAAACATGGTTACTACTTTTTTAGGGTTCCGTAGTCAACTAGGAACCCTTATAGTTTCGCCATGTCTGTCTGTCCGTCTGTCTGTCCATCCTCGCTTAATCTCTGTGACCGTTAGCACTAGAAAGCTGAAATTTGGTACCAATATGTATATCAATCACGCCGACAAAGTGGTAAAATAAAAATTGGAAAAAATGTTTTATTAGGGTAGCCCCCCTATATGTAAAGTGGGAGGTGATTTTTTTTTTAAATTTCAACCCTAACGTGTGATATATCGTTGGATAGGTATTTAAAAATGAATAGGGGTTTACTAAAATCATTTTTTTATAATGTCAATAATTTCGGAAATAATCGCTCCAAAAGTAAAAAACAATGTGCCCCCTCCCCCTCTAACTTTTGAACCATAGGTTTAGAAAATATTAAAAAAATCTGAAAAGTAGAACTTTTTAAGGACATTCTAGGAAAATTATTTTGAACTTGATGGACAGAACAGTTTTTGTACAAAAAAGACAAAAGGGTTCTACAAAATAATTTCTGGACTAAGTTTATATAAGTGTATATGTACACTTATTGTGATGGACGGGAAACTACGGAACCCTACACTGAGCGTGGCCCGACATGCTCTTGGCCAGTTTTTTTTTTTATACACAGATTGATTATTTTAATTCATTTAAACATCCTTTATACCAAGTGAAATAAATCCACCGTGTTTATTATGAGTAAGTATCTTTATTTTATTTATTTATTGGACAATAAACAGCTACAATTTACATAATTACATGACATATATACAATATAAAAAAACCTGTATATGAGCGTTTACAATATTGCAACCCACTGTATTATCCACATTATAATAAACATAGGCAGTAAATTCCGCTAGATAAACAAATTTATAGTGGGTACCAATCAAATCATTATTATTATAACGTTTGTTTAAGATTAAATTTCTAAAATTATTTGGTATTTATGAGTTAGTAAACAGTTAGCGTAAGTAATGAGGATACATATGGACAGACGAAGAGGGCGAGTGATATATAAAAGGAAAGAGAGTTAGGGATAGCGTGAAAAGTATGAGCTGATTTCAGCCAGAAACTATCCACGACTGGACGATATGGGCCTAGTAACAATGACTGGTTCTGTACATCTCGTACCCATCGGGGGTCTACAAATAGGAACACGATACACTCAAAGATACCAATCTTATTCACAGACGTCTGTTTAAAGTTAATAGGCTCAATGTTATAAATCAAAATAAATATGTAAAGTACATAACAGACTGTAATTTAGGTCACAATATAATAAGTGCCGACTCCATTCTCGCGCCGAGTTTAGTCAAATCGATCACGTAAAAGCATGACTGTTGCCGTGGGGATAATATTTCATTGGAACTCCTCAGAGAATCCCTCTCCAATAGAAATAAAAAGTATACAGTCTAAATCTTTTCTTTAAGTAAATATAAAACTTCAATATTCTTTTATTGCTCACTTGATTTTTTCGCCGGCTAAAGATTCTGTATTCTTTGAAAGAGCAGTTTAGTCTTCCATTCATCGAAAATGTTTTGTCGATCGGTATATTAAATCATATCAAGTAGAAATAGCATGTTTATTCAGAATGCTTCAGAGCAATAAAAGACAGTCCCGCCCAACACGTCTAGCCGAAACACATAAAACCACAATACTAACATAAATATTACACAAAAACCCGAAATAAAATACACCAATCATAGTGAAGTGTGATATAATTATTGCAGACCATTACAGGTTAGACACGAAATGGCTCAGCATAGTCGCCTACCAAATGCGTGATAGTTACGCTCGCAATCGACTCGCTCAAACGCGGATGTTTAATCGGTGAACGCCCATTGGATTTACGGTCGCTAATTGTTTAATTATTACCTCTGGATCGGATAGGCCTGTACTTTGGACTTCTACACAGAAATACAGAGGCAACCAATGGTAACTATTGGATTGGCCAAGTTTCGGAAACATTGCTCTTAAAGTTCACAAAGAATCATGAAAAATAACATGGGAAAGACACCATACGAAAATCATATATATACATATTGTCTTTCGACAAACTAGGTAGACGACTAGGTCTAGAAATAAATACATAGATTATTTTGGCTATTTTATAATTAAAATATTGTGATAAGTTTTTATTGTCCCTTTGAAAATAAATACTCATAGCTTTTCTGCAAACGTTATAAAGCTGATCAAGTAGGTATTTACTAACAGACGGGAATTCAGAACGAGGTTGTTCAGCTGTTCCTTGTATTATTAAAAATAAAAGGTTGACTGGTAGAGAATGCCCTGTTGTATTAAATTCGACTATTTATTACTTCAAGTTTAAATAAACAAATTCAAGGCATCAAATTTTAGCTTCTTTTTATCTGATACAGTTCTATATAATTATATACGTCACTAGATCGTTGTTGGATTCTGACATCAACTCATTAACCTAAGCAGTATGAGCCCTATCCAGTAACCTTCTGTGACTGAACAGAGGTAGTCTGCGCCTGGAGGCTGAGACCGACACCGGACACAGCTCACTGAATAAACACTCTTCACAATTAGTTGGTATTATGGATAGTCCTCTGTGCAGAGCAAGTGTGGAGTTGGAGGAACTGTAGCGAACATACTATTCGAGTGCACAGACGTCAGTAAAATAAGAACACAAACCTTTGGAGCACCGAATTCATTAATAGAAGCCCAGAGCAAACTGAAAGGACTCATCTGCTTCTGAAAAGAAGTAGGATAATTAGCATAAAGACGGCTGTGGCCTACGCACAATGGTTTTATCTTATCGTATCTTTTAGGTCTAGTTTCAGCACTTAGTCCTTATCGGACCATTGTGCGTGGGTCATGGCGGCCTTTACTCCAACCAGCCCACCTCATTCCAGAAACTGATGAGTCTCTTCAGTTTCCTCAGGGCGCCCAACAATGAAATTGGTGCTCCCAAGGTTCGTGTTCTCACCTCGCTGACGGCTCTCGTGTACTCGAGGAGCATATGCGCGACAGTTTCTTCTGACACCATGCATCCTCTGAACAGAGGGCTGTCTGTGATATTCATTGTGAAAAAGTGAGCAGTTGTTCAGGCAGCAGTGTCCGGTGATGGTCCCTGCCAACAGACGCAGGCTGCCTCTGTCTAGTGTAGTGTAGTAGGACTAAGTGCGAAAACAATGCAGACCACAGAACAGGAGGAAGCAATGTGGGCAATGTAATATAACTCATCGGATTTATTTCTCAAATATCTTTATCCCGTAGTAAAATAATGGAGATTAAAAATTCAGATTGCGTAAGTTAATAGGCGTGTTCTGTTAAGCTTCACATCGCGAGGATGGGTCGGACACGACCCTGCCAATATGGCGGGCGCAGCCCACGCACCGAACGTTATGAAGGCCTTTATGGAGGTTTCTTACACAAATTAAAAGAAGTGTACGAGCACGATTTCGTGTATTTTTTAATTCTATTACAAAACTGAAGGACAATCTTTTTGTCATTTGTCATTTCAGTAGGTATAAATACTGGCATTGATCTAGAGCGCTCGGCGTCAGAGTGGGGATCACTTTGCGCATTCCATACATTGACGAGCCAATCGTCGTCGTCGGGAGGTACGTGCTGCAAGCGCAATGAATGAATCACGAGTGGCGTCTATGACGCGATGCGCGACGAGCCAATCACTGACGCTCCCCGCCCCGCGTCTCACGTCGCATCACTAAAGAGACCCGTTATTTGACTTCTGCGCAACTTGAAGCAAGCGCTCAATATCTGTGCCCGTATTTGTACGTTGATACTCAATGAAATAAAAATATACACAGTTTTCTAAATAAAAAAAAATACACCGTACATCACTCACGTCCTATTAAAGTCAGGGCTAAAATCGCTGCAAAAAATATTTAGTTCCCACCAGCAAAGTTAGCGGAAGAGGGATTAAACGAGCCGCTCTTAACCGCGACCACCTCTCCATAAAATCCAATCAAAGCCGCGTGTGGGCACACTGCAGCCTCTCTCTCGCAAACAAACAGACAAGCGATATTGAAAACTTAATATCCTGAGCGAAATGTTTCGCAGTTAGCAAGTTACGGTGTGTTCGAGTAGGCAAAATGCCCGTCTATCGGACAAATATCCGACAGTCGGACAGGAAGGGATAACCTAGTTCTGCAGAGATTTGTTTCAGCCAGTTTGCAGTTGCACCCGCGTAGAGTGCCTCTAACAAAGCGTCCTCTCGCGCCCCTACCGCCGCTACTCGATAACAACTCGACGGGATCTCGTCACGCACTCACGCCCGCTTACTAATTTCAATGTGTTGCATATTTGCTCTACTACAGATTTACGTTGATTTTGAAAATAATGAACGGCAAGGCCGCGTATTTTATATGTGTAGGAAGCGTTTTAGTTTCCTTCTTGTATGTTTGTAATGGTGTACAATGAAGTATATATGGAATAAATAAATACACAGTTGTATTATTATATTACTTGGTTGTTTGTTAAATATGCTAAATAGGTTCCACTTGAACCATGACCGTGACATCGTCGACATGGTTGATATTTATGTACAGTGTAATTGTGTAAACACAGTAGTTACTTACTCTATCACAAACTTGAGAACTCGGTAAGGCGTATACAATTATTATTTATTTATTTATTTATTTAAAATTTTGTAAATAACACCATTACAGCTAACGCCAATGCGATGTTATTACCAGCTATACATATATATTCAAAGAAATAACCAAATAATAATATATTAACTGTTAAATTGACAAAAAACAACACAACAACAACAGAGTAGATTAATATTATATTGCATGTTTATACAATACTAGCTTTTGCCCGCGACTTCGTTCGCATGGAATAGTGACTTCCGGAAATTTGAGTACTGAATTGATGCCGACTCTTGACCAATAGATGGCGCTGTATGTCCGGAATAAATTTTATTTTTTTATTTTATTTTATTTTTTTGCAATAAAAACTATCCTATGTCCTTTCTCAAGTTCCAAACTATGTCTGTACCAAATTTCACACAAATCGGTTCAGTAGTTTAGGCGTGAAGCAAAGACAGACAGACAGACAGACAGAGTTACTTTCGCATTTATAATATTAGTTTGGATAACATTAATCAACTCAAAACGTTTACTATGTTTATTATGTTTATGAATATCAACAAAAGTCGGTACCTATTGAAAATGATTATTTATTGAATAATATTTAACTACATTTGGGTGACAACGAGGCGAGAACGGGAGCGGCGCAGTGTCGCTGGTAGTTCGGAGGACAGTTTTGCAGTGTCGCGCGCGCTCCGCTCAATCTGATCGTTTTGAGCGAATCAGCCAAGCGAAGTTTTGTGTTCTAAGCGCGGGATTTACTAAATCCAGCTGTATTTCCATATACTGCACTCTGAATATGAAATTCTGTAACTTATTTTTAGTATTGTTCTGCAGAAAATATCTGATTCAATGTAACAGGAAGAAAGTTGAGCGGAGTTTTAGCGAATCGACGACGATAACATTTTATCAATGTCGTTTTAAAAATCCTGTGTTATATAATGTGAATGTTAGTACAGCGCTTCAGGCAATATATGTTTGAGGAAAAATAACTTGCTTTGTTTTCAAAAAAACTGAAAAGCTATAACGACCATAGAAAACATGTCGATGAACTGAACCACAACAAATTGACCTGCTATAATTAAATAGTAAAACAAGCGTGCTCCGAACACTGCAAACGACGCCACTCAATTAGACACACATCATTAGACAAAGGCCGGTAATGCGATTATAAGCTGAACGCATATTATTACAGGCACAATGGCCTGATTGTCTGCCTGTACTGTGGAGTGACACAATTACGATGCTCCCGTAAGATAATCCGCTCGTAATCAGTCGGGTGCACTCGACCGAGTTGCCAAGAGTTGCCGAGCGAAGCCGAGCGGAGCCGAGCGGTGCAGCAGTGCACGCAATGCGTACAGTAGCTGCGTTGGTTGAAGTGCGTGTCGACTACGTCTGAATGACTTTGCTATGAGGTCTATTAAGTTATTATTATACTGAAAGCAAATATCTATCTATAAAATAAACTGAATTTCAAACCGGTTAATGCATACAATTTTTCACAGAATCTTTAATAAACTCATCTGGATTAAATGGGCGCAATAAGCTTTAAAACTTACAAAAAAATATACCTTAGCATTTTGTATCAGTCGATTGATATTCAATAAAGTTTTCTCAGCATTCCGCAAATTCATGTAATTTAAATCTCCAATTTATTTTTCTGCACTAATATAATATTATAAAAAGCTAAAGTTTTTTTTTTGTTTGCGGTGTGTAATCTCTGAAAGTGCTGGTCCGATTATTAAAATTTTTCCACCGATAGAAATCTGATTTATTTCTGAGTGCTTATATTTTATGTACGTGGGCGAGATCGCAGGCAAAAGCTAATAAACAATATTACAAATTCCAATAACCATTGTCTGTAGAAAAACAGAGCAAATGTGTGAAGCTTATATGTTGAGAGAGAGAGCAGATGGAAGTGGGTTAATGCCGCGCCGTACGTTAGATAAGCAGCCTCTAGTGTATGCTCGCCTGGTAGCTCCGAAATATTAACGAGTTTACTTAAATCCTAAAAAAGCAAATTATAAAGTATGGAGGAAAAAGTTACATGGTTGGTCCTACTGTAACACATTTTTGAGTCTACTTTTACAAATCTATTTTTGTTTTAATTCCTGTTAATAAGACGAAGATCAGTGACAATATTACAAGATTAGATCGCTATCTAATCTATTGAATCAGAATGTTTAGTACGGGGCTAATTTTCACTCGCTGGTGATGAATGTATTAGGATAGCGTTTTTTAACGAATTTTAATTATAATGATGGATTCAGTTTACTTTTGTGTGCATACAAAGTACATAATAAATTAACATAACATAATTAATAATTTATTGCCCAAAGAAAATGAAAATAAATGTACTCTAAATGTATCTAAAATCAACAGTGGTGCCCATTTGCGTCAATGTTCTCATGTTTTTGAATAAATCTGTCAATAGCCACTCAATATACGAGTACTTTGTAACTTTCTAAAACTAGGAGCCTTCTATCAATTGGTTCTTACATTACGATAAACGTCAATAAATCTTTCTCCTATTTTATGGTGGGTTTGGGTAATTGGTAGCACTTGGTAACAAGTGGTTGGTCTCAGTACTGAGGGGTGACCACGATCGATTGGACTGTTTCATACATAATTGAACACCGGCACGTGAGGAGCGCTGATCTTAAGTCTAAAGAGCCACAGATCATGTGGGAATAACCCACGGTATCAGGTGGTAAAGGTTTGGTTTTGATATCGCTGAGTCGCATTAGCTTTCATTTGTAACAAAACTATTGCCTGAATAAAAATGTACAATCGATCTTTCTATTCTTTTTTTTTACATTTTTAGCTTTTTGAAAATAAATTTGAAACCTACCAGGACCGAATGTGTAAGAACTTTCGAGTGAGAGAAGAGACAATATTGTTAAGAAACATTTTTTAACATTAGATATTTCGTATGAAAGTTAAGTAGCCATTATTAATAACTATCGCAGTATTATTAGCACTACAAGTTATTCAGTTTCTTTGCCCGCCCCCGCTCATACCTCGGGCCACATATGATCTCGTGTTTGGCGATTGTTAGACCTGCAGATGGACTGCTATTTGTTCGCAGCTCTCCGGCTAATGAATCGTGCGTTATGACGTCATAAGACACGAACACTTCAGCGGATTACACGCCATTCATAGACATATTTCAACGGTTTATGAGATTAAGCGTTGGCGTGATATTAGGAACATTTTGTGAGTTAAATAATGAGACGTTACAAGTATGAAAAGATGCATAATGTTTTAAAATTTTGTCCGAAATTACTACGCCCTAAACAATTCAAAATACATAATTTAGTGTTACGAATATTCTGTTGGAACTAACATAATTTTTCCAATATTTATAATAGAAAACCTTCAACCACATTACTGAATTGCCAGATCTCCCCAAACGCATATTACAAACAAAATCCTTATGGTATTAGCACTAAAAGCATATTCACATTTTATCGCATAAACTCTATCCCTTAATATTTTTTCACGGAATGCATTGTCCGGCGGACGGACTAAGCTCCAACACATTCAATACCCGATACGGACGTTTGCGATGTCAACAGAATTTGCTTCAAAAAGCTTTGTTGGCAGCGTTTTAAGAGCACTGTGTACATCAGACGATTGAGGCGAGGCTCGCTGTGCGCGTAAACCCCGCTTTGTAAGTGTGCAACACAACATGGGATTATATTTTGGATTGATAGCTGCTCAGTGTTTGTGTTGTCACGTTCTGGGGTTGAAAATGGTTTCATAAAATTGAGAATACAAAATCGCTTGGCCTTTTATTATCATGCGATTGGCAAAAATTGTATCTACCTTAGTTAATAGATTCAGCTAATATGTTTTATCTTTATTTTTATTGTTAAGGCCCTACAGTTTCTTGGTTGATCGTCGATTTAAAAAATGTGCCAAAAATCAGTACATAAATATACTAGTCAAAAATGAAGTCTAGACAAAATTTTAAACTTCGATATGCAAAATCGTAAAAGCTCATCAATGCGTTTTTTTTGTGTATTGAAACAATTACTTACGTTAAATAAAGTTTCAGCATTTTTATCTTTCTTCCCCTCTCTGCAGTAAGTTCTCGAGCACCAAAGCCGCGTCTTCTCAATTCCGAGTGTCTGCTTGTTATTCCGGCGCCCGTCGCGAGGTGCTCGGTGGCGAGGCGATGCCATTACCTGTTTGTTTCTCAGCTCCAAGCTACCAGGCTTGCAGCCCCTCTCAATCGATCCCACTGTAGTGGAACAGCTCATTATGGAAAATAGTTGGCTTGCTTTTTATTTAAATTGCTCTTGAAGGAGGTTTGAATCGAGGTAGCGGAGATATGTTTTCAGTCAACATATTTTGTTTAGATTCCTTTGATGTTGAATTTACATGTATTAGGAAGAACATAATTTCGTTGTACTCGACTAGTATGTCTACCTCGTCTAGAGCATCTTTCGTTCATATTATAAGGCATATCTGTCTTCATTTTTATAGATTAGTATATTTTCTACTGGATATTTTTATCAAGCAAAGGCACACTGTAGAATAAAATGAACGTTGGTACGTGTAACATTGGCCTGCGGTGGCGAGCACGACAGATCAAAATTGACAACAAATAACAGCTCTGTAGTAGATTTTCGCTGCATTTTAAAATATTCCGCTTCGGCTTTATTCAGTTTCATATTTGTCAAAATTTTTGCTTTAAAATTGTGAATAGCACCAGGGATCTGACATAGGCATGAACAAAATTATAATAGACAACAATATACGTATTTTTTGCAAACCAAAATCCGTGTAAATATGAAACTTTGCGTCACGACAGACTACATACGTCATTCTCGTGTCGCATTACTCCAATTCTCTGTCCCGCTATTGACATTTACAATTATGCAGCACATTTGCGAGAACTCGGGTTATGGATATTTGTGACAAAATACTTATTCTGTGACCATTGAAATTTACATGAATGTAAATAGTGACGCATGTCATGTTGTAAACTCTGAGTGTACATATAAAGGGTATAATGGAATTTAACGGTCATTGTGTTTAATTTTAAGGATATAATTTTAACAGAATTCAAGTTCTATGTTTCAATATTTTCTATCAGTTAATTTGAGAGTTAACATGAGTAACTAGTAGCTAACAACTACTATTCGCGTGATGCATTAGTTAAACAATGAGAGGCTTATTGTTTTAGCTAATCCGCTCATGTCGTACCTACAAGTCATTACTCACGTCAGAGTTGAATTAACTTTCAGCAATCTGCGTTTAATGTGATTGCAAGTAATGCTTCTCCACTAATTGTAATTCTACTAAACCATTATCTATATCTATTATCATCAAATTACTAATCAAGATTAAGATCTCAACCCTGCATTTGTCGCACGCCCTAGCTGACTTGAGTGGTCACGTGGTGGAACTGATATTAAGAGTATCTACTTAGTAAAACAATCTTGATGATGATCAAGGTTGTAGAAGTATATAATAACACGACAAAAAAGAACACTTTTAACAATTATGAACTTTTAACATAATAATTATAAACCCACCTATTTAGCTTATAAAAATAATATAACACCATGTTTTACGGCTTAATGTTTGATATTTTGCGTCTCTAATAGGGATAGTATGAGCTATAAACTGACAAATATGCACTATTACTAACCTATTTACGACAGACAAGTCGCAATATCCACTTACGATTAACTAGCATCTTCCAGTGGCTTTGCCTGCGTGAACCTCGAAAATATATAGCCTATGTCACTGAGTGATAAAGTAGCATTCTATTGTGAAAATAATTTTTAAAATCGGTCCAGCTCCTAGTTTTAAAATTTATTTAATACAATCAAAAATAAAAATTTCTCTTTGTAATACGAGTATTAGTAAAGATAATTCAGTCTAGGCAGTGCTGGTAACGTAAAAATCTAAATCAAATACATATATTTACTCGCGCGACCATTGCAGCGTTAATATGACTTCTAATCGCCAGTAATTTGCGAGGTGCAACATGACATTAGGTCTTTGATTTACTGGTCGAAGCCGGGGGATGTATAAATAACAAAGTTAATGTTCATTGCGGGTTCCAAGAAGCCATCGTAGCCGTGAAGACGTCAACGACCCGTCAATGCATGGCTGTCGTGCGCCGTTTGTCGCGCTCACCAAATATTTAATTCAGTGCTCAGTGCAGTCGATACTGCTCTAATGGAGCCACTCTCCACTTGTGTGGTAGAGTTTATTTATCTAACGTTTGCTTTATGTGTTAAAGGTTTTATTTACGTTAAACGTCTCTGATGATATATAATAGCGCACTTAATTGGCAAGACAAATAGTCTACTTAATAATACACACACTTAAAACTTACACAAGTCCAAAAAGATTTCTCAGAGCGATTACAATATAGAATGTAATACAAACTGAACTACAACTCGTGGCTGAAGTTTCACAAACATTACATTTAATGTAATCTAAGTACAACATAATACATGCACTACTCTACAAACAAACATTAATATTTATGCAAATATCAATTAACATATTAAAAGGAGTTTATAAGCAAATGTAGCGAGCGGCATAAATCGGGCGGCGGAAGCAGCGATGAATCATGCGGTGACGTTTGTGGAGGTACACGCTACACGAGCACACACGCCGTGCGAGAACACCGAGCACACAGCGCACGTGTACTGGTGTATTGTGCTGTGTCGCCTCGGCGTAAACTTCACTAGGGCTGGGGGTGGAGTTGTGATTGTGAAGACGGTGGAGTTGTGATTGTGAAGACTGGGCTCATGTGTTAATCATGATCTGATAGTGTTACAGTATGTGTTACTCGTGTTAATGTAAATTAATTTCATAAGTGCCGTGTGATGACTTTTAATAACAACATCAAAGGCTACATTGTTATACTTTTTACCAAGGAGACCCCACTTAAGTAACCTACATAAATTAATATTTTACATGGAATGACGCTTTTATATTATAACATTCGTATTTATATTATAACAACTGTTAAAGATCTACCAATTACAACCGAGAATAACAGTGTAAATTGCCTTTCGAAGCACGGTAGGTACGTGACGAATTGTGCGTGTCGATCATTGGACCAACCTCATCAAGCGCTGCCTAACTTCGAAGATGAACCCATACCACTGTTACGAGTTACCCGCGAGCCCCTGCGACGTAACCACTCATTGCTGCAATATTTGTCTTCATTTCAGCCGCTACTGCGTCTTCCCGTACCATGTTTCCTGGCAGAGAACTTACGACGCTCGGAGCCGCATACGACGCCACGTGTATGAACTAGTATAAAGTTCATGATATATAGCGTCTGAACTTTATCGTGTCGACGTGTACTTTTCCCGTGAACTACTTCCGGCTCGTAAAACTAATATGTATCTCTTACTAGACGCGTTAAGGAGCCTCTAATTTTAAACTTTAAGAGACATTAACTAGGTAACTATGTGTCATCTCCTTAGCGTGACACACCCTTTGCGTGTCACTCTTTGACTGACTAAATCCCACATGTAACCTTCAGCAGGCTGCCCTCTGTGTTACAGATCACAGTATTCCTATAAATTCCCCGTGGTTCTAATAGGTATCAACCCTACTGGGCCTCTATGGTTTTACTGACATATTTTTGAGGCGTGCGTCAAACTCTACGCGCCGTTGATGACTCGAACTCGGTCTTTACCACACGGCTGGACGGTGAGCAACCCGTTGCACGTCGTTCGATTCACAACGCCGGGGATGGGTCCTATGGTGCTAGCTGGGGCGTAAAGAAGATATCCGTTCCCTCACAATTTTGGGCATCTTCTTCACTTGCACTACAGTTTCGTAGATGGAAATGACTGTATTCCATTCCCTTTTGCTCTAGTTCATGACCTGATCCAAAACCCAGCGCAAAAAGTCGCCTCTGCAAGTCGCTTCTACGATGACACGATGGTGTTCCGCCTATATAGGGCACACTTCTACCCTAAGATCCACCGTGTTTTCCAGGCAGTCTCCACAAAGGTGGAAGAAAGTGCGGTGAGGATCTGCGTCATGCGGAAAGTGAGAACGCCATGACGTCTCTCCGGCCACTCTTCAAAGAGGCGATTACCGCCGTGATTGTGGCCTACCCAAGTATTTCAACTACTGTATTCAAGTCCTGTTTCTGGTTTTTACTACTAAATTAATTTATTTATAAGTGTCAAAGCATATAGTGACCTAACTGGTTAGACAGAGTGCGTGTATATACGCACGTAATCATTTGTATCATTACAAGTTTTACGTTATGTGCTCCTAGTTTTGGATGTCTCGACAAGAGTTTGAAAAAAATCAACATCTAAATCCTTGACAATTACCATTGTTTAAAAAACAAACAGTATCTAGTTATCCTCCAGTACAAACTAAGATACATTTCTAATTAGGCGATTTGCAGAATCCATCACAATTCCTTGTTTATTGGAAGATATAAAGTTACACTGCCTAAAGCTATAACATCTTATTTTTCCTTTATTTTTAAGCACGGTTGATTGTATGATGTAAGGTTTTTTTTTAAAGGAAATGTTATTATTATGCGGGAGAGTCAATCCACCACATTATCTCAGGTGTTTAGCTACCGGAGCATATTTGCATACGTAGCCAGGATTATCCATCTCCAACTTGCTCTAAAATACTCTTTTCTGGAGCCGAAAGTGCCGTACCACAGGCATGTGCCCGACCCACTCCTTGATAATGGCCATATCTCATAGTTCCGGGATCGGTCCATCATTACTGATAGAAGCATTGTAGCCAATAAGCCTAACATAGTGGACCAAATTGAGCAGTCTGTAGTGGCCTAGTGGTAATGGCTCCGATTAACGAGTTGTGGGTTCACGGGATAATCAAATTGCATAATATTACTTCTTACGTCTAGCTTCTAAAGAAAGTCCAAAAAACATTCCTTAGATTCTAACTAAATAAGGTAAGAAATTATTTGGATACTATCCATTTTTAATATCCTACAAAATTTTTACTCGGAATGCTGAAATTTAACTCTCTGGAAGTAAGGCGTTAAGATAAAGATGAGATGAGTTGCTCAGCCGGTGAGGTTGTTTGTTCCTCCTGTACCTAAACAGCACCTCAGGCCGCGAACACACCGATTGTTAGCTGATCCTTTATCGCAGACAGTGTCAAGAGCTAACTCGCCGCTCGTTCGTGCGCTTTCTGTGCTTAATGCTCTTCTGACTCTAACACCAGAGTGTGACTTGTTTGCTGGGAGATGGATAGATGTGTATCGTGAATGTCTGAGGTTTTGTGAGAGGATTGATGCAAAATAAGTAAACATGTTATAACTTGAAAAAAATAAATAAATTTTTATCATCACCAGCCATTTTAATGTTCCCACTGCTGGGACTCAGACCTCCTCTCTAGGAGAGGGTATGGGCCGTAATCCACCACGCGGGCCCTGTGCGGGTTGGTGAATATCACATGTCTTCCAATTTTTGTTCTTGGACATGTCGGTTTCCTCACGATGTTTTCCTTCACCGTTTTGAGAGCAGTGGTAATGAAATAAATTACACAAAGTAATGCTCCTGGCAGGGTTTGAACCCGCGACCTACAACTCGTAAGTCGGAGCCATTACCACTCGGCCACCACTGCTGTTAATATAATATAATTATTATCATACAAAGATAAAATATTATATCAACAATCAATACCGTAAAATCTTCTTGTTCGTTCAACAATCAGGTTATAAGAAGGCGTACCTACTTAACTACATCAATATAGTATTTTAAGAGAGTAGTCTGACATGCTCTTTCGCTTCATCATAGAGTGAGAGAAGTCATTTGATGATTTATCGCCTCAAAAAAAAACTGCTTTTTTTTATTATTATGTATGGGCTCGCGTTTGACTGAGATAGTCATATCTGATGGTAAGCGATGATGTGGCCGATGATGGAGCATGCTTGCCTAAAAGTAACCTATTCACTCTTGACTTAATGACCCCTAGGTTATAGCTGTCAGGAAATACATAAAAAGACAGTTTTTTTAAGTTCTAAAACTCTGACTATGGTAGGTATCAGAGCCTATGGTATGTTAAAATTCACTATTGGATAGAATAGAAATACTTTTATTCGGGAAATATAACCAACAATGACTGAGCAATTAAAAGAATGAAAGAGCCTAATAAAGCAAGCGAATATTGATGCAGTCATCCAACCAGCTCACAAACCTGTTCCCCTGGTACTAATTCCGAACTCTCTCGTACCTCGTCCGCGGTAACAAATGAAATCATTCATCATCCGCCGCTGTCTTACGCGACACTGTGGCGTTTTTCGCATTTGCATCCATATCTGAAGGTCGTTTGTTTGCGGCGACAGCCATTTGTAATAGCAGGCGAATATTAGCAAGACAAGCGTGACGTGACGCGTGACGAGTGACGTCAGGCGGTGACGTCACGTGACAGCAGTGATTTGGTTACAGGTGTAATTGGATTTGCCGTTGTAATTGGCCCTTTGAAGATTGTCGGTGTTTTGGATGTTTAGGCTTTGATTTTGATAGCCTGTCTCCTTATAAGGTATATGTTTATGTAATCCCAAAATAGGGATGCCAGATATATTGAACTAGCTGTGCCCCGCGGTTTCACCCGCGTTTTTCTCGTTTCCGTGGAAATACCGAGATAAAATATTGAATATAATTGCCTCCCTCAATAAATGGACTATTGAATATTTAAACAGTTTTCAAATCAGATCAGTATTTCCCAAGATTACCGCGTTCATAAATGTATTTATTATACTCTTCAAAGATCATATACTTACAATCATCAACAAATATATTTCGAAAAAGATTATTACAGGATTTTATGTTGATAAAAAACTCTATGGCCCATAACTCATTAATAGGTACCAACTCTTAACATCTTACACACGTGATAACTTTTAAACGAAATATCCGATTGAGATGAAACAAAAAGTATTTTACTTCTACATAAATACTCTTGATAACATAATGCTTAATTTCGATAAAGATTAATATTACGATACATATATAACGTAGTTTTTTTTCTTCAGACGATTTAATAATTATTTTGAACACAAAATCGGTTATTGTGATTAAACCATGATAGCTAGATATATGTTCTCGCAGACTTTTTTGTAGGTCTTAATGGGATCTACAACCCCATTGTACATCATTTTGTTCTATTGTCAATAGTTTTTGCAGCGCACGCAAAAATAAGTTTTCGATTTTACACCTTGTGTTACAAAATAGCAATTTTATTACGGATCCCTAATTTTGAAAAGAAAAAACCATAGCCTATAGCCTTCCTCGATAAATGGACTACCCAACACTGAAAGAATCATTCAAATCGGACCAGTAGTTCCAGAGATTAGCGCGTTCAAACAAACAAACAAACAAACAAACAAACTCTTCCGCTTTATAATAGTAAGTTAGTATAGATTGCTAATTGTTCTCAGGAAGAATAAAATTTTCCTCTATCTTTATACTATTAACTCCTTTTGTTGTAGTAGGTATGTCTGCAAGCCGTTCAAAATATCACTGATGTCTAACTTTACTTTGACATTATAACGATCGAAATCGTATATTTTATTTAGTTTTTCAGAGTAAGTACTGACTAAAAACTAGTCAATATCACTTATTATGTATGAGCAATTTATTTGTAACTAATAACTAAAACATAGTTTACAGAAAATCTAGCCATGAACAGGCGTCACGCATCACACGTTCGAATAATGTTCAATAAATAGTCGAATGTTATCAATAACCGTATTAAATGATATAACACCAATTGCTGTTGCTATCGTATACATGAAAGTGTCGAAGCTACATAATGTCACCATTCATTTATTGAAAGGACAAAGTTACCATCTTGAGTATTACAAATTCCGGACGTATTTATAACATAATGGATCTATGACGTTCCCACTATACGGGGCTGCTCTTTGTGAGAAAGAGAGCGCTTTGGATGTCACATGGCTTCAAAGATCTGGTTGGTCTCAAAAGATTTAAAAATATTTAATACCGAACGTTAATAAATACATTTATCATAAGACAGTCCGGTGTTATCTTTCAGTTACAGATAACGCTTCAACAAATAGGTATTTATCGCTTCATGGTCCACTTCGTCGGCCCTCGGCTACCCACGCTGATTTTGTGACATTTGTCGTTCTAGCTAAACAGTACGTACCAGTAACACCTACATGATTGGCAATGAAGATATTCATAACCAATTGTATAAGCGTTTGCACGGTTTATGCCAAGGATTGCTAATTACTTGAAATTCGGCTGATGCGTGGTATAAGATTGACAAGTCGTGGGTAAAAATAGGTCAGAGCGACTCCTCTTTTAAGGGTAAGCTTTGTACAATACATAGTTATCGCTATAGTTCGGCACACATGATGGCATATATTTTATTACACAAACACCTTTTACACGATTTTCGAATTTTGTTGAGCGATGTGACACAAACAGGTCAGTCATACAACGTCCATTAAAATTATGGGGTACACAGAAGCGTAATTCCATATTTGATTACGTAGGTAGCTCGAAGTACTTTTTGCTCGATATGCCTGCACATTTTGAAAGGGAATTTAAATAGAAAATGCTGCCAGCTGAAAAAAAATAAACGAAAGAAACAGAATGACCAATAGGGGTTACAGGTACAAGTTTCTATAGCATACCATCTCACCTGAATTCCGAAAAGGATCAGCATACGTATATACCTTTAGGAAACCCATAGTAGTTATAAGTCTTATGTAATGGCCTCTTGCCAACAATCGGGCTATTTACAAATCAGACGGCGAGTTGCTATTAAGAAATTCTAGAAGAAAAACCCTAGAAACGAAACTAGCTAGAAACTAGACAGCAACAGCAGTAGCACAGAAATCAATACTTTATTGTATTCCACATTATGTACATAGGTAGTGTAAAATATGTAGATAGCAACTAGGAGACTAACGAGGCAATCTTTAGTTCTAAATATTGATCAAGAATCGACACACCTCATTACATCAATAAATAGGTCATGAATAAGAAATGAGACCGTACGCCTAAGCTCTGATAAATTAATTTTAATATTAAGCACGTTCGCCTAACATCCAATAGGAAGGCGCTCTCTGTAACCCTCCTCACTAAATACTAAATTATCTACGTAGCTCACAGATTATAACTATGTTGAAGTTTATTGCTTAATCAGGAATGTAAACACCGCTTTTAGGATATCTATGTAGTTTAACTCAACTGTTTACGTAGTGTTAACTTAGTATCGAATAGCATTAATCTATTCTAATAGCGTAGTGCTTATTTTATTATAAACTAGCTTTTGCCTGCAGCTTTATTCGCTTACATATTAAAATATAGCCTATCACTCTAGAATATAGCAGCTTTCTATCGGTGAAAAAAATTTTGCAATCGGACCAGTACTTTCAGAGATTATTTCCTACAAGCAAAAAACATAAAAACAAACAAACATTAGGTATCTCTTTATAATATTAGTGTAGATTGATACATAAAAACAATGCTTATAGAATAGATGAGTGTCACCATGGCTGGATTACATGAACATTGTCATGGTACGAAACTTAATACGGCTACAAAAGAGGTGACTATAATGGGAATTGATACGTGGACAGGCCACTCAGAATGGACCTCATCAGAAGGCTTAAAATCACTCAAAAGACAGAAGAGCTATGCTTTGAGTACCTAATTGATAATAATAAAGATATAAAGCTGGAGAATTAAAGATCCGAAACACGAAAAAACGCCATTTTCAGTGGCATCAAGCCACTTTACCTAAACGCGTATTGCCCACAAAACAGATGATGGATGAGGCCGAAAGTTTCTCGCGTAGTGATAGCGTACAGGAAGCTTATAAGTTTGACATAATTCAAAGTAAAAGAAATGACTTTGTTTGTGCGAATCATTGTTTGAACTTTAAAGACGAAGACACATCGGAAGGACGATAAAGCAACATGAACAAATTGTTCGGCACACCTTACGACCTCCAGACGACGCTGTTGATGACAGCTCGTAACATGTCCCACACACGATGCATAAATTCTTTCATCAGCCGCGGCGAAAACATTGTCAAATATCCCTTTCATGTTTACTGGCGAACAAACAAGTTTGTTTGGCTCCAGTCAAACGACCCCTTCACATTATTTACGATGTTGCCAAAAAATTACCTACTGTGCGGGCGTACGTTTCAGCCGACAAAAGAACATAGTAAAAAGAAGCTTCGAGAATTACTAAAAAAATCTAATACGACGCACGGAAATAATAGACACGCACGCGCTGGTCTTACACGGCGAAGGCAGGCCTCGCAGCGGCGTCATGTTTAAATTTGCAATTCAACTAGAGCGGCTAACTACGAGTACGACACCTCCTTCCATATTATTATTTGATAAACAAATATGAAAATGAAGAACAACAGAGCTGTCGCTGTCGCCATGTACGAGTATAATGGAGCCGAGTCAAGGCGTGATCGATGTGTCAATATACCTAAATTCGTATAATATTGGAACTATGAAAATGTCACAAAAATACTGTACCAGGATCGTAAATAATGACTAACATTATTATATTAATTATATCGTACTGGAGATTAATGTTATAGCTAGAACTGATCCAAATAATTTCATAGCACCTAGCGTTAAAACTCACTAATGGTTTTGGAGTGATCCAAAAAAGCCCTAGAATGCAAAGGACACCTGAAGCAACACGGGTGGGTTTTAGTCAGTAAAAGTGTGACAATCTCTCTCGCTTCGCTTAGAGTAGGAGCACAGATGATATCCCACATTCAAAAAAAATACTAATATTTGTTTGGTTACTAAAAGAGTTATGAGGTGAACAGTGATATGAGAGAAAAGGGTGTGTTGGTTATAGCTTGAGACAACAGGCACATCCCACTACTAGTCCCAAAATAAAAACAATCAACACTTTTTATTCACAATAACATATTCATAGAAAGTCAGATTTCCTTTTTAATGTTTAACTCTAAACGTATGAAGCCAGAAACCCTGTAGCGTGGAAAATAAAAGGCAAGGTAACATTTAAGCAAGGCTAACTTTGCCAGTAATAAGTGAACTGACTGTAGACTGTGGGCTATTAGCCGCTGGCGCAGCTTCCAAGATGATGGAGATATTATATTATTATTCAGAGAATCGACGGAGCAGCAGTAAGCCGATTGCCTGATAAACCTAAATGAAAATCTGAAGCGGCGCGTTTCTGCATGGCTTTCTTACCGAGCGTAAAATAATATCTTACGATGAAAATAAGTAGTTGTGAGGCTACACAATACGGTAATATATGTGTGGAAAAATGTCAATAGTTTGCAAGACTTAAAATAAACTGGTAAACGAGCGTATTGAGCTAGTTTTTCTCTACAACAAACAAAATCTAGGGTAATGTCATTATTATATTCCTAGAACGGAACTTTATGAGGGTTTATAGGTAAAGCGAATATTTTAGCAGTAGCCGAGTAGGTTAACATTTACGATATCATAAAAACAAACTACATTATTGTTCAGCTGAACAAACTATTCTATACTTCCATACATACCTATATGATTTAGTTATTTGTTTTTTATAACTATAGTAAAGTCTTATTGAGCCGTGCTCGTAAATATCAAGATGCAGGCACTGATATACGCCGTAATGTGCCGTTTGTGCTGTTATGTGCCGTTCTGTGCCGTGCAAGTGGCCGGTGGTCGACACTCATACAGCTACTACATTATTGCTCTGTTGAGTTCCGTTCCGAATGCCGACATTATTTCCCTACATGTTTATTGTTTGTATTTCCACATATATAAAATGATTGAATGAAAGTAAAAAGTAGCGGTTTATTAATTTCTGGACACTGACTCTTTATGAAACAACAATAAATAGTTTTATTCGTACATTCTTTCAGTACGTAGAGTGCGATCTGCATAGTTACAATTAAGAGAGATAATATTATTGAATGCTAAGATACTAATGTCCATATAACAATTGAAACAGCGTGATGATAACTTATGATTTAAGAACTCAATTTTAATCTCATTATGGCAATGGTATTAGATGTTCCTTTTACCCTATTGTATCACAAAGATTTTACAGTCTAATACAAAAGTAGAAATAACTACAAAGATATCATAGTGGAAATAGAACTGGGATCAGCTTAAAAGTGTACTCTGATTTGATTAAAGCCGTCCTCGTGCAAGCTAGCGAAGGGAGCTCAGCTCGAGCTGTTTCTCTGAAGTTGCTCTGCCCTCCCTTGTCATAATAAATCCTGTATGAAACTGTATGGTGGCGGCCACGTCGTGTTAGACGTATTAAAAACAAACGAGTGGACAACAACGTGCGCGGCTTTTATACGAAATAGTGACAAAATGTTTTTGATGTTCAGGTGTTAAAAATATTTAATTTTTAATAACCAATATTTTTTCTGTTTCCCTGCCTGTTATTTAGAGTTCCTTATGTACCCAAAAGGTAAAATCGGGACCTTATTGCTATCACTCCACTATCCATCTATCTGTCACTCTGCGTGAAACGTGACAAGTAGATAGTTGAAATTTTCACAGATGATGTGACTCGGTTGCCGCTATAACAACAAATATAAATATATTGAAGTGGGACTCCCATACATCAAAAGTGATTTTTAGGCTGTAGTGTCTAATAATCTATAGATAATGGTACGGAACCCTCGTGCGTGAGTCCGACTCGCACTTGGCCGGCTAAGTCTTATTATTTTGTAAAACATGAGACGAAAACTGTAAAAAAAATTCCACATAATATCACCTTCGAAACCACGAGAAACTCTTTCAAATACAATAGCAATTCTGCGATCACAAATCGAATACCAACTTCAAAGTAGGTAAAAAACGTGCACCGTGCGTGCTCACACGTCGGCCGCGCCATCCGCCGCCGCCGCGCAGCTCACGGCTCAACACGTCGAAACAATGTTTAACTCTGTGAGGAATGCTCGGCGCCATATTAGAATGGCGACTTGAATGCCACCACTGACAAAGGACCACTGAACGTCATTCGCGCCGCGCAGAATACGCAATGAGCAGTTTCAGGGAAATGGTTCACGAGCGAATGAGTGAGTGAGTGGGAGCTGATTAGCAGGATTTTGGATCTGTCCTTTAGTCGATCGCAGTATATATGATTAGGAAATGCATTTTGTGTTAATTGAAGAAAAATTGGTCATACCCGTTACGTTTGAAATATTCGAAAATAAGTTCTTTATTTAAAGTTTTAGAGAATACAGTAAACTTTACTGTACACCAAAAAAGTAACATAAAGAAGCTGAAAACGCTAAAGCTAAAAAATGTTTATAGTGTAAAAACAAGTGTATATTGGCGTCCACAGTACTTTTTAAAGTTATTTAGGATTATTTAGGTTTTAATTTCATTTATCGAGTGATCTATCTATAATCATGTAGAAGGCTGCTGAGCAGTGAACGTAGTGGCCTGATCAAGTGCCTGTTTGCTGAAGATGTGGCGCGTCACGTGAAGTCGTCAAGCGGAAGTAACAGCTATTCAAAACGGTTTATTATAATTACACACTTAATTATCACTAGAATACAGTCCCGCAATTAATTCCCAGCGTGTTATACTCGTAATTATCCAATTAACAATTCACTTAATGCGGCACATTAATTATAATCAAAAACGTTAAAAACACAAGCGACGATTTGAATACTAAAATAATAACCGGCAGAATGTTAAAAGTGTAACATTTCATCGTATAAATAAAATCTCTCGTTACATTTTTGTATTTTTTCTTTCCCTTTTGAATTTTCCACGTAAGCGGTTACACATTAAAATCATGGAGCATGTGAGGTTTCGTATGATTAATGGCCGCTGCCGACACTTAATACAGCCTATTTATTCTAATGCTCGCGAACATAATGTGCCCACCGGACCCGATACAATACAAACCTCATGATAACACATTCATACGAATTTTGGTTCAATGACCATATGAACAAAGTTGACATTCCTATGTCAGATAATGGCGATGTACGTACACAATAATGAAATTTATTTACGGTACGCTATAACTGAATATAGCAGCTATTTATTATGACTTTGGACGAAACTAATACAAGTAAATAAACTACAGCGTATACAAAGACTATACAAAACGTAACAATTTAAGTATAAAAGGTAATATTAGGAGCATTTATTAAATTATTTACGCACCTGTAAACATTGAGCGTAGGTTACCGCCCACGTCAGCTACGTGTTATGAGTAAATATTTTTACATTGAATTGTGAAAAAATTCGGCAAGTTTTAGAAAACTCTGTTTTACGTAAAGTAAAATCTACACTAATATTGTGAAGAAATAAAGTTTGTTCTTTTTTGTTTTTATGTTTATGGTTTTTTTTTTTTCTAAAAGCTACAAGGATGGATTGAAAAGTTCGCGGCCTCAGCAAAAAAACAATATAAAATATAAACAAAAGTAATTTTATTTTTTCACGTAATCTCCACTTAACACACTTCTTCCATCTGGTTTCCAACGCCTGTATGCCATTCATAAAACAAGTTTCTTCAAGGCCCTTAAAAAAAGTCACCCACCGCAGCTTCGACCTCCTCATTTGATGAAAATGTTTGACCTCCAAGGTGTTTTTTAGGTTTGGGAATAAATTAAAGTCTGAAGGTGCCAAATCAATATAATATAGGAATAGGCGGGATGGGGCAGTAATTCAAAGCCACAATCAAGAATTTGAGCAATAAATTCAACAGACGTGTGAACGCGTGCATTATCCTGATGGAACAACACTTTCTTGCCGAGTAATCCTGGCCTTTTTTCTTTGATTGTTTCACGCAAACGACGTAAAAGGGTGCAGTAATAAGCCGAGTTTATAGTTTCACCTTTTGGAAGGTAGTCCACCATGATGACACCCTTAGCATCCCAAAAAACTGACGCCATAACCTTGACAGCTGACAAAATTGCTTTGGCTTTTTTTGGAGTCGGTTCATCAGGTTTTTTCCACTGCTTAGATTGCTGTTTTGACTCTGAAAGCAACTGAAAGCAATCTGGGTACCCACCGCGCAGAAATCTTAGAAAATCCAAGTTCATTGACTATGATGTTTTGTGTTCATTCATACGAAATGCCAATAGTGTCTGCAATCTCCCTGATGGTCAATCTCCGATCTGCCAATATCAGATCACAGATTTTCCCGATGTTTTCTTCAGTCGTAGACGTCGTAGGTCGGCCGGAGCGAGGGTCATTTTCAATACTCTCTCTTCCGCGTATAAATTATGCAACTCACTTTTTCTCAGTCGTACACGACGGAGCAGATTCGAGACATATCTTCGTGAATCTCTTTTGGAGTATGTTTTTTTAAACAGGTATTTGATGACCGCACGTTGCTCAATTTTCTCCATTCTTTAAAAACGCTGCACTTAGTTAGGCTCACAAAATTGAGTCCAATTTAAAAACAGATAATGCTATTGCGATAGAATTTCACAATACGACAACCAGAGAGTACGCAAATCGAATGAGTTTAGTTAAAATAGTTCAAGTATTTATGTGTTAGGCCGCGAATATTTCGATCTACCCTCGTAGTACAAAATAAATTAGAGTGAGAATCGAATTTTCGAACATCTAAAGTGACAAAAGATAACCCAAAGGGCTCCCCCACAAAACTGACAGATGCGATACGATGCCACATCGCAAAATCCTGCGATGATTCAGGTAACCATAATATGTGCGATGTGCACCAAATCGCAAGTTATTGCGTTGTATTATTAGATTACGATGTGGTGTCACACCGCAGTTTTGAGTGTTGGACCCTGATCAAACCGCCTACACGTAGCTAAACTAATATTATAAAAAAAAACAAAATTGTTTGTTTGCTTACAGATCTTACCTAGCCTCATGTAAACTGTTCTACCGTTAAGTGCCGACAGCTGTCAATATATCTAGAAAAGTCGAATAGGCGATCTTTCTTTAGTTTTATTATTAAAAATCGATTCTTTTAAGAATCGTATGTTGTGGGCCTTGAAAGCTGGTGTTTTATTGTTTAACTTTAAACACTAGGATTTTCTAATACTATTGCTTACATATTTTCTGAAGATACACATACCGGGTTCCCGCAATCTTTACCAGGTCAGGTCAGGTGGATGCGAAACACACAGTACCGTTCATTGTGGTGTCTCTTGGGGAGACCTATGTCCAACAGTGACTTCTTTTAGCTAAAATTACGATGATACATACTCATATAAAATCATAGGTATATTTAAAACTATGGTTATTGCGACACCGATTCACCCCAGGGTGAATCGGTGTCGGGAGTTTTTGGGGGTTTACGGGGGTCAACCCAGTACTAGTTTAAACTGTATTACGGTGGGACAGTATTCCTCCAGTTATACATCCGATTTAGACAAAAATAATTAGACAATACAAATTCATTTAACTAGTTATACAAGTAAAACTATATACCTAACACAGCATTTCAAACATACATAATTATATGTTTACATAATTTTGCTATAAGATGTCTCAACTATTTCCATATTGCTCACGGTCCACAGTTGCCGGCGTCGCTCGTCGCACTTGTTAACGACCTTCATAATAGAAAGAAAGGAGTTTGTTAGAATTAAATTTATCTCGAAAAGGTTTTTATTAACCTAATTCAAGGGGCTTAGAGCGCAGAACCAGCAGTTTATTACAATTAGGCTTGAGTTATTCAATGTTCCGGCTGCGAGATTTTATAAATATTTCTATTGGGTGAGAGACTAAGAGTAAATAAGGGTTTTGTTCAATAAAATTATCATTTAATATACACCAAAATACTTGAAAAAATAGGATTTACTTTTTTATTCAAAAGACATAGCCAAACGCGAATACTAAGAATGTTGTTATGTGTCAGGTGCGTTAACGCTTGTAATAAAGATAACACAAAATTTTGTACATTGCTAATTATGTATATTCCAATAATACCTATTATATAATATCTGCCAATGCCTTAACCTTAACTGAGGTTGCTAAAAACCTCTCAACGAGGATGTTCTTTTCTTTTCACACTTCATAAAAACACTTTTCACCAGGTTCGTTTTCACTGCACTCGACCGGGAGTGGCGCGGCGAGGCAAAAAAAGCGATGCACAGTTGAACCTTCAGCGGTTATGTAGCCAATAAAATGGCCCATCCGAGCCGAGCCATGCTCGGATGCTACGGTCGGGAGGAATAATTAACATTTTCCATTTCAAGTCTGTGGACAAACAAAGATCTAGGAGTTTTATTAACACTGTCACTAATCCTTACGGATATGTTTAAGGTGGTGGCTCTCTTGCGTAAAGGCATCGTACTCGTGATTTTCTAGGACGGATATAAAAAAAAAAAACAGAGAGTCTACATCAGAATCAGTTTGGTATCATAAAGCGTCTTGTTCACTCCATTATATCTGCGGCATACAGACATGTTGGTGTAAAAAAACTCAGTAGCCCACGGGGAAATCACCAGCGCAACGTAATATTATGTGATCCGGAAGCAAACAAAGATTTTCTTATCTAGATTCTGACCTTAAAATCTAGGTGAACTCGTAAAAATCCCAATATCTCGGAATCCTATCAGTACGGCTGGAGAGAACGGCGGTTGTTTTGTTTTCCGAAAGATGTGGGGATATTTTTGTCAGCGGCAGGCGAGCGTCGCCACGCCGCCGTCGACTGCGGCCGCGGCAAACCGCGGGGTGCTGCTCCGAACGATAGATGATAATTATTGTACGAGATGTATGGCTCGCGAATGTCTGTTACTTTACAAACTTTTGCAAATTTCAAACATCCCAAGTATGTGGAGTAACAATGAAGACGTGATTTGATGTATTGACATGACTAGAGGATCACTGATGCTGAAATCATACTCGTACCAGATTGATAACAGCAACGCTAAATATTGTGAAAAGGTTTATTTTTTCCCTTTGTATATTTTATTTGTTGTTTTATTTTTCTTTTTGCATCATGGCAATCTGTTTAATTAACAATAAGCCTTGCTTCTGGCTAATGTTATTCATCTGAGGTGATTTTTAGAAGGCTTTCACTTCATGTGGCAGAATTTATTGAGGAGCGTGGGAACACTATGTCTTTTTAAACGTTTGTGCTGTAGCAATCAGCATCCATTGAGTTTTATAGCTAGTGTATTCCTATGTCCAGAACTATCTGGCTACTATAATTCCCTATATTGATTTTAGCTTTTAGTATTAAATTTACATATGTGCCGTAACGTTTACCATCACGAAGGAAAACGCTTACTCGACGTATAATGAAACATTTCTTCCACACGTCCGTCACATATGAAAGAAATATCTGGGTCTTACAGGCGCCCAGCGGTCCCGCCGAGTCGTCCGTCACGATACGTCACGCGTTATCTCGCGCGTCACGTCACGATACCGACGCGAACTTTATTGATGACCATTGTGCGCCTGTCCACAGCCTGCGGCCGCGTGTGACGCTTTTTCAATGTGAACAGATTTTAGATGTGATGTTATTCTGTTGTTGAACGTAATATGAAACTAGGTATAGAGTTATATTGTAACTGTGTGCTATTAAGCTTATTTACGACTTCTAAGTAAAGTTTCCATTATTTATCAATTTCCAAACAGAAATCAAAACAACTGAATTATTTACCTTATATTTTTCCAAATAAATCCTTCTATAATAACAACACAAGCCCCAAGGCCAAGTCCTTTTATCCGCAACATAACCTCTCGCAAATATTCAAAGCTCTTTTATTCTGAGTGTATTAGATTTTGTCGATGCTCGGTAAACACCACATGGCTACGTTTTCTTGCTACGCGTGTAGCTACGGCGTAGCGAATATGCTACGCCGTAGCTACTCTACCTTTGTTGATGTGAATTAGTAAATTTTTAAGGTCTTAAATGAATATGGTGGTTATTTTAATTTGACCCTTAAATTGCTTCCGTCGGGTTTGTCCGACGAGTGTTTTCGTGTCCTATTCGTCCCGGTCGTGTGTTCGCGACTCCATCGCTTTTCAATCGCCATAAGTGATAGAAGAGCTGAGGAGATAGAGTATCAAAAATAAGCGACCTTGATAGTATTCTATCAAGGTCGCTTCATGAAAGTGTTTGTCGGATTTATAAATTTGGACCATTTTGTTTGATAGATTGGCCTTATTCGCTATGTTGTTGTTGCAGCTTCGACGTGCGCGGCAAGCACCTGTCGGAGGCGCGGCACTGGTCGGCGCCGGAGGTGTTCGGGCCGCGCGCGCACTTCGCCACGTCGCCGCCGCCGGCCGCGCTGCTCGTGCGCGACGTCAAGCGGCGCGACGAGGGCGTCTACCGCTGCCGCGTCGACTTCCGCAACACACAGACCACCAGCTTCCGATACAACCTCACCGTTGTAGGTAAGTGTGAGCGACGTCAAGCGACGCGACGTGAAGTTAAACGACGCAATGTGCTTTTTGAGTTTATTAGTACTAAGAGGTAAAAAATGCTGTCCATTACAATATTTGAGACGGTTTAACTGCTATGATGTTTCATACCAATAAACGAAAAATTCTTTCATGACGTAACTAAACTTTATAATAACAAATCAAAATTCAAATGTTCAGATTCAAATGAAGAAATTGACAATATCTTAACTTTCTAGTGATAAAAACAATAATAACATAATAGCCTTTCGTCATTGCTCAGAAGCACAGTTCAGAATTTCTCGTCACGTCTTCCCATATACGTTTTTTTTTGTAACATTGTCCTTTTCTAAACGTCCTGATTCCTACTTAAAGTTAAACCAAAAAGCCGCAAGTAAACAGTCCTCTAATGAACTCGGCATCCCTCACGCGCATCAACACAAACAATTAATCAGTAGTCATCAATTTACCGATCTTGTTTGCCCATACGTATCCGTGCAGCTTAATTGTTGTAGCGGTGCTGGCTCACGGCGCTGGCGGTGCCGGGAATTTACGCGGTACGCATTGTGCGCCAGATATACGGCACTACGGGCCCCTACAAGTTGGAAGGTGTCTGACTTATGGGGTAGACTTACTGCGGCCTTTATTGCCGCCACCACTGACTAACTGCTCTGATAGTCGTCTAATGATCTCACGACTGCTTAACTGTTGTTAATAAATGGTACTGCTGAGTATAATTTTAATACCGGGCTTTTGCAAAGATCAGAAAATAAAAAGAGAAAACAAAGCGTAAACATTAATGTTTGCTGTCATCCACATCGTCACCGCAACGGAATTAACGTGACATCTGCTGTAGACATCATAATTTGAATTGCGAATATTTCGGAGCTCTGCTCCTCAACATACCGTGCGCCAGCGAGGCGGTGATCGAGCCGGCTTTCAAACTTTTTGCAGCAAACTCCAAGACGGCGAATAATCGATTGTCGACAAACTTGTGGAATGTTCAATCAATGTTCGCAGTGTTCGGGGATGCTTCATCATCGCTGTTAATTAAATCGATTTATTAATTCTATTAGAGCGCTCGTCACTCAGCAGTTTCGATGTGTGACACCGACTTTTCCAATCGAGTTCGAGAGTTTACTCATTTAAACGATGGCAAACATGTTTACTGAAATTCGGCGAATGAAGTTGATCAGAATCAGTGACTATGATCGACATCCGTATTGTGTTTGTTTTTACATGCGACAGTTAATTTCGGTAATGTATTTTCGCTGTATGGAACAGTCGTGTTCGACAGTTTACGAGGAATGTTTTTCTTTTACATTTGAATCTTTGATGGAGTTTGTGAGTTTTGTTAATGATATGACACAACTTTGTTCTCAATTTATAGATATTATACGCTTTATAAAACAAGCGTTTCGGTATTCATGAAATGTAACAAACATTTATTGATTGATTAGATTGCCAGTTTGACAACGTAATGAAGCAGTGTGTGACTTAGAAAAAACGTTAACAGAGTCTGATAGGTCGTTCAACAATAAACGAGGTGAACAACAGCTCTCTTGATGTTTGGACTTCAGTGTCGACAGAAGTTCCTAGAAACTCGCTCGTTGTGAATTGATCACTTAAAGCCTATATAGATCGTAATAAATCAGTTGCATGGTCTGTAATATTTTGTTTATTGCTCGTAACCCGCTCAACACGCTCGCGATGTATTCTCCGGAGGAGATTCCGCTGATCGGCATCCTGAAACGAGTTACATTATCGTATCTTAGTCCTGTAGCCGTTAGTCATGTAGATGATTAAGTTGATAGAATATTATTTTTATCTCAATATGAAATGTTATATTATCTTCATTATGCCTTAAATCTCATTTAGAATCCTTATATATACGCCATAATATACGAGATCATTTTAAAATTAGTTTTTTGGTAATAAATAGTGATTTGCGCATGAATTTGTTGTTTTCGATGCGATGCGATATGACGCTGCATCGCAAACAAGATGAATTTTACGATGCGACGTCGCATCGCAATTATGTGTTTGACCCGAAGTTAGTTTATATTTATTATACGTCTTTCGTTGCGTGACTTAATGACATAAAACTTAAAATACAAATTAAACATGAAATGACAGATGAAACTGGAAAGTAATTGCAAAATTAAAATTAATATTGTTAAGATCATTTATGAAAATATCACCGGACAGCATGTAGAGGAAACCGGAGGCATGAGGTATCACGTGAGCTTTTTTAACATACAACATAACAACCCACAATGTTTACAAAACCCACGTTGTATCTGTTATTAGTGAAAGCGTGGGAGCTACAATGACTATAATAGTTCGTACTGACCTAGAAAATATAGAACTTCGTTCTGAAAGTAGGTGTAAACAGTGTGAGTAATTGTCACGAGACAGGTAAACAGCTGCCCTTCACAAATGCCAAGTAAATGCTAATCGTCGATTGCTGACTGAAGGTGAGAGGTGCGCGTAAAAATGTCAGCCATGTTTATGTACACGCGTGCACGTCGTAACTCGCATCAGCCTGTACGTGCTGCGTTACACGGTGCGGTAATGTCAGCGATAAAATTCAACTACCTCCTGTAGATAATGCTTGATAATCAATTGTCGCGCTTAAACTTTACGAGTAATGTGTGCTTGAATTCGAAGATAAATCACATAAGGATCTATTGAACTATATCAGTATGTGATGAATGAGAAGTAATTTTACTTGAAAATCATTATGCCTTTGGTCAACAGAAACTGAGTTGGTCTTGGTTAGAGATGTGCCGTTGCCAGCAATATTGTCCGAAGTGGAAATTTTGCTGGCAATATTGCCACCAATATTCATTCTTCGGGCACATCTCTAGTCTTGGTCCTTAACAAGGTAATGCTTCTACTGTTTTTGGTTAGGTAGAAAAACATCATGTAATTTCTCCCGCCCTAGACTGACATAAGGGGGTGTCAGATTTTCACTGACTAAGACTCACTCGTGTCCTTCAGTTGCCTTTTGAGTACCAGGACCACGGTAACTTTCCACGGCTGTAGTGGTCATCGCCCTTACTGATCCCCTCCGGTTCTACTGAGATCTCTTTGTAGTGTCCCACACATGCCGAGTCTTGGTGGTTTTCCGCGCAACTTTTCCGTTTTATAAAAAGTTGAATCAAATTATTATTTTAATTATTTATTTTATCCAGTCACTCTCAAGTTTTGCGCTTAACAACACATTAAGCCATTTCTTTTTATTTATACAAATTCAAAATATTCATATTTTCAAAGCCAGTTTTGACAAAATTCTGTGTCCCAGTATCGTGTATTAATATTGAATTAGAAAGCAATTTTTACACGACAAAGTGCGTAATTATAATCGAATGAGCCTTGTCCCTCGCTCTAGATAACGGCTATTCTCTAACAAACGACTCTCTCCAGCCCAGTAGCCCTCAGCTTACCCAAATATCTTACAAGGCCCTCTTGACAAACAATTATGTAGATTTTATATACTTTTGGGCAGTTTTAGACGTTGAACTGGCTACTTGTAAAAGTATTACAAGTACTTCGCTATGACTGCACAAGTTTAGACTTATAAAGAATTCATTTGTTTAGTTTAGGGTGAAAACTTTAAACTTTCGGGAACCGACGAAGATATTAATTAAATTCAATTGGTCATTCCCTGTCGCTATTATGGATAATACGTACCCATCAAATAAAAGCATTTATTTTAAAGGTTTTTGGCATGATTTTTACAAATATTCTCACATTTTCAGGATTACAAAATAACTGACATTCACGTGGACGAAGCCGTGGGCAAAAGCTAGTACGTAATTTATAAACAAAACAAAATAGTAGTAACAACAACCAAGTAGAAAAAAAAATTATAATTCAAAATTATACAGATAAAACAATAAATTGAAATACTTTGGAGATTCGCCCTAGTAGCTACCTTACAAGTCAATAGATGTCATATCCACACGACGACAGATAGACAGACAGAGCTATTTATTACAGCTGGTGGGTATTGACCGAGGTAAAATGTGTTATCCTCGTATTTTTTTTTTGGTATCTTATTGATCCTTGTGGAAACATGGTAAAGGTCCTTAATAGACACACGATCGTAAAATATAGAAGCTCTTGAAATAAGGTCCCGTTACTATTACAGATAATAATAATCGTCCCATATTACTTCCTCACTGGACATGCGTGTTAAGGGAGGTATCTGTTTTGAACTCGGCGGGTAAAAACACCCGGGTGTCACTGTTGTGCGGATCGCTCGGAGAACTCGGTGGAAGAGGAAACATTACACCTCGTTGTTCTCGTTTTTTTTTGGTGTGGTAGAAAAAAATCAAGTGACTTCCCCTGCTCAAGGTAGACCGAGAGGGCGTTAAAGAATTCCATGGACGGACTTTTGAAGGACCAAACCCGAGTCAGCGGCGCATTGTATTCCACACGTGCCTCAATGAGGTCTGCAAAAGTAGAGGAGCCCAGCAGGGACAATGCCTACTAAGGCTGCAGACATTTTTGAAAGAGCCACCGTGGCCCTAGATTGAAAAGGCCAACTGAACGAATTTAGATGGGATTTAATCAGTCTGAAACGCCGTCATGCCAGAGCGGGAGAAGTCGATCGTTTGTAATTGATCTAATCAATGGCGGTGAGAAAAATCACACTCATTGCGTAATACAAACACAAATTCATTCTATATTCTACCGTTTGTTTAACGCTGATAAAATAAACCTACTTACTGAATAGAAACTAAACTATCTTTGCTAATAAAATGCAACGACTGTATGGACTCGTGTGATCAAGTTAAATATAATGAGCGTGAATCGCCCGGTCCTCTGGGACCGCATGTAATCGTGCCGAATATGGCGCGCATTAATTGGATCCCTTCCCGGCAGCCGGCCGATGTTCCTCATTACGACAATCGAGTTTAGTGCCGATTCTATTCGATATCGAAAAGCAATCTCATCTGCCCTCTCCACTCACTGAAGAATTAAAAAGGTAGAGACTACAGACTCTTCATTATCATCCGCTGCGATGCTTCTTGCTTCAGAGCACCGGGAGTACCGTCCAACTTAGTTTTCGTGAATAAAACATTAGCAATAAGCTTAATTGATAGCTAACTTGTAAAAGCTAGTTAACGTCAAAGTAGTGCAAAACATTTGAATCTTGAATTTTACAGTACTTTACGTGTACACTTTGTAACTCGTATGAGAGGCCGGGCCGCCTCTCGGCCGGGCAGCTCTACAGTTCCTGGGAGGCACTGCGCCAGCACCGAGGCATACAGAGCGGCTCCGATGGCCGGGCAGTTCCATTTCACGGCAACTTTAGCAGGCTTGTTTGTCGTCCGTCGCCTGGAACGTGTTACATTCGTTATTGAACGCGATCGTCTCACAATTGAGTTTTAAACTTTAAATCACTTTGCAGTGAGTGCCTGCCGCCCGATCCTCGGGTCGCGATCTGATTACAGACTGTTGTCTTTCTATTAGGCTCTGTCGTTTTTGAACAGTGTCGAACGAATTTCAATGCAGATTATGTCACTCTTCGTTATCAGTTCAAATTGATTTCAAACATTTCTATTCCTTATCGTTTTAATTTGCTACTCGCGTACTTAAAGGGTTGATCGCTTTTCCTCTTAGCGCCTACTTTAATCCGTTCACAATGAACCTTGTCGGATAAAATAAACCTAAATCTGAAAGAGCAATTTTGTTAGAGGATTTAATGAATAGCCTGTATCTGACAAACTGATCGCTAGAGGACATATTTTGTTAAGAATTGGGGATTCGAATAAAAAGCGCTGTAAAGCTGGCAACGGTTTTCACTGACCAGAGTCAACCGTTCATTCCAGTATTAGAAGCTAAAGTTAGATTGGACGAGCCCGCTGCCCGCTGTGTCGAATGTAAAACCCAATTGGGCTTTGATGCTTTAAACGGCGCCGACCGAAATAGCCCACCAGCGTGGCGGAATGGACACGCGTCCAGCTGCGTTCCAGTTGCGTGACTTTGAACCCTATGGTGTTAGATTAGAGGCTTTGTTGGTGTAGTAGTGTGGCGCCGGGCGGCGGGTGGGCCGATGCTAATCGGACGGAGCTGTTAGCGATCACCTGCGTTGTATTGAACTGATTAATTGCTATTGGTTCCGGCGGCTCTCGTCCGATATTGTTTTACGTTTGATTTAATTAATTTGCGCAGTTAGATATATAATGTAACGTGCACCAAACGTTAATTAATGGCGTGATCAGTTAATTTTATAATGTCCTCTCGATGCAGCCTGAAAATTAAACCAGCGCTTTGTTGATCAATTATTTTAATTAAAAATATTATTTTAACTGCATTGCGCTGCCAATCAGACTAGAAACTTTGTAACAGCAATTCCTAATATTTACGACGGTATGAATAGAATTTTCCGTGCAAGCTAAAACTATACCGAAATCAAAATATCTTTGCTAACATTAACGCAATTAGAGAATTCGTCCTATCTTAGCCAAGGGAATGAGTTTCCCGTGTTGTCTGCACCTAGCTGCGCGGAGGAGAGGGGGGATGGACAGACGTCCAGCTTTCGTTCGTTTAAGCTTGTATGAATATTTCCCGGAAGCCATCGGGATGCTCCTAAAAATAATCCCTGAAAATCCAAATAACATTGTTTTGTTTACAAATAAGTGAGTAAGGTTTTAGTTTTTTCTTATTTGTTTTTATCTGTGACATCAGATTATTTCGTATATTTTGCTGAAAGAAAATTTAGGTTTTATTACTAATATAAAAATTTAAATTTAAAAATTTCACTTATATTGGTTGGTAGTTCAGAAAAAGACTAGTCTTTTTGTAATTAATAATTATTTTCTAATTTTCAGAAAATTTCCATGTGTGTGTGTAATGTTCTTTATTCTCAAAACAAAATGTAACAACTAAAAACACTGTAGGCGCAGTAGCTACTGTGCTGCATATTACGAGTATGATTTTCACTCTTAAAAAATATGTATATGGCCTACAGTTACTTGTTCTGGGTCTGGGTGTTTATGTAGGTGAGTTTGTGTGTTAGTGAATACATCCATAATGATACAGGATAAATTCCCAAAAAAACATCCTTGTGAACCCGGAAAAGAATATTAATTTGCATTAAAAAGACTTGTGTGGTAAAAAGAAAGCCTGCTTATTATAAGATTACGTTTTTCTTTTCTCCAAAAGGAGCTAACAGCTTAAAATAAACATTCTCTGTTTAACCTAAGTATGACACCTAGGCAACCTCCAATGTCGCGGTCGCAAAGAGACTGCTTTGTCTAAAATATTATATAATAGGTACCAGAAAATTATGTAAAAGGTAAACGCTACAAATTACTTGACACAACTTTTTCGTAGCAAAGCTTAAATTGTTTATGTGTACTTGTAGCATAAGTCGTTTTTATGTAATCCAAAGTGAAGTTGGCGGCGTGTGGCGGCGTGAGTGGCGTGAGTGGCGTGGGACTTGAATAAATCCTCCTTAGAGAGGCTTAAGCATAGATTGTGGTCCAGGGACGGCACAAGATTAGTTCCCCACAAAAATACTGACCTCAAGCGTTTTTATTGATCAACTGGGAATCAAAGTCAAGTAATGTCCAAAACATTACGATATATTGCTGCAGGAATTTTCTTTAATTTTAACCTCTTTTACATATTTATTTAATACTCACATAAGCCCACACATACACAGCCACATTAGCACATATAAATTTTAAGGAGTAGTCGTGTTGTTGTGTTAGGTCAATGATTTTTTTCTCTATGTTTTACTTTGTTCCTAAATAATTGTAATCCTACCTACTTTCATGCATGGCAATGCTCAATTGCTGTGCCCGACAGGGTCCATGTGCACTTATATAACTATTTTGTCATCTTATGTAACACATGTGATATAGCAATAAAGAATTGAATTGAATTGTAAACCGGAATTATAGTTATTTATTTGGTTCTCATTTACCTATTTTCTAACAGTTCCTCCCGAGAAGCCAGTGGTGGTCGACCGCTGGGGCCGAGTCATCAACACCACCACACTTGGGCCGCACGAAGAAGGGGATGATGTGCTACTCACCTGCAGAGTGCTCGGAGGTACGTGTGCGTTTGATCATCATTCAGAGACTTTTACTACCCCGAGGTGGCCACGTTACTTTAAAGATCTGTAGTCACTAACTTAAGTTGCTCCTACTAAACGTTATTACTGAAATAATTTCCAAAACCATTCTTAATTCAAGGTACTTCTCGCAAATTAATCCACTAAGGAACGAAATTCTGTATCTTATACAATACATCTACCATTGTTTATTATCTTAATTAATCCAAACACAATGTTTCGAGGCCCAGCCGAACGACGGCAGTTTCAATCAGTTCCATCTCGCAAATTTACTCAGATCTAATAAATTATGATCCGCGCACAATGGATTAGCCTGATGAATTAATGTATCCGACTCGAAGGATGCCGTGATGAATTCCTAATAAATTGTTTGAGGAACAGGTGGCCGAGCTCCTGCAGCGGATTGTTTCTGCGGCTCTTGCTATACATCCAGTTAATTCAATTAGACCACCATTTAGTGCTCCTGCTTCGTTTACTGCTTAGATCTGAGATCTGAGAATTCTCTTCCATTCAGACACGGTATTTACTGTGTAGTAGATTTAATAAAACCAACTAGACTCAGCAAGCTTTGATATGGCACATCTTTGGTCACTACATGTCAATATTGGATGTAATCTAATCAATAAAGACATGTAAACACGGGCTGATGATACCACGACACACCCTGCACAAATACTACGACTATGTCAGTAGAAACTTGGTTTACTGCCAACATTTTAGTTAGCTGTTCGTCATTCTTTAATCCTCTTTCCTTCCATCTCTATTTATTTGGAGTCTGCGCAACAAGTCTTTCTGTTCAATACTCTATTCATATTCTTAATGTTCTATTAGTTCTTATCTCAGTGATTATCTTCACACATTTGTTTTTTTAGAACAATTATCGGTTTCTTAGTTTATGTCTTCTCCCTGGTTCATACCTAATTCTTCCCTCACAGCATTTGTCTCAGCAATATATGCCATTATTCATATTGTGTTAGAACTGATTTCGTATTTTCATGTAGCAAATCATTGTGTGACTAACTTTTAAACCTTATCAATTTACCTTGATACTAAGCGGTGATTAATTTATCAATAACAAATATATTATTTTTAACAACTATATTAATTTTAAAGCTTTATAGACTGATGAGGTTTTAAAAATTCTACAAAAAATACCATGTTTAACACAGAATTAATCATCTTAGATTTACTTAAAAGAGTTATACATATAACTTTTTTCAGTGGCTGCTGTTTTATATAGTAAGCAAAAGAAAAATAATACCGTAATGTTTGTATCATTTACATTTTACATAATATCTGAAACACAATGGCTCATAGTCATAAGTGCGTTATGAGAAACGTTACGAGCAGCAGGCAGTTCGTACAATAACTGTATTGTCTGCGTAACGGCCATTACGCGGAATGACCGCATCTCAGCTATTGCTGTAAATATCCAGCGTTATGTGATCGTAACGTGACGCTCCGTCTCACACCTGGGCCGAGCGTACGCTTGGGACACTCAGCCTATTGGCTAGCTGAGATTTTATAAAATTTGGTCCTTCCAAGCGCTGTTTATTGGTAGATAATAGGTATTATTTATAATAACATTAATTTAGTGAATTTCGTATTTGATAAATCTTTTAATGTGGATGATTTCTTATATGGGTTTGTACCTGAAATAAATGATTTAATAAAATATATATATATATATAAAAATAAATGAATTTCAGTATTTTTTTTTTTTACTAAATACTTCTCTTTAAAGAATGGCCACATTTCTATGTTACTAGATTTTAGTATAAAATAATATATTCTAAAATTGCTACAGACGATATGAAAAACACATCACAGACACATGTAACACCACTACACACAACTTTTAAGATTTCACCATGAATATTAAAAATTTTGCAGTAAACTTCGTCGGAACTCCAATAGGTACTTAATACCACAAATTGAATCAAAACGAAAACTCTTGTTATTATAAAATTCCTTTTCAAATTCTATTTCCACGAGCTAAAAACTCAACCGCAACACAATCTCTAGCGACCACTTTACGTTTGAAATAAATTTCGAAAGCAGACTTAAAATAATTCAGGATATAACATTTGTAGGCTACGATAATGTTCATCTGGAGCGTTGAATAAAAGAGTAGCTGCTCCACTCGTGGCTCGTGGCTGCTGGCTTGTAGCTACATCAACAATAATATGCTTCTTGTTTTTACGACATCACAGCTCAACAATGCTCCGGTATACATATGTGAGTAGCACTTTAAGGCGTGTTTCAAATTTTCATTTCAATCTTAGAATTAAAAAATGCGACGTGTAGGTACGGTAAAAGTTATAGGCGTCGATGATCGTAAACTTGGTTTTTACGTCGATGTTGTTGCTGCCTGTGTTAGCGCACATGACATGTAATGTCTTTATTATATGGGTTTGCAGATATTAAATAAATGCACCTACCACCAACATAACAGAAAATATACCAACACATGGCTCATGTGCATTTCGGGTAGTCATTTGTGAATCTATGATCGAAATCATTTACCATTAATTTTCTTCTTGAATTTTTTTTTTTTTTATATTTATAGACAGTTAATTTTTGCCCAGCTGGTTGCCACGTTAATAAAAAATAGGGTAGCAAAATGGCGTTCATTAGGAATAAAAGAATGTGCATATAAATATTAACGCACTTGGGGCTCATTCTGTGAATTCTCTCTATTTAGAATTCGATATATTTCTTAGTCTTAGTATCTATTCTAACTCTAAATTCATATCAATACATTGGAAGGAAATTCTCTCGTGCGGATTCTTGGTAGGCGGCCGGTGTTTGCGCACCTCTACACTCGGGTACACAGGAACGCTTTTATCGCCCTTACTCGCTTCTTACTCAGATTTATAAAATGCTCGCGAAAGCTTACGAAAAACATGCTTTGTTTATACTTAGTTTGTTACTTGGAAGTCGAAAGTGGCTGGAATGGATTTCATTAACAAACTAACGGTAAATTAAAGCCCATGTGGAAATATGGGATATAATCTATCATAATTACAAATATATAAATCTCTTTGGCTGTTTGAATGTGAAGGAGTAACAAAAACTCATATGTACGAACAGAGTCATCAATTATTGGTTACGCCCCTTTTTAAGGTATTTTCTAAGGTCTCTGACACCTTCTTATTCGAGCCCTCTAATGATTCCGCTCTGTGGTCTCCTTCTAAACTATCACGGTTTCGCAGAAAGAGTCCATCTCTCCAGTTATCAGTCTCGGTCAGCATAGCCTTGATTATTGTTGGTCTCACACTGTATTTTACATTTAGCTATTGCCCATCACACCTGCACTTTCTGCTGCTAGTGTAACAATGGACAAACGATGCTAATTCTATCGTACGGAAACATCCTGCTGTTATTATTCAGCCGCGATCTCCTGTTCCCGTTATCACGATAACAGAAACAATAATATTGAGACAGAAACGGAACTTGACATCGGAATGCTCGGAGCCTGCATATTGTACATTCATAAAGTGCCTCCAGCCTTTGTTCTCTACGCGATGGAAAATTTTAATTTCGTAACAAAAATACGACTGCCTCAAATGAAAGGAGAAAAGTCAAACACAACATTGTAAACGTAAACTTGGTGGCGAAGTTTGTACTAAAACTTTGTCATTATAATTTCATAGTGAAATTTGTTTTTTTTTAGTCAAGTTAGTATTTAAGGTAATCTTAAAAAAAAAAACTAAGTTACAGAGATATGATTGTACAAATTATGTGTGATTGTACATTTTTATTTACTTTTTTCAAACATTGGAAGTTCGTATAAATCTGAAGGAATACAACTCCAAAATGTAAATTTCCAAATTTTATTCATATATAGATGGACTAGCTGCTGCCAAAAGCTTTGCCCGCCTATGTGTTATTCTGATGTTTATGATACCGGCATTCTATATAATTCACGAATTCTATACAGTACCCAGGCAATGTATAAAATACTCGGGGAGTACATGTGCAATGTATAATATTTTTTTCCATTACATACTTTCTCAAACTATGAGTATATTTAACTCATACTTTGAGAAAGTTTCTTTAATTTATAAACAAAAGTGGCGACCGTGACAGGACACGAATTTTCAATTATAATCAAAAAGGTCGGCGCGCGGCGTCTCACCAACAACGAACCGCCTCGACGTCGCCACTTTGCTACCGGGAAAACGAAAGGGAACTGCATGCTGTCGCCGCTTGCTGCTTCGAGAGCCTTTGGGGGACATCGTGAACCAGAGGTCTAGCCCAAGGAGTGTAAGCCCTGTTCCTTAACTATTTCATAACCTTAAAGTATCCTGTAACGGTCGCCAATTTTGTTTATAAATTAAACAAACTTTCTCAAACTATGAGTATATTTAAAGTATCATTAAAATTACATTAACAATGATCGCTGTCACCGCGGTTCAATGGTGTCTGCTCTAGTGACGTTCCACTTGCCTAAGGATACGCTCGCTCGCGCAAACCGTAAACTAGTGCGGTGCACGTACAAAGTACCTACTGGAACATCGGCAATATGTAAAACAATTAGATTATGGTCTGTATTTTTCAATGCTAACCGACCGACCTACCCTTAAAATTCAACATGTTCTATTACTTAATATCAATATTGTAAAAAACGAGAGCAGGGAAGGAACCGACGTAATTTTAGGGCTCCACAACACGGACAGGTTAGGTTAGAAAGCTAAGGCAGGAGGAGAGCTTTCGGTAACATATACTTACGTAATGTTAATATAAAGTTTCATCAAAAAACGGTTGTTTTTACGTGAAAAAGACTAATTACTGAAAAATCCTGGTTGCAAGTTTATTATCGCTTGTAGATATTATGTGATAATGATGTACCTGATTAAGAAAAATATTTGAAATATAAATATTTAAATAAAACAGTCGCAATTTAGAGATGACCAGTCCTGTCGGCACCCGTTCACGAACATGATGCGTGCATTCAGCTCAACTTACGTTAGTTCCCTAATAATATCAATCAATGGCTTCATGCTCACATTTACAAAATTTTGTTGATACAATTTTCAAAGTACCACGAAAAGTAATAATTATTATATCAACTAATATAATTAGTTTTGTATTATAGTTTATTTATTTTTTACGAATGTTAAGGCGGTGTTTAGCAGTATTTCATTTTATTTTATAATATAAGAATATTTTTATGTTTATGTGTGTAAATAGAGTATATATATAAGGTACAATGGGGTTGACGTATCCGTGTGGATAAAAACCCCTTTAAAAAAATAAATAAATAAAGATTAAAAAAAAAAATAATACTCCAGGAGTGTCGGGCTTGACTTTATGTGAAATTAGTGTTTTATCATATTTTGAAAATATTATATTCCTACTACAACTACTTACCATATTTTGAAAATGTTTCATTCCTTGTCAGGAAACGAGCAAGTTAATTAAAAAAAAAACTGTTTGTCCGTTCGATAAAGTTATTTTATTATGTTAGAAGGTTACTTCAACTTTGTTCACACATATCACTTTTCATTTCCCTGACTTGCTCGTTACACGGTTGACAACTGACTGAACTTTAGTAGAGCTACGTACGTGCCACACAAAAAAGCAATAGAGTGGGGACCTGATTTAGCGCGCCACTTCAGCGAGAAACAGTAAACTATTCATAAAAATCAGTAGTATATTTGACAAAAATAAATGCACGTAAACATGCCAAAACTTTTCTTTTTGGTGGGTAACAAAGAGATTTAAAGAGATACAATAGAGCGGCTATCAGGAGAAATGTCTTAGAAAAACTGTCATCCTATCTCTCAGTGACGCCATCTAGCTTTGAATAGCAATCACGCGAATTAAATTTGTCAAAATTTGTATAAATTCAACTATTGCTCGGTAGGTGGCCAGGAGCTTTACTATGATATGTTAAAATGTCAGTAGTACGACCGAAAAAGGATCTAACAGTTCGGTTTAGGTCGTAAAATAGATCACGTTAAGAGCTCGTGGTAGAAGCTTCAGTGTGTGCCAGTGGCGTAGCTTGGGGAGGGGAGGGCGGTGTGGGCCATAGGGTCATGGTTCCCACCGCAGGCGGTATACGAAAGGAGGCGGCAGAAAGCGCCAAATTATTTATTTGGAAAAAAAACTTAGATATTCGAAATTGCGAGCGCAATGTTACGTACGTGCCAAGCAAATTTTGATGTCGATGTTAAACTACATCTACCCTGCATGCTGCAGCAGGTATATTGTTTTTTATTAATCCACTGGCACTGAGCGTGTTCACGCTGACGCAATTAAACACGCGCATACCGACCTTGGGCCAACACTCGCAAAGCAAGTGACTCTTAAGGTGTTGTGGAGTTCTCAGTTTGACCACATTGGCCGAATAGGGAACAAACCCCGTTGGTAGTAAAGCGTTTTGGTCCCTGGCAAACTCGAGTGAATCGAACTTTTGCCGTCCCTCACCTCCGCCACTGCTGAAACCCGACGGGTCCCTGGCTCACATCGCTGAGGAGAAAGCAAACTTAATTGCCTCGCCTCTCTTATTGCGGAATCTTCGCGTCTGAATTCCGGTGACGCACCGCCCCCTGTTTCTCCTGATGGGTACGTGAGGAGTATGTCGGATATTCGTATAGTCGTTCTTAATACTGGTATTCTTAAACATAATAAACAACAAAGGGCGGCGTATTTCTGGTCGATCCCAAGCGGCGAAAACTCACGCTACGCCACTGGTGTGTGCTAGGTAAGGTTAAACTTTTCAACAATAGATGGCGCTATCATAAAATAAACAAATGTTCTAGAACTATTCATGGAAATTGTTGAATTTTAATTAATTACTGCGTAAATACCAAGAATATTTACGGTTTAAGACATTTATTTCTCAAAAAGAATACAATTCACTTAATATGAGAAATACAAGTTATTCTTAATTACTAAATACATTGACATGAGAAATGTAGGTACTCAAATAGACTAGTAAGTACTTTTATCCACAAAAGTTCGCTTCCAAAATCATGCGGGTAACAAGAAAAAAAAGTACAATTTGCTGTATTAGTGAACTCATTACGTATCGTTTCCTAAAGGCAAGACGATAGCAATGTCATATTTTGATTGTACTTAACTTTTTTTTTTTACTGTTATTTGTTAATTTGAGCTTGTTTATTAAACTAATTTGGGTATTATATAATTTAACATAAGTTTTTTTTATTTACGAAAATAAACCAAAGTTAGGTCCAATAATTTTACCATAACAAGATTTGCAATAGCGTAATGCGCAACTCAACATGTTTTCTCAGAAAATGATTTTCTTTTAGTGCCTAAAGCGGATACAAACACGACTTGACGTTTACGGGTATCATACTAGACTGAGCGACTTGTTACTACTAAGTAACAAGTATCGGCTTGGACTTTTGTTCGCTATGTCCTGTCTATAGGTAGTATATATTTAATGTCTTTGGTGGGTAATCATCTAATGACATCTTCCGCCCTCGGGTGGAGTGGAAGGGCGTGTCAGACTTTTACTGACTAAAACCCACTCGTTTGTTACTTCTTTTCCTGGCGTTCTAGGGCTCCGAGGGGATTATTTTCACTTAACCCTTGGCCCCAGCCACCTAACCTAGCCTCAACGATTTGCTGACTTCTCCTTGAGGCGCGCGTGGAACACTACGCGTCGTGGGCGACTTAGGCTCGGTCCGGACGGAGTTACCAAGTTTGAGACTGGGGCGTGAGGGATGTTCCCTCGCGCGTGCGGACGCCTCCTTTGCTAGCTTTACTGCTTCGAAGAAGGAGGCTACCACATGCCATTCCTCATCGCTGTAGACCAGGTCCTGTACCAGTGTCCGACGCGAGAGGTCGACGTCACCGATCACCGATCACCGTCACCGACCCCACGAGGACATGGCGGTGCTCTGCCCAAGCAGGGCACACCTCTACCATATGCCCCACCGTGTTCTCCGGGTGGTCGACACAATGGTGACTCCCGGGCGTTTCTTCCGCACGAATCCGGTGCAGTTACCTTTCGAACTTACCATGTCCGGTTAGAACCAGCGTAATGCGGAAGGTGAGGACGCCGTGTTGTGTTCCCAGCCACTCCTCAAAGAGAAGACTTACCGCCATAATTATGGCGTGCCCAAAACATAACATAACTAACGCCATCAAGAGATAAAATACAGTAATTTATAACCTCACGAAAACATCCGTCACACATGGCTACAAATGACAGGTCAATCGAGAATCCAATCTGTTTCAAGATTCCAACAATTACATCTTTCGAATAAGGATCAGATTTAAATAAATACATAAATAATCTTGTAAGGAAAACAAAAACATTTCAATAAACGATAAACATTTATTACTTTTGTATCAGACAAAGAAATAAAATCGGAAATTAAGAAATGATAACATTTGTTTAGACACAATTCAAGATCGACAAATTCTAAAAACTAAGGATTTTGGATCGACGTCTCCGTAGCTTGGCAACTTAATAAATATACTTTTGCTCTGAGATTTTATTCGAAAGATCGAGTACTATTGACGTATTATAATAAAGAAATGGCTACCATATTTAATAAGAAAACCATACACAGGCCCATATAATGCGCCTATCATGTTCCTGACACAAACATGTCACAATAAATTCAATACAACACACCTGAATATTTAAATTTAAAAATAACATAGTACCACAAAAAAAAATGAATCTTCGGTATTAAAATCGCGTCACCCTAGCCGATGTACATTTTACCCTTTCTTCGTATATTAACAGGAGTCTGTGAATGCACTGAGCGCCACTGAATACCACTGTGCGCCAACCTCAAGGTACATTTTTCTTCCCCCTGCTCGACTGGAGACATTGAAACGCTTTTATCTGACAAAACACGATTCAGTGGATACAGTACGTATCGTGTATACGTTTGTGCGAGGTTATTACTCACCGAATCAATCGCGCGCCATTCAGCAGTGAACGAGGGCCGGAGTGACGCTCAAGAGGCTTACCGATCAAAGCAAAGACCATATTCTGCATGAAATGTTACATAAACAACATGAATTAATTTCGCCCCTTGGAAATAGGTTGACCTTGAGCCAATTTAAGATTATCCGTTGCCCCAAAAATTAAACATTGAACAGTTGACAGCGCCAAATGCTGCTTACAGTTAATTAATATAACGGCGCCTTATTTTCCTGCCATTCCAGACAATTTTCTGGAAATAAAAGACGACCTTGTATATATTTTCTCCTTTCTAATTAAAGAGAAAATAGGTATGTTAGTTAGCATTTTAAAGTCACAAAGTTAAAATTTCAATCAAAATAGATTTTTAAAGACTACGTTATACTGTCACAAAGCGAAATTTGAATTGACGGAAGGCCACCACATTTACATAATCGAGAAATTGATTGAAGCGTATTCCCTAAAAATACAGACGAGAGAAAAAAGATATTCAATTCTTGTGAAGGCAGATGCCTTTCTAATGATGGGAGCTCCGAGGGAGACTTTGTTTTCTGACAGCGGAGAGGTTTTATCGAAGAGCCTGTTGCTCCAGCAGCGGATGGCGAGCCGCCGCCGGCCGGCCCCGGCGAACACCTTCCGTCAACACGATCTATTTGGACTCTTACAGAGCGTGAATGCTAATAGATTTTATTGGAAAATGTTGTAAACATGTTTTGTTACATTAATAATTTAATATCCTCTTGCTCTAAATAATTTGTAATAAAGTCTAGACCGAAGCCTGCGAGGATTGAAAGATAATATTGCGAATGGCGGCCGAGCGCTCCGTGCTTCGACTTTAACAAATTAATAAATCTTGACGGACGACCACGAGCGGCGGCTAGCACTCAGTTTGTACAGTAAACACTGAAATCCAATACAAAGAAGCGTCGGCGTTGTTTATCAAAGGGAAAAACAAGCGAAACAATAAGCCGACCGGAAGCTCTCGCCCTACGACTTTTGATTTAGAAAACGTACCGCCCGAGCATCGGAGCCAGCAATAAATTAGGCCGAGGACACAATAGACCCCCTGACCCCGTTCCGCAATTATGAAAAGGTGAATGAAAACTGGATCAATTTTCTGCAGACTGTGAGGTGAATAGTTTGTTAGTGAGCGGGTCTAGGCCCACCTCGTCGGAGGATACTGTGAGGCCGCCGCAAGCCAAATTTAGCTCTATACGGAATCGGTTTCGGGAAACGTTAATTTGTTGATCTCGGCTTCTGTGGGCAACGTCTCACACACGTTACATAGCTCATCAAAACCAATCTCGGTAGTAATATACTGCAACAAGCTCGTCTCAATACCCCGAACCGCGAGCACATCGAAAGCGCACACCAAACGTGTATTTAGTACACAAATCCAGATTAAATCCATTGACATTTCGAATTAGATCTTCGTACAGTGCTTGAAACTTGAACTAATTCAATTTGGCCAGAGTGGATCCTTGGATAGTGCGCGGTGTCCGGGCCCGAACAAAAGCGCACACACTACAAATAAACAAGCAAACAAAGGACAAAGGACCACTGCGCTGAAAGAGAATGCCTTCACTGAAATTTATTTACGTACCGGAGGACCAATGAAAGCATTGGAAATTGAGTTTGACGTACTGTAATCGTTATGTTTGCGTTTCGGAGAACGAGTGCCTGTAAGATGTTTCGTTTTATCTAAAGCACAAAGCCCTGTTTGTATTTGCGGATTGAAAGAAATAATTTGTAGTTGGAACCCTCTCTTTACCTTTTATTGGATGAGGTATTTTCATAGAATCCCTTTTCAAGGCAAAAGCCTCTCTGGTTTCTAACAAACTTCCTGTTTGTGAACAAATGTGGATTACCTATATCAACAATCAACAATCTTTACTCGGCTCTACCGCGACGTTGGCAGACGTTTTCCATTAAATTTAAGGGCCTTAAAAAGGCAGATATGATTGTTATCCCTCTCCTCTACAGGTCGGCCTGAGCCCTCAGTCCGCTGGCTTGTCAACGGAGTGTTGGTAGATGAGGAGTACGAGCACAACACCGGCGACGTGATCGAGAACCGCCTGCTCTGGCCGGCCATCCGCCGCGCCGACTACGCCGCGGTGTTCACCTGCCAGGCCACCAACTCGCATCTCGTGCCACCGAAGGAGCTATCGCTGGTGCTAGATATGTTTTGTAAGTGATGTCTCGTGTTTTTTACCCAGTAAATACTTTTACCACAATAAAAAGAAAAGAAAAATTAGACAAGTATTTTTTAATAGGATTATTTTCTAAAAGTGCATATTATCAGAAATGTTTATTTCAAAATAGACCACTGTAATTGGTCACGTGCACTTTTGAATTGTCGAAATATCGTTCAGTCAAAACAAAAGTGAAACTAAATTGCACGTTTACAACGTGCAAAAAACTCTTGTCGCTTCTAATATGTGAGCATTGTGCTCTGTAGATAAGAAATAATAATAAAAAACTAATTTAAAAAAATTATACAAATTGAATTAAGTCACTGGCAGCTAAGAGATGACCGGTCTCAACTGACGGCACCCGTGGTATTATGACTTACTTATTTACTATTAAGAATTACTCATGCAATTGTGTATCATAAGCGTGTTGATAAATAAGTTAACTCACACACAAGAAACGCAGATATGGAACCTGCTGTTTGTAGGCCACACAAACACTTGTTAGTGCGGGAATCAAACCCGTGAAAGGCAGTGCCTCAGCCAATCGCTCAACAACTGTCACTGCCAACTGTGTCGTCACAAACAACATTACATTAATACAATTAAAGAGTAAGGGTCCAGCCTAAGCTGCTGCTGCTGGACCGATAACGACTGTCGAAATGTTAAATAAAATTGGTTTAAAATTGACACGCGCTGCCAAAATGTCACGCGGTTTGCGGTTTAAACCACTAGTTAACAGTTGCTCTCACTATAAATTTTACTTTGTGTAAGAATAGAAAAGCTAGAATTTAAAACACTAAGCATGACTACTGATTAAGAACTGTAAACTGTATCTTTGAAAATAAATAAGTTCTTCCTTAACTTTTTCACCGTGAGATTAATTGCATTGTTCTGTGTTCCACAGTGAGACCTCTAACAGTGGAGATCAAGAAGCCGGCAGAGACCGGCGAGGGGGGCGTGCTGACCGCCGAGCGGCGCTACGAGGTGGCGTGCGAGTCGGCGGGCAGCAGGCCGCCCGCCGTCATCACCTGGTACAAGGGCAAGCGGCAGCTCAAGAGGATAACGGTCAGTGGCCTTTTGATCTGTCACCTACCAAATAATCCCATCCAATTTATTTCCCTTTTTTTTTAATATAAGGATAATGAACTATCAGTCTCATTATTACATCTTTTAACTAATTAAAAAGACAAATTTTTGCAATAATGCAACCCACAACGTTGCCCACGGGTAGACTGAATGCGGGTAGACTAGGGGTGTTAGTTACAGTAGTAGCAGTTAGTAATAATGTTACAGGGACAGTAAAAGTAGGATTAAGATGAAAGAAAAAATCACAAGGGGAAATCTCAAGGACTTTACTTGGACAAAGAGCTGCAGATGAATTTTTTCAATTTACTTAAGGTGCAGATTAAAATATCAATATTATAAAAATCATTCGTATTTATTGGATACTTACTGGCTTAAGGACACAGCCCACACACATAAATAAACATTTTGCAAAATGATAAGATTTTAAAATTTTGAACAGTAACTTTGTCAAAGCCGTACTTTTTAACGAAGAAGACGCTGGAGGTAGCTACACGACACGGGATAGGAGTAGTGACGTTATGCAAAAACTCAAAGTTTAGCCCACTGATGAGCATCAAGAGCCCTACCGCAGCGCGCAGCTAACTCGGCCTAATTTAGTTGGTTTAGAATTTATAGTAAATCTGTAGGCCTATAATTAATTAGGTATGCCGCTGGTCATGGTACAGTCAAAAGACCTTGCTTTCAAGGTTCGTTTCAGTTCTGCAAAAACTAACTTTCAAAGGCCTAATTGGTTACCAGCTATAATTATGTATAATTAATTATTATTCTTTAAAGTCTGTCCTGTGTTCTATAAATACAAAAACTTTGTTCACTTTTTGATATCGTAGCATGTAAGTCGTATTAATTGTACGGAATTCAATCCGATTTGATCAAGTAACCTTATATAATAATTGGTCCATGTAAGATAATGAGTATAGTCCCTACCCCCGGTCCGTCCGTACGCATCGTATTGTACAGATGGGAGCTCATTCAACGTGGATCACTGCCCACTAATTGCTAGCTGTAACTCCCGACGCTGCCCGCATTATCGGATTACTGCAGGCTTACACTCACATGCTTGTGTGCACTTCAATGGCGGTTGCGTCAATGTTATCGTATTACAGAATTGGCCAAGTTTATTGCCTCATTTTTTTTGGAAAACATCATGTCTTTTTTTAAGGTTTTTACCCATGTCAAAAATGTTTTGTCGGGGCTAACCTGCAAAGTCAACTTTCTGAGATTATATACCTGCATATAAAGCATAATCTAATCAGCCTTATAATGTTCCCACTGCTGGGACTCAGGCAGGTGTAGAGGACTACACGAGAGAGACATTCTGTATTCAATATCAACTGTGTTATAATATAATATTTTAGGAAATTTGTGTACTAGATACACAATATAAAAAGTTAATGTCGGTCGCTATCTCTTTTTTCACGGACTATCAAATATAAGCACTAGATTTAACTTCCAAGCCATTAGATTACTTGGTTCCTGCGTTACATAAAAGCATCGGATCTTTCTTGAGATTTTTTTTTTGTAGGTACTTTACTAGAACAACCATTATTTTAATAATTGAATTGATCTAGGCTAAAAAGTAATAAGGTTTATGTCAAAACCAAGAATACCGTCTTTTGAAATAAACTTCTTATAAGGAATGACGCTATTTGAACATATCTCGAATCCTTACAAATAAACTATAGGTATCTACTTACTAACTGAGATGTCTAACTTCTCCATAAGTCTGCCGTAACACCGGCCACCTGGATGTAAATAAATCACTTTTTCATAAAACTAAGTTAGCGTAAAGTAGGTCAGTAGCGGCTGTTAATTGGCGCCGATGCCGCTAATCCAGCCGACCCCGGATTTATGAGCAGCAACTAATGGAGCAGCTAAACACCGGACAAGTTCCGAGCTCGGAAGAATCGGGAACTTCGATAGTGCGGCCGAACGCCTCCGAAGTCGAGATGCCCCATAGAATTAATATTCTTAAAAATGTTGTAGTTCTCCGGTGCTTTAACTTTGCTAGGAATTTTGAAGGCAAAATACTGAGCATAATATAATTAAAAGTATAGTATTTGTGTCTTAATATTAGTCAGTCAATTTCTTCTTCTTCTTCCTGCCTATATTATTTGGGGTCGGCGCAACAAGTTTTTTTCTTCCATTCTGTCCTATTACTCGTCAAATCATCGCTAATTCCATTTTCTTTCATATCACTCCTCACACACTCCATCCATCTTTTCTTCGGCCTTCCTCTCCCTCTTCATCCATCTACATGTATAGGTACTCAGAACTCTTTAAGTAATATGCGCTTCATCCCTCCTCTTCACATGACCATACCAAGACAACCGATTTCCTTTCAACTTTTCAGTCACTGGCGCCACTTTCAAACTTCCTCTAATATACTCATTTCTCATTTTATCCATTCTCGTCACACCACATATCCATCTCAACATTCTCATCTGCGCTACATGAAATCTTTTTTCATCCTTCTTTCTCACAGCCCAACATTCTAATCCATACAGTATGACAGGTCTTATGACAATTTGAGTAAAGATAATTAATTAGGTGACTAAACTGTTTCTTTGGAAATAGTCGTCTAAGGTACTACCAAGGTATGATTACATAAATAAGAGAATATATTCTTCAACAACTCAACTAGATACTTACATAATTAAGCCAATATTTTAACTACTTCCTCACAAATATCTCCAGATAAAATTTTATAACGTTGGCCTACTAACAGCCAATCAAAGTTGGGAACACATCCCCACATGATCACCGGATAATTAATACCCTGCAGCGCTCAGCAGGCCAGCCTCTATCGTCTAACGTGTGCTGTAGTGAGCAGCGCTGACAGCGCTGTTCGGGCTGGCGACGGTGTTTCATCTAAACTTTGTCCATCGATACATGTACTTGAGGCATGATCCGACGTAGGGCTCAGTCGCTCTAAGTTATTCTAATTTGACATGAACTTTAAGTATTTACGCTATTATTTTCTTTTTTTATTATTTTGGCTGTTTTAATGAGTCTTTTGACAGCATTATTTGGTCTCGTAGACGCGAGACCAACGGCTGAGCAAGAGGTCTTTGGTTTAAATATTGAGTTTCCCACTAGAAACTTCTCAGTAGTAACCCAGTGTTTGAAAGTTAGCTGTGTTACGGTGGTCCTGCGCCTAATCTCTCTGATGATATCGGATTATCGCTTTTTAGACGGTAAGGAAATTTTTATAGTATTGAAATAAATAAATAACGAGAAAGTAACTATGATAGTAAAGGTACAGAGAGTGCGGCTATGTTCATGCAGCACTATAATAATACTTGGCTGATCTCCGTTAAGATTACCCACGGTGATCGGAATTCTATCGGTTGAACGAATATAATAATTATTATTCTTATGAACGAGCAGATTTTTTTATAAGTGCATATGGTTCGTTAGACTCTCAATTTATTACACTGGATAAGTACTTATAATTGTTGTTATAATCGTATGTTCAGCAAACGATGCATTATATTAGGGAATGTCACGAAGGCAAGCTCGATGAGGGCGAATATTTGATTACAAACATAAACATAATCTGATACGAAATTATTGTTTTTAGAGTTTTTGTGGTGTGTACTTACTTACGTTAACTTAGTCACGTTGTAGTCCAAACAAAAAGGATTTTTAGTTAAGGGACAAAGGAAACGCCAAAATACTTTTTACTGAATATTATAATTTATGTCCCAAAAATACATACGTTTACGACCGAATCCTACGATGGACGCAGGAAGACTACTTTGTCAGCACACGACAACGCTCACACGTACCGTATAGCTTGCAACTAACTTCATAGTACATTTCCTGCCACTACATAGTTGTAATATTTTTAGAGCTCCGTACCCAAAACGTAAAACGGGACCCAATTACGAAGACTCCGCTGTCCGTCCGTCTTTCTGCCGTCTGTCACCAGGCGGTATCTTATGAACCGTGGTACATAGTTACCATTTTCACACCTGATATTTCTGTCACCAATATAAAAAAAAAAAAAAACTGAATAAAATAGGTAGTTAATTAGTTAGTCGCTCCCATACAACGTAATTTTCTTGCTAGTTTTTGCTAAGGAGGGTAAAAAACCTCTCGTGAGCGAGTCCCACTCGAACTGGGCCGGTTTTTTTTTGTACTGCTTTGTAAATATTCATAAAATGTGGCTTCTACAAGCCTGGTCAGTATTTACCTATTTAATTGTATCCTTTGTTTCCGTAATTTTGGAATTAATGGATTTAAATAAAACATGAGCGCAGTACCAAAAACTTAGTATTAGCAGTATGATAGGTTGGCAACAGTGTCGGTTGGAGGGCGGCCAGCGGCGCCGGACGTCCATCAGCCGGTAATGACCGGCGTAAGCGCGGCTCGTAAAGACGGCGGCCCGGCGCGCTGCCGGCCGGTCGTTACTCACCGGCCTCCGGGAGTTAAGCCGCGACGCCGCATGCGCCATTGATTCCGGCTTCATCATCCGGATCATATCTGCACTCTATTTATCGCTATATCTGAACTTTGATGCGATATTTCATACGTTAGTGAGCCATCTTTTTTATAAGACGATCTTTTTCATTAGCCCTATGAATTGGAACAATTTGCCTGCGGTCTTCGCGTCCGATTAATTTAGGTTTCCAGTGAATAGGTTCATAATAAACTAGTGCGCCTCACCATCAACGATTACATCACTGCTTACCATCAGGTAGGACTGCAGTCCAGCACTTGTGTATATCAAATAAAAAAAATATAAATATATTTGAAAAAATATAGTATATTTAAAACTAATCTGCTTTTGACAACTTTTCTTTCAACATTCATTTTTAGAGCACTATTTTCTGAATACCGACATTTTTCGACGTAGCTCGAAGAATCGCCAAACTTAAGTGGCAATGGGCAGAGCACATTGCACGCAAGACAGATAGTCGATGGGGACGAAAGGTTCTGAAGTGGCGACCACATACCGGAAGACGCAGCGTTGGACGGCCACCAACAAGGTGAACCGATGACCTGGTCAGGGTTGCGGGAACCCGATGGATGCGTGATGCACAGGACCGGTCGTTGTGGCGACGCTTGGGGGCGGCCTATGTCCAACAGTGGACGACTTTCGGCTGATATGATGATGATGATTTTCTGAAAAGCCGTCCTCTTCCTACTTGCAATTGACAATGCTATGACTGTTTCATACTTATTTATTTAAGGATCACCAACGAATGTTACAAAATAAAAACTTAGAAATAGAAATCAGGTAACTTGGTCCTATAATGAATACTCAATTATACTATAGACAACCACAGCTTATGCATAAATGAGTGAATATGGCTTTAAATAAGTATAGAATAGAATAGAATAGAATAGAATAGAATAGACTTTATTGTACACCAAAAAGTAATACTGCTTATACAAAAACTTCAATTTGTGGGCACAATTATGGCGGTCGTATCGCTGAAAGCGATATCTTCCAGACAACCTTAGGATGGATAAGAGCTTAAAATAATACACGGGGTAGTCTGTGGTGTACTGCTAACTATATAAAACACAATATTTAATTATAAATACATATATACATACATATTATAATAAGTTACACAATTTAATTAGTAAAAAGGGTAGAAAAAAAGAGTAAAGCAGGGTTGGTGGAAGAAATTAAATTACGTAAAATCAGTATAGTATTAGAGAGAAAGGAAATGGTTTTTAACTAGATTTTTAAAAGAAACTAGTGACTGGGCTTGCCTAATTGGTAATGGCAACGCATTCCACAAACGCACCGCTTGGATCGCAAACGACTTATCACAGAATTTTGTAGAATGCGAAGGCATTAAGAAGGTCAAATTCACGGATGATCTCAAGTGTCTAGAATGTGTGTCATGAATGAACTTAAAACGTTCTTTGAGATAAGAGGGGGTTGTAGGGATAAACAGGACACTGTAAAGCAACGATAAAATATGAGTATTCCGACGAAGGCGGATTGGTAGCCACTTGAGCTTAATACGAAATTCAGAAATATGATCATATTTGCGCAATCCAAAGTATGAAAATTTTAAATAAAATAAAAGTAATAGGCATGATATAACACAGAAAATAATTAAGTAATATTAAAGGTTAAATAATAATGAAATAAAAATATTGTCAAAATTAAACCTTATTCATAGCTACGTAAGTATAGAACAGTAGGTGGTGAGGTTCTTGTATCGGTTTTAGCACTACTAAACTAATTTAGGAAACTCATCTTAGTTTAGGAAATAAATAAAGTTGTAAGTGAAGCTTAAACGTAACCACATTTAAGGCCATCGCGGATGCAATCAAACTATTTTATTAACTCGAGCTCAGCAGCTTTGATACTTATAGAGCTGATGAAAACTTCAAAACGGTTTTATGATACAGCTATACCTGTTTTTACTATGACTAGGCGATACTAAAATCGAGACCATAATAAACGAATGTTATTAGATTTTCAATTCGATTTAGTAGATAGTACTCGTACATAAGATGAAATTCAAGAATGTGCTTTCCTTATCGTGTGCTTGCGGCCAACTTGAACAGAAGACAGACGTTATTCTACTATCATCATCATTTCAGCCGAAAGACATCTAGTGTTAGCCTCCCGCAAATGTCGCCATAATGACCGATCCTGTGCGTCTCGCATTCGTCAGAGTCTCGCGACCCTTACCGTTATCCTATCACTTGATAATATTTAGAAGGGACACCCTTTAATGTCTACTCAAATTTTGTTTTGATTTTAGATGGTAGTCAAAATATGTCTCAATACCTTTTAGTTATTCAGCAGGATACTTTGCTATTATTCCAATAACTTTACTCAACTTCTCATCTCAAACCCATTCGAGCTCCACGTAGCGAGCGCCGGCGATGGCGATGCGTCCTCTGATGCCCCATACCTGCCGCCGAGCGCGGCCGCACGTGCTCGACTCTATTCAAATTGGATCGAATAAAAGTTTTATCGTATCGATTATCGATTTAGTCGCATGGCGTGCCTCCCGGCGCCGCCCGCCTGCTGGAACCGCGCCAGGCTTCTTCACTGCGTTATAATAATCGAAGGCAGTATTCATGATTATTACCTCACTTTAATTATTATTGCGCACCGTTTTGTGCTATTCTAGTCTCATACTTTGTGGAACTGGGGTTGGTTAATTGGAGGTAATTCGCGGTTAATTCTGTTAAGCGATAATAGTTAGTCTAGTTAATAGTTATTGAAAGTTTTCATTTCTGCTTTTAAGTAAGTAGGATATTTCAGACGAACATTATTTTTGAGCAGGTTCCTACAACCTACCTTCTACCTTCCTACAACTTTTTGTTTAAAACACGATTTAATTAAAATGATGTGTTCCACTAGATAATAATGAATGAGCACGCAAGCGGCGCCTCCTGCCGCGGCGGCGCGGAGAGCGGAGAGCGGAACAATGGACCAAAAAGTTATACCTAACCTTTATTTAAATGAGCTCCGACTCGCTGTTTTAGTTCCCAACAATAACACATTGCTAATCACGAATTAACATACATGAACAGTCGCGCTCCCCGACAATGGCTAGTGCTGAACGGTTGTGCCAAAAATAAACTATTTCCTTTGATATCTGGACGTGTCTGATGAAGTTCTTGTGGGCAGATGTTTAGAGCGAATTCTCAGTATTCACACTATCATATCCTGCAGGACTTAATAGCACGTTTTCACGTGAAGTTACCAGTAAACCTAAACAAAACAATTAACGAAACTTCATTTTGGTGGATATTTTTTTGCGCAAATAATAATATTCCACAACGTAGTCTAGTCCCAAGCTAAGCAGAGCTTGTGTTATGAATACTAGACAACTGATAAACATACTTATATATTTCTAAATACGTACATATTACAGGTAAATTGCACCCAGACACAGAACGAATGATCGTGCTCTTCACACAAACATTTATCCTGGGTGGGAATCGAACCCACGACCTCCGGCAGAGCAGTCAGGGCCACTAACCACTAGACCAATAGGCCAGCCAATGAAATGACTGTCAAGCAAGTCTTACGATCCTTCTTGTTAAGTTTTTTTTATCCAGCATGTGAATACATGTGTATTCACACAGTAGTAGATACAATTCAGGTTAAAATTTAACAGTCTTCTAAAAGCCACTAACCAATCCTGAAGTGTGTAATAGTGAGGCACCGTACGAGTGGTATTACCCGAGCCACCCGACCCGGCGGAGCCTGGCGGGTAATATCGTACTCGTTAAACCTCTGCGCGCCCTGAGCTGCATCCCAATGCTCCTCACTCGAAGACAAACGGCAGGCTACGTAAATACGCCATTATTTTGGCTAGAAACTGATTCTTTTAGAAAGAAAATTATAGGCTTTTTCTTCGACTTTATAAAGAACAAGATTCAGAAATACAATATTGAATAGAGTTAAACCTGACGCCGACTCGTAGACGGAGGTGTTTTTATAAATATTACATGTTTGAAGTAACTTGGCAGTTATTTTCTCATCATAGGTACGTGTTCTTATTGCGTAGCAAACTAAACTTAAATAAATTAATATTTATTATATGGTACGGTAGCATTAGTTTTCAAGGACCCCATGTGATAAGTAACCTAGTTTGTTCCTACAATTTGTATGGAATGATGACCAGCCAATACAGTCGTTTCTCCAACTCAAGGATCAAAGAAAATATGAGAAAACGAATATCTCGCATAGTTGTACCGAATGTTTGTGATCCCTCCCGGACTGATTGATGTTCTCAGTTATGTTGACATACTACTGATGAAAACCTTTCTTGGAAATAGGAGCGGGTCAAGAAACTTTGTTGTAACACAAAACAAGCATAAAATATACGAGAATGCTCATATTTTCTCAACATGAATTACCTACTGTTCTGTTATCCCAAGAAACTTTAATATGAAGTCCCAAGAAACTATAGACTTTAAAAGAGACTTTGACCCCTGATTTTGTTTCGGGGTTTCTTCTCAGGGTAGTCAGCTAGGAAACACCGGCCGCATCTAGTTTAAACTAACTAAAAAAAATGACGTGTAAAAGTGTTTTTTTTTTAAACCTATTTGCAAAATAATGTCTACTCAAAAATCAAGTTTGGGTATAAATATTAATCTATATAATAAAAGGAGAAACTGACTTACTGCCATATCAACGTACGAATCTACTGGGTCTAGGAGAAGGAAATTTTGCACAAGGTTTCCACGAGTATTTGTGACGTAAGCGAACACTAAGAGAGGATATTCCAAAATTCAACCTCTATTGGGATGATAATGTTGTATTATAGCAAAATTTAAAATTTTAATTAACCTCCGACGCATAAAATCTATAAAAAGTAAAAGAACTGGTTAAAACGAGTATGGTGATCCCAAACTCGATGTGTTTACTAGAAGGCATTGCAGGGTTCCATCGGCCACTTCACAGATCTAGCATCAGGTGCTCGTTATCATGAAAAATGTTTAGAACTAGTTAAGACGAATGTAATGAGCCCACACTCGACGGGTTTACTAATAGGCATTCCAAGGGCCCATCAGCCACTTCCCAGTTCTGGCATCAGGTCTTCGTCATCAGGTTCTCGTCGTCATGAGAAACGAACTATTTTTAAGATGAATCCAAATGATTCGAAACTGGATGGGTTTATTACTCTTACCTTCGATATCCATCATCAGACCAGCTTGATTGCGTCGGAATGTAGGTACATGAGTATTTCAAACATTAGGTCACAAATATGTGTTTATTTGTAAAGTATATATCCATTAAGTGTTTAAGTTCCCGGCGACATCTAGCAAACGAGCTGGTGACTTTGAGAACCCGAACAGATCCTCATAAATTGTATCTAAGAACCATCTCGATAACTTCAGCTTTCAAATAAAAAAACCGCACCAAAATCGGTCCATTCGTTGAGGAGCTACGATGCCACAGACAGACATACAGACACCTCAAACTTATAGCACACCTCTTTTTCGTCGAGGGTTAATAAATATCATTTATCATTTAAACACGTGAAATTTACAATTATTTTTCTTAAGAATCTTGTAAAGCAAAAACAAATAAAATCGGCCCAATCTAAACATCTCATTCAATCCAGAATGACTTAAAATTAGCGCCCGAACGTAAGCTGATAGTTTTTACGCACGCGCGGGACGGGGCGGGGCTGAGGGGGGGTGAGGGGGTTGGCTCGGGGCCAGCGCGCAGATAATTATCCCCTATTAATCTCGCAGCCAAATCGTTGCGAACGACAATAAAAAACGAGTGATAGCGTTCACGAAGATCGTCTCTATTGCCACTAAATAAACACTAATGCCTTATACGAGCTTTTTCTATTAGAGAGTTCTAGAGATTGTATCGGCGGCCACGCTAGGTACTATAGAAGTTTGGTTCAAAAGAAATTTCGTCTTTTAACTAACAGTAGGTGTTCTACCATTTTTAACATATTACATTATTGCTGGTTTTACTTTTATTGAATTAATAAGGAAGTGCTTTGAGATAAAGATACTTTGAAAATAAAGTTATGCATACTTATAAGTAGGCTTTTTATGAAAATGAATACTGAATTATATAGCCCTTAAAACAAGGTTAATTTTAAAAGACTCTGAGATCGGAACACTTGTAAAAGATAATATTGTAAGTAGGAAGTACATCGGTAGGCACATAAATAAATCATAATTTCTTTGCCCGCCGACCAAATGTGGGACCATGAGAGTACCTGCGATAATGGTCACATACATAATAATAATAATTATATGTTCTAGTTAATAAAATATTTGTTATTCCACAACTATCATACAACGCCATTTTGTGAGAAACTAAGTAGAGTTTGTGCTATGAGTATTAGACTACTGATAAACATACCTACCTATATATTTGTAAATACATACACATTATAGATAACTTACACTCAGATACAGAACCACTGATCGTGTTCACCTTACGAGTATTGGTCTTCATTGAGAATCGAATCGGAGACCCCAGGCATGGCAGTCAGGGTAACTAACTACTACATCAACAAGCCAATCAAACATGAAAACATAGACACATATTATTTTTCCAAGGATGTAAATTTTTCTATAGAAATTTATTTTCCATGGAAATAAAAAAAAAATTAGAAGTCTTTTATCTGAGTAAAACACTTCTACTCCACCATACCAAGTAAAATAAAAAGTGAATGTGATGTTTATTTTGCAAATAGCTTGTAAATGAAAATTCAAATAAGACCAAACACGGCTAGAATACGTGGTTTTGTTACAGAGTTTATGTGCCCAGGATTCCTAGGTACCTTGGAAGGTACCTAAGGATCCTAGGCACATAAACTTACTTACTTACATAAGCTTTAAAGAACTGATAAGCCTGGAGCTTCATCAGTTCTTTAAAGCCAGAAGGCATATGGAAATCATCATCTGCCTAGTTTTTTTAATTATTATTATGGATTGGCTCGCGTTTGACTACTAATTCGAAAACACGACCACCGATTAGTAACCTCCTTCTTCTTTTGAAGTCGGTTAAAAAACAAAAGTTTTTAGCCAATGAAACCAATCAATTTGTAAGTTTTACTAGGGTAGTTAATAAACAACAGTGAAGCCGTTACCCTATAAGCTTCACATTATTCATACAAGCAATTTAGATAAGGCAGCGCCAATATTTGCGGGTTCCGACAGCTCCGGGCGGGCCGCTGCCGCTGCCTGCGAGTCGTTGCGGACTCGTGCGGTGGAGAGCGGAGCAGAGCGGCTGAAAAATCACAACTTTTACGAAACTTATCTACTTCGTACATTTTTTTGCGAGATTTTTCGATAACGAAAAAAAACATGATCAATATTCACGACTCCAGTTGGTTTTGCTTTTCCAAACATTTTTTAAAATTGGATTTTATTATAGAAAATAAGTTTGCTAAGAAAACTTTCGGGAAACTTTGAAAATAGAGTTAACTACTTTAAAGCAACTTTAAATGTTTGTGCGTTCATCTTAATAGTTACCTATCTGCTTAACTGACGATTGTTAAACAGACAAAAAGACTCATATCATTAGATACAATACTAGTGGTGATACTAGTTAGTATCGCTCCTTACTCGCTAGGAGCGATACGAAGTAAAGCGGAAAGTTATGGAGCAAAGCGAGGCAGTCAAGTCTATGTGAAAAGTTGCACAAACACAGTGCGAGCGCGATGGCGGACCCGTCGATTTGGTGAACCTCGTCGATAGTTTGTTGTAGACCCAAAGCGGTGAGTGATTTATGTATCTCTCAGAAGGCAAACATGGTTTTGAAGATATTTGAAGTTTACCATTACTTCAGTCTGACTTGCGCAATGAACTTGTAGTAATGAGTTACTTTGAAACTACTTCAAATGGCTGCCCAACATATAAAGTGTTGAATATGCTAGAAAAATGTTCAGGTAAAAGTTATAATTGATAGGTTCGCGTTTATCCGGTATCTCACCTGTCGGTAAACGATGATGTAATCGACGATGTTACTCACTAACGGTGACGTCGTTAAAGTTAAAGTTAAAATCATAATGAAGTTTCCCAACAAAACTTTTGACTGGCCTGTTGGTCTAGTGGATAGTGGCCTTGACTGCTACACCGGAGGTCTTGGGTTCGATTTCCACCCAGGACAAATGTTTATGTGATGAGTATGATCATTTGTTCTGTGTCTGGGTGTAATTTATCTATAATATGTATCTAATTAGAATGATATAAGTATGTTTATCAGCTGTCTAGTACTCATGACACAAGCTCTGCTGAGCTTGGTACTAGACGGCGTTGTGTGATAGTTGAGGAATATTATTATTGAAAGAAAAAAAGAAAGAAAGAAAAGAAAGAAAGAAAGTTAGTGAAGTAGTTTGTGGTGTATTGTAGAGGCAATACACCATCAACTACTTCACTATCTTTCTTTATTTTATTTACTATTTTTTTTTCTCCTCTGTCAAATCCTAAAAATTGCTTTTGTGATAAGACCGCCCATTGTGACACCCTATTAATTTTAAGTTCCTGATGTAACTTTTATTTCTAGTGTACAATAAAGAATACATCTATCTATCAATATATTATGTTAAGGGTGAGTTGCACCATTTAACTATAACGATAACAAAGCCTATAACAGCTGTCAAATCGTCGAATTGACCAATAGGCGGCCGTGTCACGACTGGTTATGGTTTTATTATCGTTATAGTTAAATGGTGCAACTCACCCTAAGTATGTCAATGCATGATTTTTCCCATAGAAAAAAAAAAAAAAACCCTAAGTAGTAAACATGTTAGATTAGTGTGCGCTAATGAGCGCATCACCAGTTAATATCAATTAGCAGTAACACGGAACATGCCACGTCAGCGGTCACTCGCGCGCACTCGCTTCAATTACCGATCACTTATAATTATTTAATAGAGGTTTAGAACTTTATAATCATGAAGTAAAAAGATTTACTATGTTAAGGATTGTCTTAACATACTAAATCTTATTACTTCTTGATTGTTAATAATGTAATTTTTAAACTAGCATAATGTCAGTGTGTCATCCAAATACAGCCACACATTTACAGGCAAAAAAAAACAGATCAAAGACTGCATATTATTTAAAGCCAAAGCTAGTTTGTTTAGTCCTATATTATTGTCCGAATTCGCGTTAGTTTCTGGAAATATTCATAGCAATATGTTATAGAGTTAACCAATCCATACAAGGAAAGTACAGATAATATCTCCGGCACACACCCACTGTACAGGCCGAGAGAACTCAACTCGTTGGCGCACAAAATGACGACGAAATTGCTTTCTTAAATGCAAATGAAAGTCAACAGGAAAATAGACGAATAAATAATTTAGTCAGCGAGCCGCAACTCTTTCCCGCGCGGAGCGGAGTGGAGTGGAGCGGGTGAGTGACGAGATGGTGCGACCTGACTAAATCTCATATTTACCTCTTCTCATATTGACCTGAACACTAAGTCTCATATTTAAGAAACTTTCAAATTTCAATTTCATCTCAGCGACAATTAAAACCAAAATCTTGTTAAACTGTGAACGGAAAATTAGAAAGGTTTTTGACCCAGCGACTGTGAACGTTCCTTACTATCACGAGAATTTCCTTCAGATTAAATAGGCAACGTTTTACATTTTAATAAAACTAATTCATACGACTCAAATGATCTTCATTAGACTTTAATCCTTTAGACCCAATTATATTATAGATTAGTGATTCAGTACGTGATATCTTGACAATTTTTTTTTTCATCGATTGATTGTTACTTTGTGTAGAGACTTTTTCATGTAATTTAGATGTAACCTAAGTGATTTGCATCGGTAGGCGCATGTCTGTAGTACTAAACAGCAAGTCGTAGCCCGCTACGCTACTGTCTACGCCGTAGCACACCGCTACGGCGTAGGCACGCTTTCACTCAAATTCGACACCATAGCCGCTCACGGAATTATGCAGAACCTGTGAAATGTTTCATGAGGCTCTAAGAAAAAGTTCAGGCAAACGTGCTACCTTATTCAGGCCGTTTAATGTTTTATTTTCATCGACCGAACAAAATACGTGCGGACGACTCACTTCGCCCGATGAGTTGCACTTCCTTAGTCATTAATAAAACGTCTTTGGCGAGATCAAGCTGACTTGTTTGCACCTTGCTAAGTTGGCTGTTCAGTGAGTCGGCTTTAGTTAGCGAGGTAGGCCGGGGCTATGAATAATTATAGCCAGTAGGCACAGCCTCGGTACAGAATATTTGAAGCAGAAGAAAAGCCGGAATGTTTTTTGAATTGCCTTTATTTATTTGAGAAGAACGCCAATCTGTCATACAACTCAACACAATATGCTGTTACGCTTTTCAATTATTCGTTCCGTCGCTACAACAAAAATGCGACAACGTTTTAATCTCCATTTTTCTCGAGCCATTTGGTGGCGCCCGCGGCCAAACGAGATCTGTCACATACAATAGCGGGCAGCCGACGAGCCGCGCGGCCGGCGGCGCGCCGTGCCCTGGCCCGGCGGCGCGCCGTGCACTGGCCCGGGGCCGCCGCACTCCGTCGCAGATCTGTCATAAGATTATTTGGTAAAGTGACGTGGGCGAGTGCCGACCGCCGCGGACGCCGGCCGATACATTGAATCCCGACGTCCTTCCTTTTGATAACCCCTTCAGCCCTCGTAAGCCGCTGTATTAGAGGATCACAACAAGTATTAATAAAGAGGATGCCGGTGATTGGTAGCGGTTTATTTCCGGTTAACTGGTTGATCGTTTTACCGTGACATTGGCGGATGAAAAGGTATTTGCGAGTTAACCGATAATCGAGTTGATCCGATACTTAGTGGTTCCGTGGGTCGCTTCAGTCACTTTGTTTACCGTTCAGTTTCTGGGAAGTATAGAATAGTCAACAGTTATGTTTTAATATAATAAAAAAACTGAATGGAAACTCAGCTAAAAAAATTCCATATCGTTATTATTTTACTGGAGCATTTGATATGAAAATGTGACTTGAAATCCCTGGATGAAAATAAATCACTTCGGTTTTTTCGGCGCGTGTTTTTCCTTACAATATCCTCAGAAATGCTTTTACCGGAATAAGTTTATTCGGGTTTTTGGATAATCAGTATGCTTTGCTCCAAAAGCCTATTATGGGCAAACTAAAAGCAAATCCCAAATTTCACCTCAAGTAATGCAGTTCTAAAAAGCCTGCTGAAGTTTGAAGACGTTAAGATTTCCAATCAAATATGTGGTGGTGGCGGCGTGTGCAGCACGTGCGCTGGTATCGATTGCAGCAGGCTCCCGGCGCGGCACGTGCCTCACTGGCGAGGCGCCAGCAACCCACACCCGGTGACATGCTGCACGCTACCACCGCTGGGTTTCAGACACTATCAATGAAGTCTTAATTTTTTAAGGTGAGAAATCATCCTTCTTCTGTTTTAGGGTAAAGTCGGGCGTGACAAACTTTTACTAGTTATAATCCTCTCGTGTTCTTCAGTTGCCCATTGCGTTTCAAGACAACTCTTTTGGAAATTCCTGCAGGCCTAGTAGGCCCCTATGGTTTTGCTGATATGTCTTTACAAGCACGTGGAAACACTAAGCACCGTCAATGACTTGGGCTCAGTTTTTAACGGTCGGCTGGGCGATGAGTTACCCATTACTCATCGTCGACAAACTCATGTCTATAGTGGTCTGGAATCGCTCTGTTACTCCCGACGTCTGGGGCATCTTCTATGCTGGTGACTGGGGCGTGAGAATGTTCGTTCCCTCACGGTAGCGGTGACAACTCCTTATTCTCTCTCTCCAGACGTTGGCCTGAACCAGGGCTAGGCATTAGAAGTCGCCACCAACGATATACTCCACGAAGACGACAATGCTCCGCTTAAGCGGGGCAGATTTTTACCGTATGCTCCATCGTGTCCTAAAAATGGTCCACACAATGGAGACATCCAGTTGTTTCTTTCGTCTGAATCCGAAATTGTAATCTTTTTTATCCATGATTTAAATCTATTTTTATCTATCTAGATCTACAGTATTCTTGTAATCCGCTAAACATGCGTTACTGTATTAAGCGAATTGCAATGCGTAGGTATCCCAAGTCCTCACCGCAGAGCTACTAACTCCGCAAGTTGTACAGAACAGCCGAACTGAGTCCACCTCCCTACACACAGCCCACATGTTATTGAGTTAATACACTTTCCTTCACTAGCTGTGCGTGGGGGAGGGGGGAGTGCAAGCAAATCTAATCATCTGACAAGATTGAATATTGTAATCCGCTTCCATGGAAAATATATGACGTGATAGGCTATACTTTCATTTTCATATTTTATTGGTGATATTGTTACCTGGAAAATCCGTGTAGTTTTTCTTCCTAAAATATTGCCTACCTATTTTCTTAAACTCATTTTTATATTATGTTTGGCTCTTGGCGCAATGAATCTCTAAAACCGAAAAATAAGACATTTAGATGAATCTGGAACTAAAGAAACATAAATGGTGTGCCATCGAAATATTTCTGCAATAATAACTTTTTACTCGCAAGAAATGGCCGCCCACGCAGGGGTATCTTGTAAAAACTGCGTTGTATCATCGAGGGATTCATCAGACCTCCCTAAAAATAAACGACAGCTCGACGTCGCGCCGCAAATAAGCCGACAACATGAGCACGCAGGGAACGCCCTCGCACCGCTAGTGTGCCCACGGCTTGATTTCAAATAATTTTTGACCTCATAATAGCTATTACAACAGAATTACAGTTCGTAACTTTAATGTTCTTACTTACAAAGTAAATACACCTATTAATAAATCAAGTCTTATGGGTATCTAAGTATAAAATAATCGGTGTTACAATGGGCACTTGTAACTTAAGGGTAGTTATTACAAACCAAATAGCACCCTGCCTACCTGTAACCACAGGCCGCAACAACACGTAAATGGCTTTTGTTTCCGTGTTCCTGTATTGACACAAAGTACTGTCGTTATCACCAACTCTTACACAATCAAGCATGTCACATTTGACGCTGACGTCACGCGTTAGGGCGCGTCCGCACTGGCGCGACACAATCAGACGCGCGACAAGTGTCCAACTTTTGACAGCTGTCGATTTCCCCCGGGCCGACTCAACGGCCCGTCCTATTAACATACACTACGATATAATAGACCACTGCTCTACACCAAATAGTTTACAGAGACGTTAATAACTATGAATTTGAAACAATAAGGGCTTCTTCACACGTACCACAACCACACCACAACCACACCACAACCACACCTCAACCACACTACGTGGCCGGGCGTATATTTCGTATCAAAAATTAATAGGACTATATAATATAATATATAATATTCTACAAACTATCACACAACGCCGTCTAGTCCCAAGCTAAGCAGAGCTTGTGTTATGAAGTCAGAGTCATTAACCACTAAACCAACAGGCCAGTCAATGAAATGACTGTCAAACAAGTCTTACGACCCTACTTGTTAAGGTTTTTTTACCTATTTTCTTTCAAGCCTTCATGCTGTGGGCTCGAGTTAGGACGTTGACTGTCCTTAAATACAGAACAGTTTGCTAGTGATTTATTAGCGAACTGTTCTGTTCTCTATTCTACTATCCAATTCCATCGATAATTTTATTGAGCCTAAAAATAGTAAGGATATTTAAAAAAAAAATTAGTTCATGAACGCCCATCGCCAACCATTTAAGACAAAGAGTAAGTCATACGATGTCGCAACTACGACAAAATCTCACTTTGGCGAGTATCGTGAAGTGTGTCGCCCAGTGTCGCTAGACCGCCCATCAATCTTGCGACACTCCATCGATAACCGGCGGAAGCGTGAACGTCTCGCAGATGTATGGCGGTGTCGATAGTAACATGGGCCCGGGAGAAAAACACCATATATGTCAGACACGAGAACAAAGCGTACTAGGCCTTTGTTTAGTGAGCAATCCGATATGAGGAGTAACTGAGAGTATCAGGCACTTGGAACAATACCAGCAGCTTCATGTTAATAACAATAATATAAATATAACTATATTAATACAATTGTGTTTGTTGGCCTATTATGTTACAATATAACGGTGGGTCTTCTGATATTCAAGTATTATTTATACTGTTGTTGTGCTGTTAACGAGTAACACATTATTACATTTAAAATTAGGTATATGAATATATAATATCACCTTATTTATGCTCAGACATACTTTATTATTTGAACGTGTCTGTGAACTCTACTAGGCGAGCACCAGTTCGCGGAAGTGTTAATTAGCAACAACTAGCTGCATGTACCTACTACTATATGATCTCTTCAAGGAAAAGCCTCGAAAGCGAACGTGCAAGTCACTTCAGAGTAAATTCAGTGAGATGTGTGATTATTTCCATAAAGCCTTGCAGTATTAATGTTATATTAATATTCCATATATTCCATGTTGTCGGCAGCCCAAGCTTGCGCTCAAGAATTGACAAGATGCGGCTCCCACCGATTGTATTTGATGGCTCAACCATCTCCTATAGCGACTCAGTAAAGGACCTTGGTAGTATTATTGATAAGGACTTTTCGTGGAGTCCTCAGGAGCAGGAAATTAGCCGCAAGTTGTTTGCGTCTGCGGGGTCTTTACGAAGGTTGCGCAATTTTCTTCCAACTACTACCAAAACTGCGCTCACCCAATCCCTCCCAATCCTTGATTATGCCAATGTCAGTTATCTGGATCTAACTGAAGTGCAGCTAGATAAGCTTGAGCGACTTCAAAACTTCTGTATTAGATTCATATTTGGATTGCGCAATGATCACATTTCTGAATTCCGTATAAGGCTCAACTGGCTGCCAATCCGCCTTCGCCGGAATGCTCATATTTTATCGTTGCTTTACAATGTCCTGTTTATTCCTACAACCCCCTCTTATCTCAAAGAACGTTTTAAGTTTCTTCATGACACACATATTAGACACTTGAGATCATCGGAGAATTTGAAACTTTTGATGCCCTCGCATTCTACAAAGTTTTATGACACGTCGTTTGCGATTCAGGCGGTGCGTTTGCGGAACGCGTTGAAGTTACCAATTAGGTAAGCCCAGTCACTAGTTTACTTCAAAAATCAAGTAAAAGACAATTTTCTTTCTCTGTAATGCTGTCCTAGTTCTAATTTATTTTGATTTCTTCCACCAACCCTACTTTACTCTTTTTCCTTTTGTTCGGTTTTTCAATGAAATTGTGTAACATATTACAATATGTGTGTATATATATATGTATATTTATAGTTATGTATGGTGTTTTATATACTTAGAGTTTGATCAATTTGTTAGCAATACACCACAGACTACCCCCGGTATTATTTTAAGTTCTTATCCATCCTAAGGTGGTCTGGAAGATATTGCTCTCAGCGATAAGGCCGCCAATGTTCCCATAAATTTAAGTTTCTGTATAATAAGCTATGTTACTTTTTGGTGTACAATAAAGTTTATTCTATTCTATTCCACAACTATCACACAAGGTCGTCTAGTCTCAAACTAAGCAGAGCTTGTGTTATGATGATACTAGACAACCGATAAACATACTTATAGATTTTTAAATACATACCTACTTACTATAGATAAATTACACCCAGACAGAACAAATGATCATGCTCATAACACAAACGTTTGTCCTGTTTGGGAAGGATAACAGTCAGGGTTACTAAAACTAGACCAACAGGCCAGACATATATTGAGTATACATATATTGTGTTGGTAGTGACTTGTGTTATTATGGTTTTTCAGGCGTTACCGATCTGGAAAATCAATAACTGTTACTTTAGTCTTTTAGAAACTACAAAAATCCTCAGTAGTTTGTAAGTGCTGCTAAAATCAAAGTACCAGGTTTATTTTTTCTCGGTGGAAAAATCATCTTATGACATCCCCCACTCTTAGATGGAGCGGGAGATAGTGTCAGATTTTTACTTTTTACTGACTAAAAACTCACTCCTGTTCCTTTGTTACCTTTCGTACCGGGGCTGAGCTATCTTCCGAATTAACCCTGTCCTCAGTAGGCTTCGACCCAGCTGGGCCTCTGCTGTTACTGACAGCTCCTTGAGGCGCACAGGAACAGTGCGCGCGGTTGACGACTTGGGCTCGGTCCGGACAGTTACCGGACGGTCGGATAGCGAGCTACCCATTGCTCGCCGTCCGCAAGCCCGCGCCTACGGTGACCAGAAATTGGGATCGGAATCCCGGCGGTGGCTGGGGCGCTGTGAGCGCCGCCGTTGCCTGATGCAGTCGGCCTCCTTTTTTGCCAGCATTACTGCTTCGCAGAAGTCGGCGATCGCCTGCCACTCCTCCCCGCTGCGGACCATGGCCTGTACCAAGGCCCAGCGCGAAAGATCGCCACCGCCGATCGGCGTCACGTGAGCACGGCGATGCTCTGCCCAAGTGTCCTCCGAGCGTTCCACACGACACCCGTGATCAAAGTACCAGATGGCTTCGTCCTCGAGGAAGTATTAATTAGCAACATAAACATCTGCCGAGCTGCCTAAGTGAAGTGCACTGACTGAGATGTAACGTAGTTGTGTGGCGGAGTGCGCAGCTTGTCATTAAGACTCGCATACCAAGCAGGCTAAATACCAGGGTAGCAGTAAGGCGATACCGGAATCTTGTTAAAATACTGAGTATGCGGTGTAGGTACTGACTAATAGTCGTTAAAGGTTCCTGCTAAAGCGGTTAGTCGATAGTGCACTGAATAGATTTCATAAATTTAGTTCAGTAATGTTTAGTTGGGCGCACAAATTATTGAGTACGCTTATTGTACCAACACCACAATCGCCCGTCTATAATTAAATCAACCGGTAGCTATTTTGACCAGAATTCTGAGTAGGTACGCAAACCGCCATGTTCCATTACAATAGTCAGAATTCAAATAAACAATCAGTTTAATCACGTAAATGGTCGTATTCAAATATTTGATTAAATAAAACAAAGAAATGAACAAATTCTTTGTGTGTGTGGTCAGTAACCAATCGAATTGTTGATATTTTACAATCACATGTTTGAAGTTTCTCCTTAGCGAAATTCTGTTTGACACCATTACGGAAAATATAAACAAAACTTAATACAATATACATATCTTTGAGGAAAACAATCGACTTGTTCGTGAACTCTTACGGTACCGACGACGGTAACGTTGCAACTAGGGTTGTATCATGCAGTTGAACACGATCACTGCATATGTTAACGTAGAGACTGGTATTCGTGCTGCCAATGATATAACTTCTCTCTAAATACCTTTGTCCTTACATGGCGACCCTTCCTACTGGCATCGGCACGCACTTGTGACAGTTACCGGCACCGTAAAGATCGCCATTTTTCTACAATGCTACAAATCTCTGTTTCATTTTCATTTGTCGGACACGGATAATTTTTGTATAATTATTATGTTCTCCTGGTCAGTCCGTCACCAAATACTACAATACTATGTTTTCAAGTGGAAAGAAGAGGCCTTCAAATGAGAGGCTTTTTTTTAGTGTCAGACTCTTACTGACTAAAAAACCCATCCCGTTCCTTCAAGCCTTCATACCGGGGCTCGAGCGCCCTATCGGATAACCCTGGCCCCAGTAGGCTTCGACCCGGCTGGGCCTCTGCTGTTGCTGACAACTCCTTGAGGCGCGCGGGAACAGCGCGCGCCGTCGACGACTTGAGCTTGGGCCGGATGGTTACCGGACGGCCGGACAGCGAGCTACCCATTGCTCACTGTCCGCAAGCCCGCGCCTACGGTGGCTGGAAATCTGGATCGGAATCCCGGCGGCGGCGGCGAGAGCGCCGTTGTCTGATGCGGTCGGCCTCCTCCTTAGCGTGCATTACTGCTTCGCAAAAGTCGGCGACCGCCTGCCACTCCTCCTCGCTCCGGACCATAGTCTTGACCAAGGTTCGGCGCGAGAGGTCTCCGCCGCCGATCACCCCCACGAGGGCACGGCGATGCTCCGACCAAGCAGGGCACACCGCGATTGTGTGCTCCACCGTGTTCTCCGGGCGTTCCGCACAGTGGCGACACCCGGGCGTCACTTCCACTTTGATTCGGAACAGGAACCTCCCGAACTTGCCATTTTCGGTGAGGACCTGTGTCATGCGGAAGGTAAAGACGCCGTGAGGTCTTTCCAGCCACGCCTCAAAGAGTGGACTTATCGCCATAATTGTGGCGTGCCCATGACGGGGTTGCGATAGTCGCTGACGCCATTCCACCATGAGATCCCGCCGGAGCTCTGTGCGCCATGCCGCGACCTGTCGCGGCAGAGGACTTTCACCCCGGCGTTGCATCTTCACGCGCATGTCGTGCATATGTGCAAGGACTGTTGCCTCCAGATCCCACGGTGGTAGGCCAGCCAGAAGGCTCGCCGCTTCGCGGGAAATCGTGCGGTATCTCCGCACCATCTGAATTTCCATGACCCTCTGGCAGGCGTTCAGAATGGCCGCCGATCGCTTTTGCAGCGACGGCGCCCACACCGGCGCCCCGTAGAGGGCCATGGACCGAACGATCCCCGCATAGAGCCTCCGGCAGGAGGCGTCTGGACCCCCAAGGTTGGGCAGGAGCCGCTTGAAAGTGGCCCCAGTCCGGTTGAGTTTGGGAGCCAGATGTCGGAAATGCTCCTTGAAATTCCATCGGCTGTCGAGGATGAGTCCCAGGTACCTCATCGATGTCTCGACGCCGATGCGAACTCCTCCTACCGTTAGTTCGGAACCCGATGGTGGCGCGTTCCGACGGCGAGTAGGCGAGTAGCTGTCGAGTAGTCGAGGCCTACCTGTTGGACAGGTAGGCCTCGACTACTCGACAGAGGTATTCGGGCACCCGGTGGTACCGGAGTGCCCTCCGGATCGTACTCCAGGGCAGGGAATTGAAAGCGTTGGCAATGTCCAAGGACACTGCCACGACACACATACCCTGGGACTTCAAATGGGAGGCTGCAGACAGGTGCGACGACGCGACAATAAGACAACGATGTGGCGATACGTTATCATGGAAATTGAAAAATGAAAAAATTAAAATGAAAAATAGTTTATTCGCATAAATACATATTTAGCACATTAAATATTACCTCTGCCAAACTATAAAGCAGTTTGTTGACTGATGTAGCTCCTTTTGTCTAGCACAAACATACACATTCACCGATAACACTTTCTAAATATCCTCATCATTGAGGGTTTGACAGAATTCATTGAAGAGGTACTTATGTATTTTATTTTTATAAGACGCTTTTGTAGCACAGCTCTTTATATCGACTGGAAGTTATTAAAAATGGTTGTAACCAAAAACTTTCTACATCTTCGACCATAATAGTTATTACAATTGGGTACAACAAACCTTTTCATATTATTTGTCCTCTGAGGTCTCGTACGTACAATAATGTTTATATATACATATATATATCACTATTATACTAAAGCTATTGCTAACACCACCCTCTCATGAGCCGGCATTATTTTACATTCCAAAAATAAATTTTCATACTCACCAATTTTACAACGCTTTTTTGGATTTTTATCTACTAATAGTTTCATGAATCTAATTTGTATTTGTTATTTTATCTAGGTACGTCTTAAACGTATTACCATAGCACGCCAGCCCATAAGACAGCAGTGAGTCCACCAGCGCATAATAAACCATGAACAATGTTGCTCTATCTATCACAAGACTAAGGTGGTGGAACTTCACAAGCACGTACCTGAGTTTGTCACATAATTGTATAATGTGTGTTTTCCATGCGAAGCTGTTATCTATGACTAAACCCAAGTACTTGTATTCCTCCACCACCTCAATATTGGCCCACTCACATCTTGTCAATCCGTCACTGCGCAGACATTCATAGCTATGCCCCACTATGCGCGGCGGACGGTCGGTTTTTTTACTGTAAGGCGATCGTATATGCATAAATTTTGTTTTGTTTATATTAATTATGATGCCATTATCATGAGCCCATTTGATAATATTAGTTAAATCCTCCTGGATAGCGCTTTCAATTAAATTTAAATCTTTGTCAGCATAAACTAGACAAGTATCGTCAGCATACATATATTATATTATACATTTGACAATAACGAACGACATTGCACATGCTATTGGCATTAGTATTGTTCTTACCTATCTGTCGGGATCGTATAAACGAGTCACCGTGACCTTGGAATGCAAAGGGAACTGAAGGAACACAGGTAGGGTTTAATCAGTAGAAGACTGTCACTTCCTCTTGCTCTACCCAAAGCAGGAGGTGTCATTTGTTTTTGTTACCTAAAAAAGAGTTACTTTTGAACAATGTCGAGCCTAGCGCCGCCGCACGCTGTACCTCTGCTATTCGTCATCCGACTGATTTTATTGGATATCAGTTGGAAGACAAATAGTCTACGCAAATAAGCAGTAATTAATGTTATATTCATATCGCTATAATTTCGAATTTAATTAATTTTGTAAAATCTTCAATTGTAGCTGTGCAAACACTCGTAAATGGAAAGAAAGCTTTTTGTGCCAAAATATGTCTTATGTACATGAGCATAATATTGTGTGAACGATATGAATTGTGCTTTTAATTGTTACTTATTACATGTATTAATCTGTTTGTGTATAAATATTGTTTCGTAAGGGCAAAATTTTATGAGTGAAGAATTAACTATTTTTCAAAGTAAATAATGCGAAAAATGCGTAGACTGATTGATCCTAATTGGTTTCCATATACATACATTTTACATTAACAGATTTTCCGATTTCGCAAACACACTAATCCAATAGACATCACCCACAATACTTAATTTTGTAATCACAAGAATAGTTAATTATTGCAATCGGAATTCAGACTCTTTAATTACTGTTTTCTTTTACAAACATAGTTTACCTTGCAGTAGAATCAAGCGCTTGATCCAGGAAGCTGTACGCTTGTGTCAAGGAGACACAAGCGTGTTGTTAGGAGATTCCTCTCTCAGGAGCCCTGGCAACCGACAGCTAGGACCCTATCCCGATGTCGTTGAGTTACTATTATTTTATTGTTTTCTAGCCCTTACCATCCCACTGCTGGGCTAAGGCCTCCCCGAAGTCCTTCCAGACTTTTTTCACCCGCGCCGTCTCAAACCAGTGCTCGCGCTTTCTAGGCCGGCCTCGACGGAGCTTTTCCTGTGCGGGAACATACTATAGTTTTAGCTTTTATATTTTTATGTGTTTAATATTCAAAACTGCTAATAATATATTATGTACCTATACATAGAAAATAAATGAAATAACAAAACTGCGTTGAAAGTATCGAATTGTATTTTTTTTTTTAAGTCAATATTATTGGAGGTTACAGTAAAGATAAAGTAAATAGTTGTACAAACAAATAAACATGAGTAAATACCACTTTCGGGAATAAAACAATTCCAGGAATTACTTATCTTGTTACTAACTGTATTTACCTTGAAATACGACTAGACTTTTGGTGATAATAGCTACATTTTTCTGTCATAAAATATTTGAGATAGGTAATCTACTTTGACTACTACTAAAGGTTTTCTAAAGAAAAAAGTTAGCCATTTCTGCTTATTTTTTGTAAAAGTCAAAGGAAAACAATATAATAATGTCGTTTTTATGATTGACATAAATATAGAAATCAGGAATCTACTCGGTAAACACGATGATGACGACGATGACGTTTAAGCATGAAAATATAGTGACAACAGAATATATATACAACAACAACTTAGGGGTCTTTAAGTCAAGAGTGAATAGGTTACCTCTAGGCAAGCGTGATCCATCATCGACTACATATCGCTTACTAACCAGTTAGTCAAACGCAAGCCTCTATAATAGTCAATAATAAATAAAATTAAAAAATATAAGTAGGGTTCCGCATTTTAATTATTTTTCTATTTTTGGACCCTTATTTTTACTATACCTCTAAATTCTAAAATAATCAACATTAAAAAAGTCTTTCAATAGGTAAGTACCATGTTGTAAGATCGACGCATCGTCCACGAGACTCGCTGACCCTCTCTAATCCATTAGGTGGGGCGGGCGGCGCGCGGCCGCGGTTTCTGCGGCCCGACCTCAATATTTAATCACTTAATAATTAATGAGCCAGCCGCAACTAGACGCACCGCGCTGTCCCTTACCTATGAAATTGGTCATTATTTTAAGTGCTTTTCATAAATTTTATTTCTATTTAATAATTATGTTAAATTACGTGTGTTTTTGATTATTTTTGTAACTAATAGATATTATTAACGGTTAATAATATCATCAAGGACAAAGGCATAATTATCACGATATGAAAATACGAAGAATTATGATAATTTAATAATGGTGAGACCAGGCGAACATGCGTGGCAAGAACATCAATAAATGGTTAAAAATTATGACCACAAAAAAGAATATATCATACTAATCTCTCAAGCAATGTGGAGGTATCAACAAAGGATATCTAGGTTTATAATAAAACTACTTCATCTGCTCGTGCCATTTCGCACGCGTATAGTACAAGTGAGAAGTAGGCCAATACACTGGAGTATGTGCTCGCTATAGCTGCTGCGACTTAAAGCCGATACACGCGAGTGCTTCAGCGGAGCAACGGCATTGACGGCGCCGAGTTATGTAAGCGTTCACTGTAAATAAAACTGTTTGTAAGTATTTCAGAATAGTTCTACATATTTTTCAATGTTTTGTGTTGTTTACTTACATGACCCTAAGTTATCAAACGGCAAAGTAGGGATATTATTATCTCTATCATTTTTGAATGTCGATTTATTTTACTCTGTGACTAGTGCAAGTAGACAGTCTGTTTGAACAATTGGAAGCAACTAAATAATATCGTCTTGAAAAACAAAGCTCTACCCTAAAAAAATATTGCATATTAAACCTTTAGTTTTCTTACAATCTAACACAAGTTTTATAAACCGTATTTTATTTTATTTCACCTTGAACGTGGTTTTCTCTATCTTTTCCCGCTAGGATAAAGCATCGGATCGGTTATTAATACGTCAATAAATCAGGGCCGGGGACGGTGTTAGGGCGATCGGCGCTCATTACACAATTAACCCTCGCCGGACAGCGATACAGGAGCACAACATGATGCAGCGCCCAGCCGGGGATACGGGTTGTGGGGCTGGGACATTGTAGGATAGTGTGCAGGCGAGGGCCGGGAGAAGTTCATACAACTTTTTACTTTTGATACAAAAATAAAAATATTTATACTACCGTATATTATTTTTGTAGACTTTAGAGTCCCGGACCCGGACAGTCGTAAGAAAAGCTGAAGCGAATCCAGCTGAAGAAGTCGAGCATTTGAATTCAGAAAGTATTGATGAAGTGATATTTTTTAAGAAAATCACTAGCGATCAACGGAACTTCACAAATAGGTACCTAAATAGATATCTACATTAAGTATGACGAAACAAATTTAAACAAACTGTGCTCATGAAAATGGTACCAGCGAACTGATCTGATGATGAAGCCGGAAGGTGGACAAGGAACCCGAGGAACTCCGTATTATGCATTGCATTTTAACATGTTTTGTCGTATTGGAATTGTCATGATATTTATGTAGGTACTCTGGTTATAAGTGATTTTATTGGTTATTATAAAAATTGCACGCCAATTCTGCAACACGACATTATAGGAGGTCTAGTATAAAACTGTTACCTGTAGAATTATTCAAACAGCATATTTCTCAGTAACACTCGGTCAAATAGTTCAATATTACTATGCCCATTACGAGAATTGGTCGAACACTTCAATGAAATACTGATTTGCTATTAACCATGCCAGTTTTCCCACCATCACGTACGGTTGCTGTGACGCGACAATAGGTTATTAATATCGCCGTAAATCACCCCAACGTCGTCGGCCTGCTATCACTGGCTAGTCCCCATTACCAAATTAGCTGAGAGTACGCCCCTCGTGCCACGTGCACTATAAACCTGCTCCTATTTGATTAAGTTAAGTTCTAGACATGTGTCATTCTCAAGGACAACATTACGTTTGTACTCTGTATACCTTTAGGGCTTGCCTAGACTACTCTCTGTATTATCTTAAGTTATTACAGCCGTCCTAGGGTGATCTGGTAGATCGCTGACAGCGATAAGCGATCTCAGTGATCTGAGGGGCTGGCTGTTTGAGATTCAAGTTTTTGTTTAAGTTGTGTTACTTTTTTAGTGAACGATAAAGTTTATTCTATTCTAATATTATAAACTAGCGACCCACTTGCGCCCCGACGTTGCCTGGGTGTAAATTAAATACACAAACCTTTCTCGGTTTTTGCTCCATTTATTAAAAAATCCCAGAATATTTAGTAATTATAATGTAAAATATTACGGAACAATATAATGTTGGTGTTATATTTAAAAAAAAATCTCCGTAACAACATAGCACTATACGATTACAACAGAAAAAACCGTCTACTTTTATCTTTACATGTGACCCTCGGAAGGACACATTAGTATTTATTAACACAAACGAAACGCCTCAGAGCTAAACAGAGACATTTTGAAGGACGGAGGTATTACTACTTAAATGTAAGAACAAACGAAACCTCTGGACTTAAATACAATCGTGTGGCTTACTCGGAGGACGACTTTGTACAGTAGAGCGAAAAGTCTGTCGAGCTAAGAACCACAGTGTGGGTGTACTGTGCTGCCCTCGGAAGACTAAAAGCAGTAACTCGACCAAAGCGAGTTTCAGGAAATGATTAATTTCGTAGATGTGAATGATTTCCATCTTCACAATGACATAGACATATTTCTAAAAATTGATTGTGCCTGAAGGCTTCATCCGCATTAAATTTTGATAAAAAGTATCTTAAGTCCTTTTCCTGATCCTAAATCATACTTATTAATTTTTTTATTTAATGCTTTATGCACACAAAATACAGAGGCGGACTTAATGCCTTAGGCATTTTCTGCCAGTCCACGTTTGGGTGATGCAGAGAAAAATAGTGGTAGGTGCAATAAATGAAAGAGAGAAGATGAATACAAAAATAGACATAAGTGCTAGTAAACCATATATATATTTTATATATGTAATACAATTATACAATATGTACTCAAATTAATAAACTACATACCTAACTAACATAGAATACTCAAACAATTGATCCAGATCGACAATTGGAAAACATTAACGTTGTGATGATACTACTGCCAACTTCTTACGAATTAGCTCGCGAACCTTAGTTTTGAATGCTAATCGACTTGCTCATACCTATGTTAAATTTTGTTTAGATCGATTTAGCGGCTTTTTTGAGGTTGCAAATTATAATATGACTAATAACCGCTCTAAGGTGGAGCAAGAGAGCGTGTTAAACTTTGACTGACTAAACCCACCTGAATCCTTCTGTGGCCCTTTGCGTTCCAGGGCCATAGTAATTGCTTCAAACGTTCCCGCAGCCCTAGCGGGTATCGAACCACTCTTTGAATACTTCACGCCGTGGACTCGGGCTCGCTTCTTACTGCACGACCAGAACCACCAGAACCATTGCTCATCGTCCGTAAGTTCGAGCTTACGATGGCCAGGAAACGCCTTGCGACTCCCGATGCCCGAGGCTTCTCCTGCGGTGGTGGCTGGGGAGTGAGGATGTCCGTTCCTTCAAGGTTCTTCGATCGCATCACTGCTTTGCAAAGTTAGGTGGTTGTTTTCTATGAACCCTGAGCTAGGTTCGGGAACAAGTCACCATTGCTGATTGGTTTAGCAGCTAAGGCGTACTTTCGAAACAAATGACAGAGTTACTTTTGCGTTAGCGAGGCATGTCCCATATTTGTCAGTCTTCTTACGTCTTACATCAACTTCGAGCTGAAATGTGCCTGTGCAATAGCTATTGGGTACTAATTAAATTTAATTATTTTAGTTCTTTTTAATAGCATTATTCACCTCTAAATATCTAAATTGCTTTCTAAATTACTAAGTCAGCCACAATCGACGCGTGTCTGAATATAACTATCTTAGCCACTAGTTATCTTCTATGTAAGAGTCTCTGAATATAACTCAGCATGATGGTTATTTTTTGGCATCTTTTGTAACATGCATTCAAGCAGCACTTTTCTAAAATAATAATATATGGCAACAAATAGGAATTCTATTAGCTTCTAATTTTATAACTCAGTACGTTTAAAATACAAGTCATCTAACCTTAACTGATCGTCTTTATCTAATATTATCATCAAGTAGTATATAGTAAGCTATAATATTAGGGTACGTATCAAAATCCCGAAAATTCATAATACTTACTTATGGTTGAAAATTTGAAATACCGACGTCCAAAACACCGATATTCAAAATACCGAAAGTTTTACGATAGTTGTTATGTCGAAACACAAAATACCGATGTCCAAATGCCCGAAAGGACAATATCCTGAATGGACAAAACAACTTGGACGTAGCGTTCGCCGGTCGCTGCCGTGGCATCGCTCGCTTTGCTCGCTCGGCTCACGCGCAGTTGGTCACAGTTCTAACCTAACCTAACCTATTTCACCCAGTACAAAGTGCAATCAAAACACAATCTACCTGCGACTTGACACATGGTAAATACATTTTTACGAGAGATTGTAGGTATGATTCGTTATTTTGAACTCGTCGGTAGGTACATGAATCGAATGACGCACGCTGATTGGTGCAAATGGCCGGTAGCTCTAACTCTGTGGCTTGACTTATTATTTCTCACAGCTATTTAGCTAAACATTTACAATTTGTTTTTAAAAGTAAAAGATTTCATTGGTACAATTTCTTTTTCCGGTACATAGTAGTAACAGTCGGTACGAAAAAAGGGTGTGACTGTAATGATAAATAATAAGGAAAAAAAGAAAGAAAGAAAGAAAACTATTTTATTTTGCATACACACTCGCAGATACACACAATGTAAAAACAAAATGTAGACACTAATTATTCTAATAAAAAAAGAGATAACTAACAATTTGTGTCTCACGGCGATGCTAAATAGGGCCAGTTCAGCAATAATTCCAGACAACTACAAGGCAGTTGACTGACGCTGGTTTTCAACTGAACCTTGTTTCGAGTGTACGGTTGAAAATTGGTTTATATTTAAGTACTCAGTTATTAAGACGGATTAGGTACACAACTTTCAACAAATTGACGGCACCGCACTGAGCATAATGTTTGTGTGCCTTTTAAACAGCAGTTACGGGTTAGTGTGTCAAAAAGTCAATTAACTTTTGTCTGAGATAAGTAAACAGTCAAAATAAATAACTAATAAAGGAACTTTACCTATATCTCCCCTTCCTCGTGTCCCTATCAAACATTCTCGAGCTACCCCACAACGCTAAACAAATATATTTAATTTACTTAGCTTTCACCAAACTTTATAATTTCAGTAGAGCAGAGCACCAGCGTAGTTATCAAAACTAATGTATCTGGTTCTAGTCTCATTTCCGAATGTACCTGTGGAGCCGCGGACTGGCGGAATAAGTCGGCGTGTTGGTTTTAAGTGCAAACTGGCCGGCTCAAAGTGAAACCTGTTAAAACTTGTTAGTCACAGAAACATACCTACTCATGTTATAAATGGAGTCCTCATTTTCATTTTGGAGTGAAACTTTCAAATGTCTATATTAAACTTTCAAATGGAGACGGGGTCTTCTAGGCTAAACATGTAATAAGTTGAAATATGGCTTAACAAATTCGTTATATTTTTAACCTATTTTAGGTATAGACAACCTATACTGCAATCAGAGAGTTTATTCCGAGTAACTTGTATACCCGGTTTATACTAAGGTATTTTCGGACGGATCTTGTCCCTACGAACTAAATGGATTGATTACGAAGCAATATCACAAACTCCAGTGTACTTTATTATTTGACTGGCCTGTTGTTTTAGTGGTTAGTAGCCCTGACTGCTATGCCGTAAGTCGTGGGTTCGATTCCCACCCATGACAAATGTTTGTGTGATGAGCACGATCATTTGTTCTGTGTCTGGGTGTAATTTATCTATTATATGTATTTATTTAGAAATATATAAAAAATATATTATTGAGGATTTTCGAAATAAACCACAAATAGTTTCTCTGAAAACAAAGTTTTGTTTTATTCAACACGTTTTACAGTATAACAATGATCGTTTAACTAAAATTACACTTTTATCTTACCTGAAAACAAAGAAACGACATTTAAAGTTCACTAATATCGCCTCCTCAATTATATCCCTTTATTTATCTCTGTATAAGTTTTATAACCATAAAATGCACAAAATAATCTAAACATCATCTGCCATTCAATCATACATCACCCCGTATCCACAACTTAAAAATTAAATTAATGAAATGTCATTTCTAAGGAGGTCATTTCATTACATATATAAGTAAGTTTATCAGTTGTCTAGTACTCATAACACAAGCTCTGCTTAGCTTGAGACTAGACGGCGTTGTGTGATAGTTGTGGAATATTATTATTATGTGGAATATTATTATTTACATTAAAATTAAGTTCAAATAAAGTTAAGTTAAGCAAAAAGGGAAAATGTACCGAGAAAGACGAGGTAATGTGTTCCTTTTTTTTTATTGATATAATCCAGTGCTTGACTGCGATCCCACCTGATGGTAAGCAGTAATGCAACCGTTGATGGTGATATGCACTTAAGGTTATTAAGAGCCTATTCACTCTAGCCTTGAAGACACCTAAATTCTTACCCCTATCTTTAAATGAAGTAACCATAAACTACTATTTAAGCAAATTTATTGTTATTATTTTTATCTTTACAGCGTTTTATGTTAATAGATGCTGCAGATTTCTATAGATCGACGACGAAGCACCGCCAAGTCCTAACTGTCTGTGAAACCTGAAATAATTAATTGATGGTATTTGAAAAGTTAAATGCTACTTTTATATATATACATATATATTTATTATAGTGTTTGAGTAACCATAATAATAAAATAATAGACTCGATGGTTTAGTTAGGAGGTATTTTCATTTTAATTTTAATTTAATGTAGTTGCAACAGTTTTATCAAAAAATTATATTTAGAAGGTACTGGTACCTCAACGTCGATTTATACCTATATGTATAGAAATCTACTATTTTCTAACCATCACTAAGAAAACTCCCATTGCTCTCTTTAGTAAGCTTACAGAGAACTTTCAATACATATTAATTAACAGTTTTTGAACGTATAAGTCTATACACCGTTAAAGTTTGATCATTTTAATCCTTTGAACCGGTGGTTTCACTTATAAAATACTATTCATTCAAAGCTTGTAGAGCAATGTAACTTTTAAAATAAAAAAAACAACAAGTGACCAGGTATTACTCGTAAAATGCATCAACTAAATAGTAACGCTAGAGTAGGTACCTAGGTACCTACGTCGCGTATGCTAAAAATGTTGGGTAATTATAATTACATGTAAAAATAATTCTTTATAGGCCTGCTAGTTACGGCGTATTTAAAATTGTGTGTTCAAAATTATGTACAATGATTTTAAAAAAGTTCTGTTAGATACCTAAATCAACTTTGTATTTTCATTTATTTAACACTTAAACGACATGTTAAAATTGTTCATAAGTAGGTACCTAATCAAAATTATTTACAACAATTAATAAGAGTTTTGGGTCAACGGGTCTTCTTAGGGGCAATAAACATAATAACTCTGAATCATCACTGGTTTGATAAAGTTCACAATAGCATAGCATTCCTTTGGTTTCATAATCTTGCATGTATAACGCAAAGATTGCAAGTGGTTTGGCACTGTAAAAACGTCGAGCCGCCTCCGCATTAAGACCCGCGAGTTCATCACCAACTCCAGGTTCGAATTCACGTAATTCCGAGACGCCATTATTTTCGCGCGACGACACACCTATGACGTCTTGAAAGAAACTGAATTATTCCATGACGTGTGTCACTCACGCGCTGCACTTAGCGCGGGAGGTGCGCGGGGTGCGCACTGCGTCGCATTGCCAATCAAATAGGGTTTGGGGGCGGAGTTTGATCTAGGATTGGCTATTTTTTGTGAGTCCACACTGACTAGGCGAACGCATAATTATTGTTATTGTGGAATGGTGCCTACTAATGGTTTGCATTATTTATTCACTCATGCGAGAATTGGTTCGAGTTATTAGAAAAAAAAATATTTTTAATTTTATATTTATAAAAAAAATCTTAAAAAAAAACATCCTTTCCCTTATTTTTTTTTTTAATATATTTGATTTTTGGGCTGTTTAATGTTTTTCCATCTGTAATACTCTATAGAATAAATAAACAATGTTAATAAAAACGTAATATATGGCATAACAATAAGATCCGCAGATTTTTTTTTTTAATTCCAGAATTTATAGTAAATGGTTGAAAATATATAAGCTGACATCACTTCGCTGACAATATTGTATGAAAGCGTATCTGTCTCCTTTAAATGTGAATGTAAAATGATAAAAAATATAAAGTACGAAGTGTTGAAGAGAGCCTTCAACAGAGCTGCCAAGTCTTGCAAGAAGGTGATGCGGAGGTCTCGGTTCGACCACATTAGCCGCATCGCGAACAAACTAGCTTCATACCCTGCGGGTAGTAAAGCGTTTTGGTCCCTGGCTAAGTCGGTTGAATCGAACTTCTGCCGCCCCTCACTACCGCCACTGCTGAAACCCGACGGGTCGTTGGCACATACCGCTGAGGAGAAAGCAAATTTGTTTGCTTCACTCTTTGCGAAATCTTCGCGTCTAGACCCAGGAAACGCGCGGCCCCCTGCTCATCCTGATGGTTGCGATGCGAGTATGTCAGATATCCGCATCCATCAGAAGGACGTCCGTAGGGTGCTGCGTAACCTTGACGTGAACAAGGCTAGCGGTCCGGACGGGATACCAGCAATTGTTCTGAGAATGTGTGCGCCTGAACTGTCTCCGATCCTGACACGCCTATTTAGGCTTTCATTTGAGGCTGGAAAAGTGCCGATGGCATGGAAGCAAGCTAATGTCCAGCCCGTGCCCAAGAAAGGGAGTCGTGCTGACCCAGCTAACTACCGAACAATCTCAGTAACGTCCATTCTCTGTAAGACTATGGAACGTGTACTCAACACTAAGCTCCTGGCATACCTAGAAGCTAATGATATTCTCAGTGACCGTCAATACGGCTTTCGCCGAAATCGGTCAACTGGAGATCTTCTAGCGTATGCCATCCACATCTGGAGTGAGGCCATCGAGAAGCACGGGGAAGCGCTTGCCGTTTCCCTCGATATTTCGAAGGCTTTCGATAGGGTTTGGCACGAAGGCCTTATTAGTAAGCTTCCTTCTTTCGGTTTACCCGCTGGATTGTGTGCTTGGATCGCAGACTTCCTGAATAACCGGTCCATCCGAGTGGTTATCGATGGCTGCTCGTCTGATCAAATGGCTATTAATGCCGGGGTCCCTCAGGGGTCAGTACTCTCGGCAACATTATTCTTGCTGCACATAAACGATCTGCCTGACCTTTGGGTATGCAGACGACAGCACTGTTGCTGAGTGTTACATATCCAGCGCGCGAGCTAGTGGGTCACAGATCCAGTCTCTTCGAGAGGCTATGGTTGAGCGCTTGAGCTTGTCCTTGGAGGCAGTCTCCGAATGGGGCGATGCCAATTTGGTCAGGTTCAACGCTGCAAAAACTCAGGCGTGTTTATTTTCCGCTAAAAGGAGCCAATTCAGTCCTGCTCCAACTTTCCGGGTTGTAACCGTGCCGATAACCGACCATCTTGACCTTCTTGGTGTTACGCTGACATCAACACTCAACTTTGGGCCATACATCGAAGCAAAGGCTCAACTGGCTGCAAAAAAGCTGGGAGTTCTCGCAAAGGTCAGACAGTACTTCACGCCGGAACAGCTGCTCAAACTTTATCAAGCGCAAGTTCGATCGTGTATGGAGTATTGCTCTCATCTTTGGGACGGATCTGCCCGATACCAGCTTGATGCACTTGAGGCAATTGAGAGGCGAGCCAGAAGGATAATTGGCGATGATACACTCGTCGAGTCGAGGCTTCAAAGTCTTGAGCATCGACGCAGAGTTGCTAGCCTGTCGGTTTTCTACCGGTTGCATTTCGGGGAGTGTGCGTCGGAATTGCATAACCTAATTCCGCCTAGCCCGTTTCATCATCGGACTACCAGACGTACGGCTATGCGCCACCGGTATATGGTGGATATCCCACCAACACGCACAAAACGTTTTGGGAACACATTCATTGTGCGTGCGCCTAGGGAGTGGAATTCCTTGCCGGAGTCTGTGTTTCCTGATAGCTACAACCCGGGAATCTTTAAGTCGAGAGTGAATAGGTTTCTTTTAGGTAAGCGCGTTCCATCGTCGACCGCATCGTCGCTTTCCATCAGTTGAGATAGCGGTCAAGTGCGAACCTATCAAAAAAAAAAAAAAAGTACTTAGCTTATTTTTAACTTTTCCTTTGATAAGTTCGGAAATCTGATCATTTGCTGTCATTTATTGAAGTGTTCCATAGTTTATCCAAAGTTGTTGCAGATTTTAATCTTTTTTTTTTACTTAGTAGACAAATTCTTAGACGAACAAGAGTCATCATAATCAGTTCACACTTGGGGAATATATCGTTGAGCAAGGTACACGAAACAAATATTCAGACGACTGGATAATTTCCTCTTTTTTTGGAAGTCAGATAAAAACTACTTAACATCGACGTACATCCATGAAATTTTTGCCACTAAAACTCACAACTATACGGAATACTGGCAGTTGCATTCAGTCATATACGAGTGTGGGCGGTGAATGCCGCTCGCAGTTTAGTTCGGAGCGCACAGATAGCCTGCGTTCATCAAAGTTAGGCTCCACTCGGTGCGGTTTTATTTTTAGCGAGTGATAACTTGTGTGTTTATTGCTTTCGAATAGGCGTCCCCGTGGCGTGATGACCTGGTGAAGGCTGCTGTAATCCTCAGGATGAGAGAAAGAAGAAAGAAATAAAACTGCGTTTATTAGCATTACAAAAACGGAAACACCTTAAAATTAAGCAACTGGTACATTGAGTAATGCCAAAAAGGCCTCAACTTAGCATAATGCCAAATGATAACTAATATAAACTACTAATACTAATATAACTATAAAGACAAGGCTACAACCTAACGCTCGAAAACAAAAACTATTTAAAAATCTAACGGGTTTTGAGCATAGACCAGCTAAAAGAAAATGTTGTGATTCTTAATAAAATAGTCCATCAGAAAAAATGTGCCCATTTAAAATAATTAATACCTAAATCTGAGATATCATATTTTAACAATATTGGAAACAGCTAAGAGTGTAAACAATTGATAACATAAGTAAAACTTAAAAAGGGATTATAACAACAAAAAAGTACACAATTGATAAAAATTAAAACATGTATATAAATATTGATAATAAGGCTATTATTAAACAGCGTGAAAATTTGTAACAATGTTAAAATCGAAAAAGGTAAATGATTGATAAAATAATAACGTATTGCATTTCAAATGCCTGAAATGTCGGCTCGGACCTTGGAAGACAATTTGAGGATGAGGCATACCTGTGTCCAACAAATGCACGTCAGTTACTCGGCTAAAAATTTTGAATTCATAGAGTCAAGAACTATCTAATGACAAAAATGTCAAGGGGCCACTTCTAATGAACCATTTATTACGACATCCCATTTGCACAAGGTCTGTCAACAGACCTCGGTCCTAGAACACAGACTTGACAGGCTAACTTACTTAATAAATTACTTCTGTCATCCATTTCAGTTGCTTACTTTGAAGGCTCTGTTTGCGAAAGGGGCGATGCATGGGATTCTGAAGATTAGTCTGCGTTTGCCGGCCAATGTTTGGGCCAGCCATGTTTACCGAGTTCAAGCAATTTACCGATGTGTGGCCTGGCTTAGTGAACGGTAATAAACTTAAAATAGTACAAGTAAAATAGTACTTTGGATAAGTTAACAAAATATCTGCTTGGATTTTCAGGCTATCACGCATCTCGTCATCAAATTTATTATAGTACGTAATTCACTAGCTGGCGTTCCAATCATTTGTTATCTAACTCTATTCTGGTCTACTCTGATCCAGTTGCTATCAGCCACGCGAACCACAATTCTAGTAATAAAACAATAATATTTGCCAATCAATGTTAAACAATGCAATATGTTATATAAAAACAATATTGTTTAGATTTTGCAGCGTACTGCACTCAATCGGATGCGATCACGTGCGCGTGTAATTTGTTGGCAATACGGCGCGGCACGGTCAAACTTAATGACGTGAAAGTATCGATAGCCACAGGTGAACAAGTGGACCACGCGGCAACTACCGCCGCCACACTAAACTACATTTTATATCCTATAGAGGTTAGGCTGACTAAATAGTAGGGTTTGATTTCAAGATGGCTTTGCAAAATCTAAGTACCTAGTAGTCTTTTGCAAAATGTTTGGCATTTAGCTTTGCCACAAATCTAACTTCGTGCTATATTTTGTTGAATTGACGCCAGACCGCATACTGTGAGCAATGTATAAAACAATAGTCCCTTAAAATAGGTACATGGAAATTAAACACAATTCGTAGACTGTAGACAAACCTTCCGGAAAGGTAAAGATTCTTTTCTCTTGTACGTGCAAAGGTCGAGAAATCCAAAATTTTCACACATTATTATTATAGAACATACAGTAAAGTAACCTCCACAATATTTACTCACGTCGTAGTAATTACAACAGATCTTCCCAGTGTATCGCAAGACAAAAGAAAACATTATAACAGTGGTTTGTATTCAAGAGGAAATCCGAGGGAAATTAAAAGAGGTCCGAATCGTTCCCGCGGGACGTGAGAGGCCCGATGTAGCGATAAATTGCCCGCCTCAGTCGCGCACTTTTTATGGCCGCACCCGAATGTCCCGTTTCGCCGTTTGTTACCTTCCGAGTGACGTCACTGACTGTTACATGTGACTCGCGATGCGCCCCACCAGTAGTCGCGTGGAGCAGATTGCAATGTCACCCCTCTGCGATGAAAAACGGAACAGAAAGAATTTCAAATCATCTATAGTATATTTGTCTGTAATTCTGTACGCTGTCACCGACAATATCACTATCACTATCACTACATAGTATAAAACAAAGTCGCTTTCTCTGTCCCTATGTCCCTTTGTATGCTTAAATCTTTGAAACTACGCAACGGATTTTGATGCGGTTTTTTTAATAGATAGAGTGATTCAAGAGGAAGGTTTATATGTATAATAACATCCATTAAATAGTGGAGAAGTACTGTTATTTTTGAGGTTTCTAATGTGATGTCGTAAATAATTACATTTTTTCCGCTTACATTGCAAACGCAGGCTGAACCCTACGAGTTTTATCAAAATAATGTACTAAGTATTGTACACATTGAAAAGGTCTACAGAAAATTCCGTGATGGTATATGTCTATCTCTTATGGAACACCCACAATAACATTTTTTTGTCATTTACTTTTTACAACAAATAATGGCTAATTTTCGAAGCGATTTTAACGAATACAGCATTAATCCTTAACCAATTAAATACCTTGAATACATTGTTCATTTAATATAGATCTATATGGCCCTTATACCGTATGATTTAAGTGAATATTTTCGAAGATATTACAGATTTAAAAATTGCGGGACGTAGCGTTTGCGGCGGTACCGGCCGGCCGCCCGGTGCGGCAAGAGCATTGCACCCGTGCGAAGCCGGGGCGGGTCGCTAGTTTCGTAATAAAAATATCTAATACCAGTGGTTCGACCACTTGAGCTTTAGATACATTTTGAAGCACTTACACCGACCGCTGGCTCACATTTTTAGCAATTTTAATTGTAAGTAATTCGAGTGATAGGCAAAGAGAATATACATTTGAAAAGGTAGAACGTATTATTCAAAGTGGTCCAAATGCAGGATTATAAAGTAGGATTTTTTTGGTCTTTTTTAGTGTCTTGTCCTCTGTTACAATTTTCTACTTACTCCCGGCCATTCCTTCGCCGGTTTGTCATGTAGTATTGTACGTTTAAAAAAGAGTATACTCATGTTATTATATTACACTTAAATTAATACGAGTTTGTGACAGCACGTAGGGATGGGAGAGCTTGCGGACGGCGAGCAATGGGTAGCTCGCCGTCCGATCTTCCGGTAATTGTCCGGACCAAGCCCAAGTCGTCGACTGTGCATAGTGTTCCAAGCACGCCAAAAGGAGATGTCAACAAACCGTAAGGGCCCAGTAGGGTCGAAGCCTACTAGGGCCATGGGTAGTGTGAAAGTGAACCCCGGGGAATGCCTTGGAACGTAGACAAAGGAGGAACAGGAGTCAGTAAAAGTCTGATACGCCCTCCCGCCCAAGTTCAATGTTGAATGAAATATGTCTGAGAGCACGTACATGTTTGTTACGAATAGTCTCAGTTCGTTTTACTAGATAGAATGGTTATTTTATGTAAAAGTCGCCATTTTAACCTTTCGGATACCGTAATTAGAGACACAATAGAAAGACAATGAGTGAGCGAACGCTGGCGTTTGCTTGGGGTTTATTGAGTTATTCAACTAAACTTAAGCTTTATATTTTGTGGATAGTTTAGTATAAAACACGATATAAAACTAGTGCAGCTGCGTCTATTGTACGGGAGAAGCGCGCGTCGTCTGTGGAGCGCGACGTGACGTGACACTTTACACCAACACTTTGTTATTAGGTTCCTGAACTTTATCTTGTGCGCTTGCTTTAAAAATACTTCACTAGTGAAAGATCGGGCTATTATTACTTTTCTATGGTATTTATTTAACATACATGTAAATTATATTTTAAAATATTTAAAAGTATAAATAAAATTGTCCCGTCGGTATCGGGAACCGGGTTCAAGCTACCGGCGGTCAGGGCTCAAGAGAAAGGAACCTCCTGACTATACGAGCCGTGTCCAGGTGTACCGCTCTTTGAATCAAGCCCTTGTTCCAGTCGCCTATCGAGAGCCTCCTAAAGTGTTGGTCGAGGCTCTTGGCTATTAAGCCATTGGCTGCAACGACTATCGGTACAACAATTGCTGAATCCACTTGTCACATGCATACTTGATTTGTTTCCTTTCTCGGCTTTCATGAGGTTCTCGTCATACGGAACGGATATGCTTATTTATTTATTTGGCTCTTCAACAATGAGTGCACTATTACATATGTATAATTAAACTTATTGGCTACAATAGTCCTGTCAGTGATTATGGACCGATCCCAGTACAACGTGATATCGCCATTATCGAGAACTGGGTCGGGCACATACCTGTAGTATGGCACCTCCGATTCCACAAGAACAAATTGCTGATGAATAATTCTGACTACAAGGTTGAGTCTATGCAAGTATTCCCCGTTAGCTAGACGAGAACAACCGATTGATTCACCTGGTCGGTGACCTTCCCGACAGATATCAACTCTTTCACAATAATATCTCCGGTAGTTATTCGTTATGATAACTTTGTCCATAATTGCACAAACAAAACCTTTCGGTTTCCCCAAAGAGGTCACCGACGCGCAGCCAGGCTACGGACGCTAGTTGGTCTACATTAAGCCCATGAAGGGCCCGGAATAAGCGTCCGTGAAGTTTCTTACTCTGCCATACTTCCTTGCGTACTTTAGTGTCATGCACTACAGGATTGCGCCCGTTCTTGTTAGCCAATGAGAGCGCTGTGAATCACTTGTCCACTGCCACTACATCACGATGCATACTCACGGCGGCGGCTAGGAAGTATTCCCTGAGATTGCATACCTCGCGATTGTGTAGGGTCTTAGCATTTAAAAAGCCTCGACCCCCACACTTCCGCGGGATAAACAGTCTCATTACTGACGACCAAGGGTGATACATTCGATATGCAGTCAGCAGGGTACGAACCCTCCTATCCAGGGCGTCAAGTTCCGTTTGAGTCCATTTGAGTACACCGAAAGCGAACATCAATACCGACATGATCCAACCGTTAAAGTTGTGCACCTTGTTTCCACCGGACAGAAGGCTATTAAGTACCTTCTTCAGGCGGCCAAAGAAGCGCTCCTTCAACGATTGCTGCATGTCAGTGGCATTGATGCCTAACGCTTCCGCCATACCCAAATACTTATAGGTTTCAGTTGGAGAGAGCGACCTCAAATTTATGAAATCCGAGGGTTAGTTACCCACGGATTCCACAATCTCCCCTCACTTCATATGTATGACCGCACATTTGTCCACACCAAACTCCATCCTGATGGCACTACTGAAGGTTTCCGTTACCTTCAGTAGCTCCATCAGATGCAGATTGTTGGGGGCAAAGAGCTTCAAGTCATCCATATAAAGGAAGTGAGATATAATCTGAGCACCCTCTTCAACCGAAAGCCTAGGCCTGAATTCTGCAGCAGTGTGCTCAGAGGATTCATGGCAAGGCAGAACCAAAACGGACTCAAACTGTCTGGTATTTATTATTGTTACCATATTTTTATTTTTAGAAAATAACTGTTATGTTTGTATGAACGGAAATTACTAAATTTAAGCGCATACTAGATGTATGTTTGAGTTAGTGAAGAACAACAACGCCTGTCTAGAACCGGCCCTGCACGCCTGCTCGCGCACATGCACATACCTGCTACACGCAGGTTGCATCCCTCAACGGTTAATTAGCGCACGCCGACGGGTTAATGCATGCGCTAAATACTCCACAGATTTGAAATATTCACACTTAACCCTCCAATACCGCTCCTCCCTCTCAACCCCCTACTGTCGTCGTCGCTATTCTATTGCGAGTTTAGTTCACTCCAAACTTGGCCGCTTTTAAGCCGGGACTCGCTTGGCTTTAGGAAATTTACTAGTTTGAGCTATATTAGACCGGTATACAAGGATAAGTGCCTCCGCTAAACTGCTGAAGTTGTTAACAGGATTTCAAAGGTTTGCAATTTGGTATGCGGTTTCATTAAGCAGCTAAATACAATTTCCCGACATACTCATACATACGGGAGTGTTTAGTATACTGAGTTTGTTGTTCAGGGGAGTGATCCGCGTTCTTGTGAGCGGTGATATTGTGAATTACGTTCGTTATTTACTGAGAAGGTAAAGTGAAATAATGCGATGAGTAAACACGACGAACGAGCAGCAAAAACAAAACAAACGAACATTTCCTTCGTTGTCGCGAGGTGAGATTTATCACCGGCAGGTGACCGGGCCGGCACCGGGAGCTACTGCTCCGGCGCTGCACCACGACGCGAGCAATAAAACATAACCTATAACGAACTTTAACGAACTGTCGATTGTTTTGAGACGGCGAGGCTTCCATTAAACCAACTCGCCAGAACTTCCCTGTCCCCAGTTTTAATTGAAAACGTCGTAAAATCTATCGCAGACAGACGGCAAAGTTGTGCCGGCCGGCTGGACTCCATATAGTTCTAATTACAAAATTCAAATCGCGCTTAAACCAACCGAGTTGATTACGGCGAGTGTCGGCGTGTAATTTGGGCATTCCTCGGCAAGTCGGCACGTCGCGCCGCCGCACCGCACCACTCGGCGTCGCGGCGCCCGTCGCTGGCACGCGGCCAGCTGCGTCCGCGTGCAGCAGGCGCCGCGCACCTCGGCCTCACCCGCCCAGATAATACCAATTCACAGTTCTTTTCGCTGCACAACCTCGTTCTCAGATATTGTTATTAGCCTAGCTTAGCTCCTACTTGTAAGTGGAAACCATTATTATTCAAATGAAACTAAAACTTCTAAGTACCTACGTAGGTTCCATCTGGTTCCGTCACAGTTTTCTCGTTTCGTTCGATATTAAGTAATGCAATTTCGCTGTAGAGTGTAACGTGGAACAGAAAATGTATAAATCTTATTTTCTTAGTGGTTAAAATAAAGTGGCTTCCTCTCATTCCTTTCTGTGTGCATTCGTATCTCCGAATTAGTGCTTTAAAGAGAATTCTCTGCAAGATAAAGCGTTTAAAACTTGTCTGAGAACGCAGTAAATCTCACATGCTGCGCTGTTGATAATATACACAAAGTGCAGCGCAGCATGTTCGTCGCCGCCGCCGAGTGTCGCCGCCCGCGCCCGACACGAGAGCGCGGCGCGGGCCAGGCGCGTGCGGCGCACGGCAAGTCCGCGTGGCGCGATTGGCGATTCGTTTAAGCAGAATTGCTTCTCTAAATAATGACAATTTTTTTTAATACGCCATTTTAATTTAGATTTATTCATATTGGAATAATTTACTGCAAAGAGTAGTTTTCTTAGCAGTTGTTAGTAGAAGTTATGTTCACAGCACTACTGTTTCTAGTGCTTATTTAATTTTATATTTAACTGTGTCTTTGTACCTACCTAACGTTCATAAGAATGAGGCTTTGAGTATGAAAAGTTCACGTAGGTCACACATCGCTAGTGTGTGAGCGGAACTGGCTCATTAGTGGCATGCCACCGCGCCGCCGCGACGCCGCGCCCTGCAGCGGCTGCAGCACTCACGTCAGCGGCGCAGCGCAGACGCGGCAGCGACACACTTAACGCTGAATAGATCATTACTTAATAGGATCATTTCATTAAACCTATTTACGCTCTTGCCACCACAGAAGGGTGCTTTTCTTTTGAAACTTCATTAAATTAGAGGTAATTGAGAAACTTCACAGTTGATTGCGTTCCTTAGGTTGGAACAGTGTTGTTCAGCAGTGGAGGGTTAACATCTGAAATGGTTTCATTGATTCGCATCAAAAATTTGCGTAGCTTGGGTGCCAACTAATTACAGTCCTATGACTGGTATTCATCAAACTAAATAGTTTACCTATAAAACTAGATATTTTCCTTCTTCAATATAAACAATAATGTTATTGCTAAACATACGTAAGTATGTTTATCGGTAGACCAATGTTCGGTTTAGAATGTAATAATATTCTGGATTTAAAAAAATACCTAACAGATATTATTTCAGAATAAAGTTTGTTTAAAACAAGCCTCGAGCTGATCGTAACGTACCTGAATGTTTCATATGAAGGCATTTATTAAAATATCGCGCAGATTTTATTTATTTCATGTTGTTCGTTAATTTTGCCGCTGAAATGTTGAACCATATCATATAGGTACCTATCTAGAGAAAGAGCTGAATATTTGGAACACCATTTTGTTTTTCGGGAATAAGTCGAAATCGAAATCGTCATTCGTTTTCTTGTGACTGAGTCAGCCAATTAAAATTGCTTCAAATATATTATCACACTTTTTATTTTATTTTTTATAATTGATAGGCTCGCGTTTGACCACTATCTCATCTGATGGTAAGCTATGATGTGGCCGTCGATGAAACACGCTTGCCTAGAAGCAATCTATTCACTCTTGACTTAAAGAAAGAAGGCTATAGCTATCAGGAAATTTTATAGTGTGTGTGTATTATTTCATACTCAAACAACTAGACACATTTGGTGAATTACTGATGTCCTATAAGGATATGGATAGGATAGGATACTTTTCCTCCCGATCATATGTTTGCCTTGGATAATTTTCGACAATCACACTGGCAAAGCGGTTGGCAGAAGTTGTTCATTAAAATATTTAAAATTTTGACTAATTAGAATAAAAAAAGTGTATAATAAGTACAGTGTATAAGTATCGGGCACTAATTACCAGAACCAGTCACCCCATATAATATTTTATTCACTGCCTTTCCCAGAAAAAAATATATTGGCTGTTTGTTGAAACTTTATCTGATCTGTATAATATCGGTCATGGTTTCGAATTTTCAGAGAAATGTTGGGATTTTCCGAAAGCATATGTATAATAAAATAAAGATTAAAAAAAATATTGAGTTACTTTAAAAAAAAAATATCCGCCTTGTTTATTTAACAAGTCGGATTTTATTTTCGGTTTAGTACATAATTATATAAATTTCAATTGGAATAAATAAGCGTTAATAATCATTGATTAAAAACTTAATTTCAACTGTGATTTCAACAGACAGAAACCGTGTCCAAAACATTTATCAAACAAAAAACAGCAGTAAACATGAAAGTACTCGATGCTTAACTCTATGAGTATGTACAAAAATCGCTTTACAAAGCTGTGTCAGCACGAGCGAGGAGCGCGCGCACGGGGCAAGGGTCCGCAATCCGAGGCGCACAATAAAGTTAATCTCCTGGCCACACATCAAGTGGTGCTCTAGTACAAATACACGTAACACTGTAACTACACAGCTTATTATTTCCAGGAAGAAAAATGTTACATAGCCTTATATAACCATATCACATATATACAACCTTAGTTTTAGTATACCTATGCGAAACTTGAATCACCACATCCATAATGTAAAGAATCTATGTACAAAATTTCAAAACCGTATCAATGACACGGTTTTGAAATTCTATGAAACATCACAAAGTTATAAGCTTGTTATAGTAGCAAAAATCAAAGTCACGGGGCCATCCAGATGACTGAGGGGCTGTTTGCACATGCAATATCCACTATGAGCTACTGTGACCTGTGCTATACTTAGTGTCGGTGGTGTCCAACTTGTGACCTTTTTAAATATTTTTGGGAAAATATACAATATGGTGTAAAAACTATTGAAATCCATTCAGTTACTGATTCTGAACAAACTATATTCAGGTTTTGCATAAACTAAAAATGATGTATACATATGCCACCGTTAGAATACGGAATAGGTACGTTAATCAGCAAATTACCGGCTACAATCGGGACTTAAAGTTGCAGGTCTCCACTTTACCTAGTTAATCTGCATATTACTGAATGCTATCTCATTAAGTCGCGGAAGCCAGTAAGCGAAACACTATTGTCTCATTTGACCCTACCCTATCTGCATGAATAGCTTGATGGAGTCCCGCTCTGCGACGCGAGGAACCTGTCCGTGTCGGGGCGTCCTACAATATTCTTCATTTGCGTAAAACGTTATTAAACTTTACATTATTATTAGAAATTACAATAATAACAATGAATTCGATTATTTTATTCAAACAAAGAACTGTTTTATAACATAACCGTATGTTTGCAGATAACCTAAAAAGTTTGCAGATTATATACTTTACCTTATAATAATAATAACTTATACTTTTATTCAGTACATTTACACACAAATTCGCTCATATGTCACCGTTTTTAGGCACGCAATTGACTGTTATTCACACTAGTGTGGAAAAGTATACATGCTCGCCCCAGCCACAATTTTATTAAATTATCTTATCAGGCTAGGCACGCATCGACAAACAAAAGGCGCGCATTAACCACTAATAATATCTTCGTAAGTGGAAACGTCGTTTGATACACGTGGAATGTCAGTGCAGCACCACAACACCCTCAACAAAGCACGGGTGGACGCCGCCTCGGTCACAATGACAAACTTTCTACACTTATATCAAAATAAACTATTTCGACTTTATGTGACTCAATCAGATAATTTGCAGATTAACAAGTTAGTCTGAACTCTTACTAATTTACGCACATTAGCGGTAAAAACATACTTTAAATATATTTAGGTATGTGGGACATACTATTTGGAAAACTATAAAATTGCAGAGCTCTATTAGAAAAATTTTACGAAACAATCATCAGTTCTAATAACATTATTTATTGTGTGTTATATAGTTATTACAAGGCACTTGCACGCTCCACCCCAGATATCAACTGCAATAACACCACCTTGTCTGAGACTCAATCAGCAACGCTTACACACAAATACATGGTTCACACAATTATTCCTATAGAACCTGTTTCACCCAGTGGTATGTTAATAACAAGCCCAATTTCCAACAATTGATTTGCCAACGTGACACAATGATTCCGCTACGGATTCAATCCTCTTTCACCGAGTCCACCGCATATCGAGTGAATAAGCAATCAACACGCGCGCTCGCACTTATTCCATGCACTTTTTAATATACGCTGGTTGGTAACAAAACTCGTTGTTTGCGCCCATCACTAAATTGATATGGAGCGGTTGGAGCGAGCGAAGCTGTGCGAGCGGAGAGTGCTCCACTCTAATACACAGTTAGTATCGCAATAGTGCAAGTATGCGGCACTCGGACGCACGAGAGGGCTTGCACTCGCTCTTGAGGGCTGCCCCAGTACCCCAGTGCCGTGTGTTGCGGCGAGACACGTTTATTAGCTTCTCACATGTACAAACACAATTCAATTTAACTAAACTTATATAGACATTTGTAACTAAATAAAGCAGTATAGGATTATGAAAACCATTAATTAATAAAAAAATAAAACCAAAATTGTTGCGAGAGAAAATTTATCATTGAGAAGCATTTCGATATAATTTACGTAACACAAATCAGTGGAACCAAGTACTAAACCGCGACTACTGTATCGTCGAGGCAGCCCTACCCACGGACCACCCCAGGAGCTCTCCGCGCAAATTAAAACCGAGTCTGATATTTATTTTTAAACGCTCCCCTGCCCCCCGCCACCCGCACCACACCCGCACCCCCGCACCAAGCGTCACTATTTGTACACTTTCCACTTTTCTCTTATATTGTTTAATTAGAACGAACAAAAGGCCTATTTACATCTCAGTGAGGACCGGGATTTCTTCATTTGTTTGATGGCTTCAACTCTGCAGCTTGTAATCGGTGCATCTCCAACATTTAATTGCGACTACCTTTTATTTTACTTTGTTACATTTCCGCTGCTGGTGCAATTTGTACAGTATAAGAGGAATTTACTTCGATAATATTGTCGTTTGTTTAAATATGCAGCTCTTTCAGGAGAACTCTTTAAAAAAAAAATTAAGCTGTACTATTTCGACTATAATGCCGCCTCTTGTAATTTATGCTACAAGAACTGCTCTCCCTCGAATGTCACACTCGACAGGATGTGCTCACGTCCCCTGTATGCGAGTGACTGGGTGAGTGTTAAGAGTAGGTAAGTAGTGTCGCTAATTTAGTCTCAGAGTGAGAGCCTCTCGGGATGCACTCCTGCGCTAACGAGTCCCGGCCACCTCGCGCGCCACTGCACACCACACGAACAGTACTGCAACTCAAACTTGGTACTTACCTAAATATAAAAAAGTGATTTTGTAAATATTTGTTTGCAAGACTATTGTGGTCGATAAACGATACATTTTATTCAGATTCGTAAACGCAGTCAGCCATCTAAACCTGAACGGTTATTGAATGTCAAACTTGTGGTGAAGTTAATTTTAAATATGAATGTTGATGACAAGACTATGTGAAGACTACAGAAATAATGGTTGGCCTGTGAGACACAGGTGTATTATACTAAGAGTTTAGAAAGATGGTGACTGCTGAAATTACGTCTTATAGATAATAGAAGAAGCAAACAATGCAAACATGTTTCACTGACAAGTAAATTGAATTTGGATATAATTTTTTTTATCACACATCGCCGTCTAGTCCCAAGCTAAGCAGAGCTTGTGTTATGAGAACTAGACAACAGATAAACATACTCAAATATTTGTAATTACATACATATATTATAACATATAAATTACACCCAGACACAGAAGAAATAATCGTGCTCATCACACAAACATTTGTCCTGGGTGAGAATCGAACCCACGACCTCCGGTATAGCAGTCAGGGCCACTAACTATTAGACCAACACGCCAGTCTAGTCTTGTTAACTGGCATTAAATGTTTAAGAAAATATAAACATGCCTTTGACCAGAATAAAACAGCTATACACGTTGGTTTACTGTATGCAGAGCGACAGTGGTTGCCATTGCTCGAGCTAACGACTGTGATCTGTCTCGCCGCGACGTGATAAAGTGACAGCGACTGAATGAGTGCCTCCCCGTGTGATGACACAGGTGTCGGTCGACAATCTGCTGCATAAGGCAACTGATTTAACAAAGGAGTTCATCCTTTCCAAAGAAAGAAAGAAACCAAAGCTAAACGCATATGACAAAGAAAACCACCTCTCACCTTTTATGGTTAGGTTTTCACCAAAAGAAGCGTCTTACGGATACCTGCTTGAAAATTCAAATATTTCAGCAAAAGACAACTTCAAATCAAGAGAGCCCTTAATATTTAGCTATCTAACTATTTGAACTTATTAAAATAACAACGCTGAAGTTTAAATTTGTCGCTGTTGCCAGTGAAGCTCGACGTAGAGTGAGGGGGCGGCACCGATCAAACGTAACTACGCTATGTAATAAATTAGACATGGTTACGTAAACCCTTCAAATGTCGTAAAATAAACTTTTTATTACGCATAAAATTAATGACGAGATAGTTGCAATGTTCGACAGATGTCAATTTAATGGACGCTTTGAGGGAAACTCGGTAATGTTATTATTTAAGGGGAGTTCTGAAGGGACGCTAAGATATTACCTGGGAGAACAAAGCCGCCAAGTATTTTGACTAATCTTAATTGGGAGGACTTCGTGAAATATCTCGGGAAGAGAGCTATGATAACGTTGACTCAGGAGTTTGTTATGATAACAGAACTTTGTTCGGAATAAGCTACTACTTGTACCTGCCTGGGCTGTACGTAGGAAATTCCCTTTTTTGCATAGAAAGTGCAGTTTATAAAAAAAGACGAAAAAAAAAAATAAAGCCGAACGGAAGTGCCGTTTCAGTCAAACTATAGCACAGTGAACGAACATAATGTACATTATAGTCTGTCTAAAAAGTCAAAAGACTTGGTACTTTTTAAACAAAATAAAAAAATCTGTTAATTATATTACTACAATACTTTTTATAAGGTTCTATTAGTAAACAATGATCACCTCTTTGCAACCTTGATCATTCAACCAGTGTTGACTACATCAGATTTCATTAAACCCTACTAATTATGTTACCCAAGTCTTTTGACTTTTTAGACAGACTATCGCAATAATACTATCTTTAGTTACGATTTTTTCTATGAAGAATGGCACTAAAGTCATTCGCGCCTAAATATCTAGAGCTAAGCAAAACATTTGCTTATCATTTGTATAAGTATAAGTATGTACATATATATCAGTTGTCTAGTACTCATAACACAAGCTCTGCTTAGCTTGGGACTAGACGGCGTTGTGTGATAGTTGTGGAATATAAATTATATTATTGTATGCAACCTGACTACTCCAAAATTTATATTGAACATAATTATTTTAAATTTAATTCCATTCTTCATGAAACTAATATAGTTAACTAGTAAGTAAACTGCTTCAGCCGTTAATAATCGCAGGCACGCGGACCACTCTACGGGGTACACTAGCAGCTAGGCACTGGCGACTCTGGCATCCTGGCGCCCTGGCAGCCCGCCAGCTATTCATGGCGAATATTTAACTAATGTCCGCCTAATCAAGTGACACGGCTACAGCCTACACGTTGTTCCTAAGAGTTATGATTTCCTGGTAGGCCGGAGTCGACTGTATTGTTGTGGGGGTGAAGAAATTAATGGACTCATAATTTATTCTAGTGGTGGCAAGTTTGTTTCTTGTTGTTGTCAACAGTCAGGAGAGGTTGTGAAAGTATAGAAACATGGCTGACGTGGTATGTATGAATATGTAAGCATTTGGAAGTGACTAATCAATAAAAAGGATTTTCAAATCATAGAGATGTGAAGCTGTTTTAAACAAAGTTATAAGCTATACACTGATATGGGTAATGAAATAATTATTGCTCCACAAAGTTTTCCAATAAAACGGCAAACTTAAACCAACAATAAGTAAAGAGGTCTCGAGCGCGACTAGTGGCGGCGCGTGGCGGCGTTTGGACGCGCCCTAATTAAATTATATTTATTTGCGAGCACCGCCTCTTAATGAAAACGGCCGCAATTTGGAGCGGCCAGAACCTCCGTGGATACTTTAAAACGTAATAAATCCCAATAAAATACGACTAATTAGACAATAAAATAGAACTGTCCTCGTTGTGATTGAGTCGACAACACAGCACTGTACGACGTATAGCGGAGTACAGCGCCATCGCTCTGATCAGGATGCATTTAATTATTCACGAGAGTGATACTTGAAGCTAGATTGCAGAAGTACCTAGTTGTGCCGTGTATGTAGCTTATTGCTAACTATTTGCTGTGCTAAACCTGCACGTGTATAACCTATAAACCTATAGGTACGGATGTACTAATAATGTATGGTAATTAAAACCACCTCCACCCTGCTACAATGATTGTTTCATAAGCGTGGTCTTGCTCATGAAACCACTGAATTATTTCCTACGTCTTCGTTTACTCTGACATACTTTAACTTAAATAGCACCGAAGAGAATAGATATAATTAGAATACCGAATGCTACACCCGCGGCCGTTGGTATCAGAATCAGAATCAGAATTTTATTTGTAGAACATAGGTACAAGGAACATAGGAAGACCTTACATTAATTAAATGAGCGCTATGTTTTGCCGTGAAGGCGTACAAATGTTGAGATCATAAGATCGTTAAAATGGTGATGAGGCTGTAATTGTATATGCCATGGAAATGCGGAGGTCGAATTTTTAAAAAAGACTCAGCACGAGCCCTGCCCCAGCCTGCCTCATGGAATATTAATTCCTAGCTGCACGTGGATATTTATTTTAATGTAATGGCTGTGGACAAGGGATTCACTCCGCTCTCTTTGGCTAAGGACAACTGGCGCAAACCCGTAGTGCTTGACACTAACGATTGTGGGGAAGTAAGGCAGAGTAAAGAACTTCTCGGTTACTTTGTTCGAGTCATTTAAAGGCCTGATGAAGGCCACTTGGCTTCCATAACCTGGCTGCGTTTCGTAGACCTCTTTTGGGGAAACTAAAGGTATTCTAGCAACCATCTTGACGAATAACTATCGGAGATTTATTGTAAAGGACGACACTGTTGACATCTGTAGAACATGTTACGGGCCGGGAGAATCAATTCGCCACAATTTTTCTTGGTTACCACCACCCACCGCTAAAAATGTTGTGTACAAGGTTTTGAAAAGAAATATTGCCCAAAAACTGTCCGGGTGAGACAACATTTTTAAAACTACTTTCTACACTTTCTTGTGGTAACGTAGACATCACAAGTTCTTTTTAAACTGCTTCCCTGCTGATTGGATTTTGTAGCAAATGTGAATGTTGCCGGGTACGGAGGTGTGGCGCGGCGTCGTGCGGCCGGCTGGGCGGCCCCTCAATGAGCACTGATTGCAGCAAGTTGCCGCGACCTCGCCGCGACCGCACACTGAGCGAGCACACAACTCCATTATCGCCGCGTGTGCGGGATTAGCTTCAAATGACTCGTACTCTGGAAAAAACTCACCAGTGTCTACAACTTGAAATACTTTTTCTAAACGCTGAGCGATTTATTTAGATTAGGCAAATATGTTATTAAGTGTCTTCTTGAAAAATGTAGGTCGATTGAATTCGATATGTACAGAGATTCAATCTGCCTAGTCTCTTCTCAACGACATTGATGTCGGCATCCAGTCAAAGTATCTGAGTACCAGTATTTTACACAGAGTGACTTTCTATCTGACCTCCACCACCCAGTGACACTATACCTCTAGGCTCTAGGTAAGAGTATTGCTTAACCTTCAAGATCGATCCTTGCGATTGTTATTATATTAGCACAAGCTCCTGTCTGTGTAGCTACTATCGAATGTAATCACGTAAAGAGGTCGAAGTACTGACTCGAATACTTTCTTCCACTGATAGAATGCTGGACAAATGTTCAGATCACAAATGAAGGTGGTCTTTAATAATATGAACGATTAATTTTATTCAAAAAAAAGAACCACTAAGAGCACTACAGTTTAACAAGCCAGCAAAGTGACAAAGTCGCGGTCGTGCTAAGTCGCTGCAGGTGTGGCCACCAATTACGCGATGTTTGCGCACCAGCCGCGTGGCCACCGCGTAGCCGCCGCGTGAACAAACAGACCAACACTGTTGTTTGATCAACGCACCGCACTACACAGATTATATTCTATAATACCTACCTCTTTGAATGTTGACTGCAATCGCATTAAACATATTTGGTAGGTGGTTCGCCATAGGCATGTCGTTGTCATCCTTGTTTACAAAAAGATTTTTACTGATGGTTTTCACTACTCAGAGCTGGTGACAAGTTCATTGTAACTCGTGACTCTTGACTCTCTCTCACTGACTTGAAGTTTTTGAACTGATAAACTATTTTGGTCTTCAGTTTTAAGACTTTACTGGTTCCTTGCTCGATAATTCGATTTTTTGTAAATCAATCATTTTTAAGAGGCATCGCGATGGTCGTTTCAGTTCTTCTCAGTAGGAAGTGACTAATTGGAACCTGGGATTAACTTCTCACGTTTTATAAACGCATCATTATGTGAAATAAAAGATCTAAAATTGCATACCGCTCTATGAGTTATTGGTTTATTCTTCTTGTGACCTGCTCTGAATTTCGTACGACATGAGACCTTCTATATCAGGTGGCTAGAACTTATGTCATGATAACATGAAAATTAATGACACGTAGGTACTGTGAACTTACCTAATGTGAATTCAGCATCGGATATCGCACGCAAACAGCGGTGCAGCGGTGTACGGTGGCAGCAGCGCGGTGGGCGGTGCGGCAGGACAAGCACTTACCCGACAGCGTTATGATAGCTTTGTGTTTAGCAAACCCTCCAGCGATGCTCAATTACGATATACTAGTAGTTCCAGTAGACTACATGTAAGTGGCTTCGGATTATGTGCACAGTTCGTGTGTGGAGAATCTACATCAATTGATATAGTGTGAGTAAACATGGCTTCGTTATCGAATATGGATATTAACCTACCTTACCTGATTACCCGAATGTTTGTAAGTGATATGATTTTTTACAGATCACATAACTGACACAGTTAACATGATACCTGATGATATCTGGTCAAAATTCAAATTCTGGGAACTACTGTTAGCACAATAACAATAAAGAAAAGCCCAGGTACCTGAAGTTTTGTGGGATTGTTCGAAAGAGTTACCAGAGCTCTGTTAAGCAAATGGCAACTGAAGGAACTTGTGTGGGTTTTAGCTAGTTACAGTTTTTTTTTTACGCACACTAGGAGAAACTCCTGTATCGGAGGTGCATTCACAAAAATGTAAACACAAGACACTTAAACCCGGAACCTGGACCCGAACCCTATCTGTCTGGTCAGTAACAAATATTTGTGCGTATAAATATTTGTTCCGTGCGGGAATCAAACCAGAAACACGAAGCGCAGCAGCTCATTGCTCAAATGCTCAACCATTGCGCCAACCGTGCCGTTGAAAGTCGCCGTCAGTCTCAGTCAGCCAACATGCACAACTTACCCCTTTCTACGTAGACATAACTGAATGCCTAACAGACCTATCCTGAAGAACTGTTACACGGAGGTTTAGAAGTTATAGGTAACAAAATTTTTGTTGAAGAATAACAACAAACAGCTGGGTGTCGTTACACAAAGATCGTAACGCATGCGTCCGCTCCGGAGGGACGCACAATGCGAGGATAAACATGCCGAGAGTTTGGCGCGCTTGTCGCTAAATGTTAATTAAGTATCTCCAAAAAATATGATATGATGTATTACTGTTAAGGTACTCCTATAAAGATATAATAATAATAATATAATTTTTATTTCAAGTATCAATGACTCATAAAAAAATAATACAATACAGAAGTCACAATTAAAATTAATATACGAATAAATAATTAAAATCACAATATGATGCTGTACCTTTGTACAAATTATTATGTAATATGATAACTTCTTCTGTATATTTGTGTGCACATTAATTATAATCGTAAAATAAATAAATGATATTACAAGAAACACAAAACATGAAATGATAAATGATCTAATTTTGAAAAAGCAATGATTTATGCTTTAAATATACAATTTATTTTAAATTATAACTACAAGTGAATTAGTAGTTATCCTAGCTGAAAGTTGCAACTTCATAGATACCTATAGGTACTCCATTTGTAGGCTTACAGTCACCCAAAGGGCAATGGAAAGGGCTATGCTCGGAGTTTCCTTGCGTGATCACATCAGGAATGAAACAAAGTCGCAGACATAGCCCGAAGAATCACCAAACTAAAGTGACAGCGGACAGGGCACATTGCTCGTAGAACGGATGCACGATGGGACCGAAAGATTCTAGATTGGCGACCTCGCACTGAAAAACGCAGCGTTGAAAGGCCTCCTATCCGACAACCTAGTGAGAGTCACAGGAATGCGGTGGATGCGAGACGCACAGGATCGGTCATCGAGGCGAGCGACGCTTGAGGGAAGGCGGTGTCCAACAGTGGACGTCTTTCGGCTGAAATGATGATGACTCCATTCGCAATAAGATTATACAATTAAACAAACCTTTGTTACTGTTCCGTTCAACCGACTTTGACTTTTATTGCGTTGGTGACATAATAAATTTTGATAATTTTTGTAGGTACACTTTTTTACGTAGGTACTTATTTTTTTTCATAAATCATCCATAACCCGTCTGTTATTTCAGTCGTTACGTATTAACACGAAGTCGGCGCTTGCAGCGCTTGTCGCTCGTAAAGCGGACGCCGGCACCATCAAACAGAGACCCTTCATTACGCGCTTGATTGTTAAAACATAGTTAAATCTTACGATAAAGTGGAAATCATAACTTTTTATGGGATTTTTTATCGTTCAAATTGGTTAATTTTTTTGACCAAGTGCTTGTAAAAACACGGCGCCATTTTAAGCGTTTTTTTTAGGATTCCATAACCGAAGGATAACCTAGGCTTACACTGTCCGTACATCTGTCCATCCGTCTATTCGTCAGCAGACTGTATCTCATGAACCGTAATAGGTACCTTAACAGTTGAAATATTATTTCTTTTGCCGCTATAACAAGAAATAAAAATTAAAAAAATATAGCCCTCCACACTATACACATCAAAAATAGATTTATTTCAAGCTGAAATACTTCAACTTATGAGACAGATGAAACTTGCTTAAATTTCTTCAATTGCATATTTTCGATCCATTCACACGTCATTTGTAATCTCGGAAGACGAGTCATGACAAAAACCGGCGTCGGTTGATCTCGTGAGAGCCTCGGACACAGCGGCGCGGGGAGGGGGGCGGAGGCGGCGGCGGCGGTCGCAGATTGATGAGCACGTCGCCATTGATAAATGTGCCCGCACGTAATCAGCCGCCGACATAACAAACACTCCCGACAATTTAAAATGCAATTACCGTCCGGAAACGTCGCTAATTAAACGGAGATATTCGTTAATGGCCCCCCTCACTTCGCCCCGGGCATCCGGGCCTGGCTGACCCGGGCGGACTTGGCTTCAATTTGTAATGACATTACCTTCACAGCCTTTTTTGTTGAAGGACGGAACGAGCAATCTCTTATTGGAGTCGGTTACGTGAAATTGATGAGTTTCTATTACGGCGAGGCGTTTGGGCCGCTAATGTACAAAATCCTCTCTAGTGGGGTCGTGTGTTACCTAGCATGGGGTTTTAGCTTTGGATATGTTGCCTTCCTGATTCTCAACAAAAATCACTTCCTGTCTCAAAAAGTAGTCCATATATTATTATCTAACACTTCTTACTACAATCCAGACTTCCTTTTCTCCTCACATTGTATAACACTAGACCACTTGCTTGTGACGCCGCCGCGTGCCGCTATTGCCTGGATATCTGTTTATGTGTTTTGAAAAATTCATTAAGAGCTTAAGTTTTTTTTTTTCAGTTATAATTACAAATCGTTAACCATATTGGCTGTATATGGAAATGTAAATGATCAATCAGGTGACCTTTTAGAAAATCTTAGACATACCTTTCATCATCATCATCATATCAGCCGAAATACGTCCACTGTTAGACATAGTGAGGCCTATGCCAAGCGTCGCCACAACGACTGGTCCCGCCACCCTGGCCAGGTCATCGATCCACCTTGTTGGAGGCTTGCCTTGACTGCTACCGGAGTCAAGGGTAGACGGGCTTCCGGCAGTGGGCATCTTTTAGTTTATTTTTTAAATTTTTTATGCACAGAAGAGTACAAAGGCGGACTTAATGCCATAAGGCATTTTCTACCAGTCAACCTTTGGATTATGCAGGGACAAATTGTGGTAGGTGCAATAAATATATACCATTACATATTATTAAAATACATCATACAAATACATACCTATAAAATACAAATACACTATATATAATTACATTTACTTAAATTACAACGAAGAGAGAAAATAAAAATGGAAAAGAAGAATACACGAATCTAATAAAACAAACAAATCATAATGAAACAAATTAGTTGTGTTCTTCATGGGGGGTTGGTCATAATCGCCACGCTTGGCAGGCGGGTTCGCGATCACAGTGTGGTTGTTGATATCTACAGAGAATGCTGCTGCCCATTCTCTGGTCGCCTTTTACAACACCCACGGGAAGAGATGGGATGGTGCCATTCTTTACGTCCGAACACCATACGAAACATACACACAGACAAACCTTTACAGTCCCAATTTCAAATTGTTATAGTCATTGTAGTTTCAACAACTTACGAGTAGTTAGACCACCACTCATAAAAAGCATAGGTACGTACATATGGTATGCTATACTGCGTGTTACATCAACTGCTGCAGATATTGGCAATCAAACGGCAAGTGCCGCTCTGACTGTAAACAGCGCCAAGTCAACATGTTAGCGACGGCAAATAAATGGTTCTACTGTCAAGTACTTGTGATAACATGAGCTCTGTGTCATCAGCCGCGCGCTAGCACTTGAACGTCTTGGTGATCTAGACATATAACACCGAAATACTTTTATACAGGTCACGTTTAATACCACCAGAAAGAGGCTTAGATGGTAATATTTATTACTTGATTTTGTATAGAATAACATCATCATCATCATTTCTGGACAAAACACAATAACACAGTCATAAATTTGTTAATTAGCGAAAGCTAACAAAAAAGTCTAAATACACAAAAATATCCGATTCTTTCAAAAACATTTGTAAAAATCGTGTTCATCCAACGACCTCTGAGTTTTATCAGTCGCGTCACGAACGACAAAGTACACTGTAGGTACATTGAAATCATCGCGTTCTTTGTCCTCACGGCCAGCGGATCTACGGAATATAAAATGTAGCATAATTGATGCTAATTGAATGTAATTGGTGCGAGTGCTGAGGGCTGGAAGCCAAAGCAGCGACAATAAGCCCCGCGCGCGCCGCGCCGGCACGTCGTCGCTTGTACACGAGTATTATCATTCTAATTCCGTCTCTCTCCAAACTGATCAATGAAAACGTGACCGTTTTCAATGCGCACTTCTCTTTTTAACCAAACCTTTTATATTTCATAACTATATTCATAAAAGAAGAACAAGACCATTGAAAGTACAAAAGACATCATAAAATAAATAAAATGATTTTAATCATTATATTTTTTAATGATTTTCAAATTTTTAACAAACTTGAACCAAAAGAGGAGATAATAATTATGTATGTGAGTGATAATGACAGCATTTCTCATTTTACTTCATTCATAGCAATAACAGCTGATCTTCAATATGGAAATATTTTCAAGCGCCACTCGCAATGCAGCGGAACTTAAAAGTGGCAGCAGTAAAACTCACCATAATACAGTAGATGGCGCACGTTGTGAACAACAACGTTGCACCCGTCATAAAGTGTGGACTTATGCGCGGCAGAGGAGCGTCCTGGGCAGCTATGACGTGCCGTTGCGGACCACTGTGCGGCCCATACTGGATCACTGTGCACTACAAGGCTACAGAAGATCTAGTCCTCAATGTACACGATAACGTCTCTGTAGAAATAAGCAACATCTACAGTAATAGAATCAAGAAATATGTAGGTACATAAACAGATCTCTAAACCTTCTCTACCTGAAAACCTTTATTTCTTTTACACGTCCTGTTCAAGATTTTGGAAGTAGTAACTCAACCTTCTGTACAACCTACTTAACGGTGCAACACATCACAAATCCCGGGCACTTGCAGTGTACTCGGGAGCACAAAGTGTGTGTTCGCGCAGTCAGCGCGCCGTGAATCAGGTGTGTGTGTGTCGCGAGTAAATATGCGCTGTGCGCTGATCGCTTAGCTTAATAAGCGGTGGCGTTGGCGGCTAGCCAGCCCCCCCCTTCCCCTCCAGCATGCAGACTGCAGACTTATGGAACTGCACAACACACGCCGACTCAGCTGTGATTAAGATTTCTGCAGCCACCGCCATCCTCCGAACGAATAGCTCGACCCGCTCCCTACGAATTGTTTTTTTATGACTACTTCGTTGAGAAAATTAGTTCTCAACGTCTTAGCAAGCTTATCTCAGTAATAATGGTGATACTTGTTCACGCGACTCCACAGAGCCATTATACGGGCGCTTTTAACTTTACACTCCACATTCATTCTTATATATCTCACACACGACTTTTCCATTTTGAAAATAAGACTTGTGCAACATACTTTGTCCATTATCTGGCGCTCCACGACCGGCTTACTATAACCATGCTTTCCGAACATTCCAGAGAAGCTTTTGAAACATGGTTTCGGCGAAAATGTGTTTAAAAATACAGTTCGTAAACAAAAAAATAAAAGTACAATCAAGAGTGAGCTTTGGACGGAGCTTTCATCAAAAGAGTGTTGCTATTTTGGTATAACGCAATAACCAAAAAGGAGTGTCACATAAAAGTAGAGAAAAGGAATAATTCGTAGCATTAGAACATCCATTCCCGGGCGGCGGGGACGCGGCCAGCGCGCGGAGCACACGTGGCGCGGGATTTATCGCGCGCACGTGAGAGCGGCGGACGCGCGATGTGCGGCCACGCAGTAGCTACACGCCGAGAACGACCCTGCGCTGAGATGTGCAACACTAAATTATGTAGCTTAAAGATTTGACTAAACACTTGCGTAGCCAAGGCTATGGAAGCGTAGTGGCTCTGTGCTACTACGACATGATGGTATCATAATGAGAGTTAATATGGAGTGAATTGATTATTGAGTTGCCATAGATCACTTTTTTCTTTTAATAATTATTTGATTAAAACTACGGTATAGTCAACACACTGTGAAACCATGTAGAATACGATATAATCTGTCGATGTGTGAACTCGCTGGTCCCCGTCAGTTTCACGCACAACGCGACAGCCGTGAGCTTTGCGTAATCCCACTTCACTGCCATAACGGGGCTTAATATTAAATGAGAGTATAACCACTAAGAAAAATATTAAGCAACGAGAAATTCGCGCAAATGGAGTAGAAAGTTTACTTTGAATTCAAATTGGGAGCAAAAAATTATATTTACATAATTGTGTTTACAGTTTAACGAGGCGTTATTTTATTGTATCGGCGCAGCCTTTTGGCTTAGAGGGCATTTTCAAGTAGTTTATTAATGGGCAAGTGGTACAGCAGTGTGTGCGTACGTAAATAGCAGTGCCGCGTTGTCTGATGGTAATGAGGGGCTTTTCACAATATACTATGCATAATTATATTTTTACACCACCTGCACGATAATGTCGTTTTATACGCCATACAAACCCCACTTAAAGCAAGTCATTCAGTCCCTAGGGAGATAATGCAGTATGGCCGATCCCTAGTGAATAATGATATTTGAATTTGGAACACCAAAAATCGACAATATTGTGAATTAAAATGTACGTACATCGCACAAGTTGACACTAATTCAAACTGCCGGCCACTAACAAAAAAATAAAATAAAACCTACTTACTGACGGGAGCGTTATAGAAAATTGAAACTATAGAATATAGTATCTTGGAGTAGTGAATTTTGTTTGTTTGATGAACTTGTAAATATAATACTTATATTTCTCTAATATATAATAATAATAATAATATTCCACAACTATCACACAACGCCGTCTAGTCCCAAGCTAGCTTGTGTTATGGGTACTAGAAAACTGATAAACATACTTATATATTTCTAAATACATACATGTTATAGATAAATTACACCCAGACATAGAACAAATGATCGTGCTCATCACACAAACATTTGTCCTGGGTGGGATATGATTTGGTCGACCAAATTGTTTTTTAATTATCTCAGAGATGGTGTAAAAAGTTTAGTATGCAACACGGGGATAAAGCTGTCTTTGTCTTGGGCGGCTTGCATTCCTAACTTCACTCAGGTTTCTTTATTAACTCCCTGATGGTGCGTATGCTACGTCCAGTAACGGACGTACAGCACGGACGTACGTCAATATGGGTCGTGAGTATTACGGCGCTTAAGGAAATAGCTATCCATTGCCTTAAGCGCCGTAATACGCACGACCCATCTTGACGTACGTCCGTGCTGTCATGTAGTAAGGGCTGAGCCCAAGTCGCCGACGGTGCGTAGTGTTCTACGCGCGCCAAGAGAGATGTCAGTAAAACCGTAGGAGCCCAGAAGGGCTTGTGCTGGCTAGGGCCAGTACAAGTATCTGTGCATTTATATGTCACAAAAAGCATATTATGTTGATAATATTGTAAATGAATCCATTATAAACATCAATTTTTTGTTACAAGGAATAGGTTTCAGAAAGTCGCTGTTATATAGCACTGCTCAGGATTTACTTTTTGAACCTCTGGAAATCCAGTAATATAAAACAGAACACCTAGTAAAATTATTTTATTTAAATTGACCATATGATCAACCGCTAGGCAAAAATCAAAACATTACATAAATTAGTTAGCTCAATAAAAAAAAAAAATCGCGAATCTGACCCTAACTTACGATTTCAAACGTTTATTTATACAAGGTTACGTCACGGCAATATTTGAAGCTCACATAAAATAATACCGCTTTTTTTTAAATCTTGAACAGTTATTGTGTTTTTTTTTTACAAAAATAAAACCGCTGTTACGGGTCGCAAAATTGACATGGGCCCAGGTGGAGTTCATACAAAATACTCTGTGACTACAACTGGCTCTTAAGAAGAAGACGACCCCAAAGTCGGCTATGCTTAGTTTTCCAAAGGAAGATTCCTGCATCAGATTCGTGCGGAAGAAACGCCCGTGTGTTATCATTGTGTGGACCACCCGGAGGACACGGTAGAGCATACGGTAGAGGTGTGCCCCGTCTGGGCAGAGCACTGCCATACTGTCCTCGTGGTGGCGCTCGCGGCACTGATCTCTCGTACCGATCCTTGGTACAGGCCATGGTTCGGAGCGAGGAGGAAGGGCAGGCGTTCGCCTACATCTGCGAAGCGGTACTACTAGCGGCGGCTAAAGAGGCGGCTGTACGCGCGAGGCAATGGCCCTCGCACGCCAGCCGCTGGGATTCCGATCCCGATTTCCAGCCACCGAAGTTGTCAGCAACCTCAGGGGCCCAACAGGGCCTACTGGAACCATGGCTGAAGCGAAAGAGATCTCCTAGGCTTAAGTCGGCAAAAGTTGACACGCCCTTAGCTCCGCCCAAGGGCGGAGGTGGTTATTTAGATGATTTTTCCACCTAAAAAAAGATCGGCTATATTAGTTAGGAAAAAGGGTAGTTAATTATTGTTATTAAGTGTATAGAAATCACTTAACATGAAAAAGCTTTATTGCTTAGCAAACTACTTAATCCAGAAAAATTGATCCAATTAAAAACTGGAAATAAACATGAATTAGATGACAGTAGTTCCACGAAAGGCTGCTGAACATATAAATTTGTTAAATCGAGAAACTGGATTAAAATAATATTCATAATAATATTCATGAATTTTAGATAGAAAATCTGAAACTAAATAACAAAGTTACAAGATCAAAATGGCGGGCATATTGTGGATTGAAAGTCAGACCATTTTATGCTAACAAAACAATGTCGAGCACTATATAATCTCGTTGAACAGTTGTAAAGAAAATTTTCAACAATAACACTTTCAATATCTGAGCGGGATTTCTGTTTAGTGGGCAGGAAAAAAATGTGTGCCGGGATAGCGAGGGCTCGGTAGCGCGCCAGTCCTTACCACCGCGCCGGGCGCTGGGCCTGGTTTCAGGCAGTACTGGCTTAGTGTTGACTGAACACTTCGCTTGTTACCTATTAACGGGTAACCCTCGCCTGTTACACTGGCTTTAAGACAGGCCGCTCACCGATCCAAAAAAAAAGACACCGATGATTCTTTCTTCCAACAAAAGATTAAAGCTATTGCTTTTAATCTTTTCAATCTACACTTAGTCTTTTAAAGTACTCTTAACCATAGTTTGTTTACTGCTGTATTCCAACACGTTTAAGACGCGATTCCAAGTGAGTTTTGTAGACTACTGCCTACACTTCCACATATCAATTAAGCGAAATCTTTTGTTAGTGCCTACGGCGTGGGGGTATTCATTATTCAACGGAGCGACGTTCATTAAGTGTTCGTAACGAGATTAAACTGAATAAATTAATGGGAATTGTAGCAAAATATTCGTCGGTTGGTGTTACTAATGTAAGAAACAAACTTGACGATGTGGGTTTGTTTGTACATTTGATAGGCTGGTCACATTTAATCAACTTTATCAACAAGTTGCTCACCACTGCTTTCGAAACGGTGAAGGAAACCGGCATGTCCCTAGAACCAAAAATTTGAAGACATGGGACATTCACTAACCCGCACTGGATCTGCATGGAAGGATTACGGCCCATTTCCTCTCCTAGAGAGGTGGCCTGAGTCCTAGCAGTGGAAACATTAAAACGTTGATTATTCTACACGTATTAACAAGTTAATGTCTTACTATCAAAATTACTCTTTTTCGACTTATTTTTAAGTATCACAATCCAAATTGCGAAAACAAACTCCAAATAATTTCACTGTATTACAAATCCCCTGGCTATTGTGTGATATGAAGCGTGAATTGACATTAACAGCGCGCTGACGCCACTCGGGCCGGACGCATCACGCGTCAATGTCGCGATTGATTCGTAATCGGCGCGCCGCTGGATGGCCAGCCGGACAGCCGTGCCAGGAGGGTTAAAGCGATTTAGTCTTGATTTTGTATTAGTATGTATGATGATGATATAGACTTTGGTATTTGTCAACTACTGGGTTATGGAGGTTAGATAGGCAGTAGCTACATGTATGATAGCATAGCAGTGTCGGCCTTATAATATTCCCACTATTGGGACTCAGACCTCCTCTCTGGGAGAGGGAATGGGCCGTAATCCACCTCGCGTGCCCAGTGCGGGTTGGTGGATGTCACATGTCTTCAAATTTTTGGTTCTAGAACATGACGGTTTCCTCACGATGTTTTCTTTCACCGTTTTGAGAGCAGTGGTAATGAAATGTTTTACACAAAGTAATCCAGCGCCTGGCTGCGTTTAAATCAGTGACCTAAAACTCATAAGACAGGCCCGTTACCACTCGGTCACCACTGCTCTAACAAGTAAGGTATTGGTACCTACTTATATGCAACGGTTAGACTAGAAGCAGACCCCTACATTTTTGGTAAAGGTTATGTACACAGATTGATAGATACGAGCGTTAGTAAAGACATTATCTGTGGTTGTTACAGGAGGAGCTGCGTGACAACTTAACAGTAAGCGTGATGAGCTTCGTGCCGACGCTGGACGACGACGGCAAACCCATCACGTGCCGTGCCGAGAACCCCAACGTCACCACACTCAACATGGACACGTCCTGGACCATCAACGTCGTCTGTGAGTACATACACAACGTCACCACGCTCAACACGGACACGTCGTGGACCGTCAACATCGTCTGTGAGTACATACACAACGTCAACACGCTCAACACAGACACGTCCTGAACCATCAACGTCGACTGTGAGTACATACACAACGTCACCACGCTCAACACGGACACGTCGTGGACCGTCAACATCGTCTGTGAGTACATACATAACGTCACCATGCTCAACACAGACACGTCCTGAACCATCAACGTCGACTGTGAGTACATACACAACGTCACCACGCTCAACACGGACACGTCGTGGACCGTCAACATCGTCTGTGAGTACATACACAACGTCACCACGCTCAACACGGACACGTCGTGAACCGTCAACGTCGTCTGTGAGTACATACATAATACATATAGTCCCAGACAGATTGGTCAGGGTGGTCAATGCAAAAAAATATTTATTTATTTTTATAGGAAGCTTACAGATTAATAAACAAATATAATATTATTTTACTTATGTAAGTGAAAATTTATATTTATAAACGGAAAAACTGACTGACTGACTGATCAACGCACAGCCAAAACTACTGGGACTAAGAGCACTGTGAATTTTTTATTTTATAATAGTAAGCCTTGTGGCTTACTATTATAACCTAGGTAAACACTAAGAAAGAATTTTTCAAAAATCACCCCCTAAAGGGTTCCGCGAAAAACCTACTTTGACGCGGGCGGAGCCGCTGGTAAAAACTAGTTGGTAATAACAGGCTTACTCACATTATTTTAAAATTACGTGGACATTTTCCAATTGTATCAAATTGTAATATCAAAGACGAAGAAAGAGACTACATAACATTATTCGAGATAACAACTGCTAAGTTATTACGATTGTCTCCAGAATATTGCTTGCTTAGGATCTCTTTGATATTTTGAACACTGGTGTAAAATAGATCAATTTCCAAGTGCGACGATAAAATTAAAGGTGTAACGCCTGTACTTGGTCGATCTGCCTGGCGCCGGTAGTAGAGGTCGCATACGTAGGTTGTTCTAATTAGTGCAAAGAAATAATTTTGCTGACTAGTTTGGGACAATCAATCGATCCGTTTGCTATATTTGCCAAAAGATATATGCTATTAACGTTATGCTTTATGTTTAATGATAACAATTATGTTAAATTGATTATACTCTAAAATTATGTAATGATAAAATATAATTTCTCAAGGCAGCAAAATTACAAAGGTGAACGCTATGTACGCCTTCATTATCATGCGCATTAGTCCCTATTGTTAATAAGATTTTCGTTTTATGTAAATGTATGTGATGTGGTTGTACTAGATTAAATAAAAAAAAAAAAATAACAAATGATATCGATTGGAACAGTGCTCGATCGTAACATTTTTTCTGAGCGGATTCAATACGAGATTTGTAAGTCTCTTATTGAGGATTCCAGATTTGGGAAACATACTTGAGGTTATTGTTAATTATCTCAAAGTCCCACGTTGGTAGGCGAAGCAAATATTTGTGGTCATCCAGCCTCTATCTGTCTATTAGAGTTCTGGAAATGTTGATCAAATACTATGAACGCTTAGACACCATGGTTAAACAAAATAAAAAAATATATAAATATATGTTACCGGAAATGTGTGAAACCTAAGAATTGTATACAATTACTAGGTAATGTATACAATTCCAAGTCTCTGTAGGAAATGTGTTAAATAGTTTCATAATTATTTTTTAATCCACACATTTCCTAGGAGTTGTATGCATTTCGTAGGAACTCTAAACAGTTCCTATATGACAGAAGGAAATGTATAAAATTAAAAACTAAGTACCGAAGACTAAATAAAAAACGTTTAACGTTTAACGTTTTTTCGTTTTATGTTGTTGTATATTGTATTCCTTGCGCCGAATAAATGCTATTCTATTCTATTCTATTATATTAAGTGAATCTTAGAATCATAACGATTATTTAATAAGAGGGACTTGTCTGTAAAAAATAATCTTGTTTGATTATTTATCGATTAAACTTGAACTTGTTTAGCTTACAGATACAGTTTAATTAATAAATGTCCTCTAAAACTTACATTTTCGCACATAATCAGTCAATCATTAAGTATCCAATCAGGTTAATTGAGATCCTTAAGACAAAATCTTAATTTTATAATCAGTAACAATCAAATCCTTAAACATAAATTCTTCTTTTTATTTATTTTAATTGAACATGAACAATCATCTACACAGATACAATTTGAAAAATACAAATTTCTTTTAAAACTTACCCACAATAATCAGTATTTCATTAATTAATCACAGTATAAAGAAAATGACTTAGATGATTTAGGTCTTTACCATAGGATTATAACAGTATGGCACCAGAGTGAACGCTTTTGAACTTGTTTATTATAACAAGTTAACCTGGAATAGCATTTATAATTGCATAAAAGTTTATTTTTATAGCAAAGACACCTCGATGTGTCACAATTGTTCATACAAAAGCACTTTTGAATTCCAGTTGATTGGAGGTTTGCAACTGAGCGCAGTGAAATTTCCGTATTCGGTACATTCTTGATATCCAGAATAACTTTTGGACAAACAGTGAACTGAAATCTAGAATATCTTTGTTTAATGATTCCATTCTTCGCAGCAGTTTGATAAAGCTTAATCATATCATCATATATCAGTCTTATCCAAGACTACACCTATAATATTCCGTGCATCACCATGTCTCCTATCAACATCTGGTACAGAAACTCTCACCGATGTGCCAACAGATACTGGAGGAAACTTCTTGTCACTCGTTTTTTAATTATTTTTTTTGCCTGTTATTGTACGTTTTTCCTTGCTCTCTGACGATTTTTAACTGCTTCAATTTTTTTGAGCATAATGGACACAGTACTTTTGACCCAGATCCTCCCGCGTCGCAACATGCAAGTAAGTATGAATATACCGATCGGCAATGACTAATGATATACATTTCCTATCACGGTTTAGGAAATGTATAGATTTCCTAGGAAAAGTGTTAAGTAAAAAAAATATTTCATACATATCCTATGGATTTTAGGAATTGTACACATTTCATAGGAATTTTATACAATGACTTATTACGTACATTTCTGTTAACATATATATCTTCACCATCATCATCATTTCAGCCGATACACGTCCACTGCTGGACATAGACCTCCCCCAAGCGTCGCCACAACAAACGATCTTGTGCGTCTCGCATCCATCAGTTTCCCGAAACCTTCACCAGACACATTACATATAAATAACAACATATATATATAAATACTTAAACTTTAAAGTGAGTGTGTTTATACACTCACTTTTGCACTCAAACATTTGAGGTCAAATGGCAACACTTAGGTATAGAAGTGTTCCCAAAATTTATTAATTTGTATTTATTCAGCCACGTCACTGCTGGCCTTAAATAATAGTAATCACAGCGGGTGGGTGAATGTTGAGCGCAGTCGGTGCATCGGTCAGTCGGTCAGATCAGTCGAGTGCGTCCGAACACGCTGCGAGGCTGTGGTCGAGTGGCGGCTAGTCGGTGAACGTACCCACGCCCGTACTAATTATGACTAAGTACGAGTTTTACTTACTCAGTGACAGGTGCCCAGCGTCCTTTTTAAAGGGCATGTTTGACTTCTAGTTCGTTGAGAATAAATACGCAAACATTATGTGTGTAATACAATTTACAGGTTGGTAGACCAGGTACCTACGTATTGGGCACGCCACAATTATGGCGGTAAGTCCGCTCTTTGAGGCGTGGCTGGAAAGACCTCACGGCGTCCTTACCTTTCGTAAGACGCAGGTCCTCACCGGACATGGTTCGTTCGGGAGATTCCTGCACCGGATTCGTGCGGAAGTAATGCCCGGGTGTCGCCACTGTGCGGAATGCCCGGAGGACACGGTGGAGCACACAGTCGAGGTGTGCCCTGCTTGGGCGGAGCATAGCCGTGACCTCGTGGAGGCGATTGGCGGCGGAGATCTCTCGCGCCGGGCCTTGGCCTGAAGCCATGGTCCGGAGCGAGGAGGAGTGGCAGGCGGTCGCCGACCACCACCACCTCCTGGATTCCAATCCCGATTTCTGGCCACCGTAGACGCGGGCTTGCGGACAGTGAGTAATGGGTAGCACGCTGTCCGACCGTCCGGTTACGGTCCGGACCGGACGTCAACGGCGCGCACTGTTCCCGCGTGCCTCAAGGAGTTGTCAGCAACAGCAGGGGTCCAGCCGGGTCGAAGCCTACTGGGGCCAGGGCTATCCGAAAGGGAACTCGAGCCCCGGTATGAAGGCTAGGAGGAACGGGGTGGGCTTTCAGTCAGTAAGAGTCTGACGCTCCACCCAAGAGCGGGGGTTGTCATTGGATGATTTTTCCCATCATAAAAAGGTACCTACGTAAAATTTACCACTTTATTATATTAGAATTGTTTGTTAACCACAACGACTGGTTGTGACGACGATGTTCAATACATCACAGCAACCAGTCGTTGTGGTTTTCAGTTTTACAGAATTATGAGCACAATACTTATTTAGAAGTTAGCAGTCTTCGTACAAATCCACTAAAATAAGTAAATAAACGTCATCAAATTTAACAATCGCAATTTCAGACGGCGAATTACATACTATATTTGAGAAAATCATAATGACAAAGTAAGAGAACAAAACGTTCACAAAGACCGCATTCCCAGATAATAATTAGTTGAAAATAAAACAACGCTAATGAATATGTTCCTGTAATGAAGCAATTATTCTCATAGACGTGTTTTTCTCAAAGAAAGCGGCTCGCGCCTAGAGCGCTGCCGAGCGCTGGGGCGCTGCGGAGCGCCACCGCCGCAGACATTAATTTATTGGCTACAAGTGTGCCGCGACTTACACCAAGACTTAATTATTGAAATGAAACAGCTTTTACAAAATATATTATGTATTATTTATCTCTTTTATCTTTAATTACTCGAAATGATTTCTTCTTTATGTACATACGTGTCTGTGCTGTAGTGATGTGTGTCTGTATCCAGATGTTTTGCAAAACCCATTTCCCTAATCATCTAACATTAACAGTGTGTAATTTTCAAACTCATATAGCTTTTCACAGCATACGCCTTGATAAAAACCTCACCGTGAAAATTTAGGTGGAGTGAGTGTGAAGCAGTTGTTGTTCTATCACTTTTAGTTTTCTAAAATTACAACTAATATAATATAATAATAATCCTTGACATTCAAGTCAATTCAAACAATGTGGTGATTTTGATAGTTTGCGAAAATTACCTAAAAAGACGGGAATGGTCTCTCGGAATAAGGAGGTGGTTCTTTACTTAAATTTTCCTTATAATTTTTTCACGTTATAACATGTTTTTGTTGTATCACAGATCCGCCGGTAGTGCGGCTGCGCCTGGGCAGCTCTTTGGCGGCGGGCGACATCAAGGAGGGCGACGACGTGTACTTCGAGTGCCACGTGCGCGCCAACCCGCCCGCCAGGAAACTCAGCTGGCTGCACGACGTGAGTACCTGGACTACAAGACTACCTTAAATATAGACAGTAATAACAAAATATCATGGTTGGGAGTAAGCCGAAAGGCTTACATACCTGCTAACTCCATCAGAAATCAGCATATATTATATCTGAATACAAAATATGTCTTAGTGAATATTTCTCACCATTTGATGATTCCTCACCAGTTTAGTGTGAGCACGTTGCCCAACTTCTCATCTGGATGTTGTAGCTCGTAGCTCCATAGAGCTCCATAGCTCGTAGCTTCGTAGCCGCATAGTCGCGTAGCTGCGTAGCTGCACAGTCGCGTAGCTGCGTAGCGCGTTTGGAGTGATTTGATACTTCCCTGCGTGTCAATAAAACGTTTTTTTAATATTTGATGTCCAAATTATAGTCACATTAATTATTTGGCGTTGTAATCGAATACAAAATTATTTATTTCTGATATATTTTTGTTACCAAACCATTAAATCGAATATAAGTCTCCCTGTATAAATAATGTATACGTCCATATAAATAATAATGATAACAAATGAATCCGACGACAAGTGAAAACAATGCTGAAGCGAACAGTTGACGAATGACAGGCGAGCGCAGGGTGAGGTAGGGCGGGGGGAAATGCGGGGTAAAGTAATAGACGACGATGTACGGTCCGATAATCGCTTTGTACTGTGTCGCTCTGTTTTAATCAGCAATATACAGGCGGGGCGGGGCGCGGGGCACGGGGCACGGGACACGGTTTTTTTTGTTCCGCTTCACCCTTTCAGCGGCAATCAGCCGCGCGTTGTTACACGATCGCGACACGCATCACCGCGCGAGCCTCCACTCCACGGTTTTTTTTTCTCTGTATTGTTTTCACGTTTTGTTGTGTACACGCGGTGCGCGGCGGCGACTCGCGCGACCCACTTACCGCACGGCGACGCACCGAGCCGCACCGCTCCAAATGCGATTGTTTCTGATTCTGACGTTACATTACATCCGAGTGACGTTGACGTGTAACGCATGGCGAACTGTATAAGCATTTTAATTTCCGTAATACGCTTCTTTGTGAGGACCTCCGTGAGCATTGAACTAATAAATAGATTCAACGTAGAATTAAATCGCAGTATCATACAGACTTAGTGGAGCCACTTCAACAATATTTCGCGAACAATTAGAAAACTATCGACTTCCTGTTTAGAAGGTCGCATCTAAACTAGTACCCATTTAAAGTATTATGTGGACGGAGAATAAAGATCAAGTTAATGTTGCATTCGCGGAGTATCAACTAGATCTGTCCATGTCGTACAGACGGCAGTAGGTGCTGATAGCCGCAGTGATTAAATGAAAGCGTGCATCGCGTGCATTGTCCGGGTGACGTATGACGCGCGATATTATTCGCGTGATTTTTGCCTCGCCGCGCCGCGCCGCGTCCATTTGTCGCGCGCCGATGACACGCTCATTGTTTTATGTGTGATTGTTTTTGACAAACGGCGAACGCAGAGAAGCAGCGCGAATTAAAACGCACATAATTTACAGCGGTCATTTGTGACGATGCGGATATATGTGCGAGTTCGTAGGTACGTCCGCTATTTACGATCATCTCTCACTATCACGTCGAAAATATTCAGTTTGCTTTAAATAAATGTGCGTCGTTCTATCTAAATTATTTTTAGCTTTGAATGGCAAAATACTATTGTTGGCAGTTCTACGTGAGGTACTTTCAGTACAGCTGAGTACAGGGGCGGGGGTGTAATATTACAGCCACGTTAAGCATGTATCAGACTCCTACCAATTTGGCATTATGTTTTCACTGGAGTTTCATTTATCTTGCCAGTTGTCGTATAATTTAAAGTTGATCGCACATCTCGGCTGCTTGGTGCTCAGCTGTGGGATCTCAGACTAGTCATAGGTACACTCGTACAGTATGAACTGTTAGTAGGGCACGCTGTACTAGCTGTTTACCTAAGAGAACTCATTCACGGGCGAACACGCGGCTCGCCACTAGATATAAATTGTGAGTATTTTTGTCGCCTGTCCTGGTAATTTATAAGAGAGGCAGTAATGGCGGCGCACGACTAATGGGACACGCTCATCTCGGAGCCAAGTAAACACAACACATGCAGAAGGCTTACTTTTAGGAACAAAAGGATGGCCGTATACAGGCCTTTATTAGAAAAAATACTTCTTCTTGAAGACAATAATAATAATAATAATAATCGTTTATTTGCTTAGAATGTAGACGATTATATGTATTTATTAATATGTTATATAATCCATATTTAAGCCTATTATCCTGAGAACCGAAATAGAATTGTTCCGTGTTTGCGTATACGGTATTGTCGTCACCCGTAGTGCGCCTACTGCCGCAACTCTCCACATGTCGCGGACAGCGCGCAGATCGCCCCGGGACCGCCTAAATTATTCATCATTAACGCTAACACTGTCCAACGTATTAAAAGCAAATTGACGACGGCCCCACATATATGTACGTACGTATAATATTAAAATACAGACACGTGCAAATGTGTAGCCAGTTTATCCAGCCAATGTATGCAAATGAAGGAAAACGTCAATTTTGTTTGAACCTCGCCACGGACGCGCCTCCATGCAAATTCTTGGGATTTTCATCATTATTCTGTCAGACATTTTAGGTTATAATAATGTAGCCAAGCCCAGTGCAGTCCCCGGGGTAAATAGTGGGAGCGTTCACCGCATGACGAGGTAATTTACTATGAATTTAAATTTACCTACCAAAATATAGTTCTTTGCTCTGCTCTCAAATAGACCGAGACGTAACACGTCGGATCAACGCAGGATAGATGAAATGGCGACAGGTCACGGGAACAACTTGTGACCCACGCATGCCCCTCAAGTTGAAGGGTAAAATTTACAAGTCCGTCATAAGACCTGTCATACTGTATGGATCAGAATGTTGGGCTGTGAAAAAGAAGGATGAAAAAAGATTGCATGTAGTGGAGATGAGAATGTTGAGATGGATGTGTGGTGTGACGAGAATGGATAAAGTGAGAAATGAGTATATTAGTGGAAGTTTGAAAGTGGCGCCAGTGACTGAAAAGTTGAAAGGTAAACGGTTGTCTTGGTATGGTCATGTGAAGAGGAGGGATGAAGCGCATATTACTAAGAGAGTTCTGAGTATACATGTAGATGGATGGAGAGGGAGAGGAAGGCCGAAAAAAAGATGGATGGATTGAGTGAAAAGTGATATGAAAGAAAAGGGAATTAGTGATAGTTTGACGGGTGACAGGACAGAATGGAAGAAGAAAACGTGTTGCGCCGACCCCAAGTAATATGGGATAAGGGCAGGAAGAAGACGAAGAAGCTCTGCTCTCAAATATGAAACTTGTTTTTAAGATACATTGTAATGCCATAAAACGTGTCAGGAGACAGCGCTGGCTTAAAGTTCACCTGAAGACAATTGTAATATATTGAAAAGCACGTGACACCATCAATAGATGCCCCATTTGCATCAGCTTGCACTCTCCCGTCAACTGACGCTGTTTGTTCCTGCCTTTACGCAATCTGCGATGTTGTTCGCTAAACACAAGTGAAGTGTTTCTAACGTTTGACGTGATGCCGCGTTACAGCCGCGCCAGTGGCCGGGTCCATGCGGATTATACAATAAGTGTGTTTAAAGTTTATAGTTTTAGTTTGTTTGTTTATTTGTTTATCCTCGCATCGAAATGCCTTACAGAGATTATACCAATGGAGCACTGTTCATTCAAAATCGGCTACTTTTAATCATGAGCTCAGTGAAGTAGTAGTCATCATAGGAGGGGCGTGGCGCGGCGGTGGGTCACGTACGCTCGCTTCCGCAGCTTCAGGCCAGCGGTCTTCCAGGATTCCACATATACCAGGAAATCTGGTTCTGAGTTAGTTGCGGATATAGCTAAACTTGTATATCGAAAACAGTGTAGATCTTCAAAAAGTCTGTGTCACCTGTATTAATAGCTTCTTAATCTGTTTGTAAAATGCAATGTGTTATATTTACGTACTACCAGAGTGGCTTGTTGACACAGTGCTATTTGCTAAGTGAAATATTCTTAGGTGCTCAAATGAAGTGGACCTATGGGTGGCCAAAACCAATGTATACCACGTTTTTGCCACCATTTTGATTGCAGGCTAATTTTTGCTAATATTTTTTAACTTTGCCCCACATGAGGAATTACTCCTGTTCCTCTTCAATCTTTTAGTTACTAGCGCCATTTTCTCCTGTATATTTATTTGTTTATTTAATAAAACTTTATGCACTAGTAAGAAACACTGTACAAAGACGGACTATTATGGCTTTGGGGTTTTTCTACCCGTCGATCTTAGGGTGGCGTAGAATCATAACAGGGACATAGACATGTACTCATCCTATTTCTCATTTTATCCATTCTCGTCACATCGACATCCATCTCAATATTCTCGTCTCCGCTATATACAATCTTTTTTCATCCATATTTTTCACAATCTAACATACTGATCCATCTAGTACAACAGACAGTGGCTGTGCTCTACATAATGTAAATGTCATAAAAAGAAAAATATATTTATATATAATTAAATTCAAATCGTAGAATTCGTTCAGAGACGCTGTAACCGATACCAACAAAGAATGAAAATAGTCATTTTGGCCATCAATAAAGTCGGAATCATTTTTTAAACAAATCTTTTGCAATGAAACCCAACACGTAAAAGATAGTCTACATCTACAACATTGGTCTAACGTGAGTTACATCATAATAATATCCGCCTGACATAAGAGTATAACAGGCCATAACGCAATAATAACCAGCCGTATGATCAGTATGGCCGCCCGCCATGGCCGTTATCTGGCCCATAAGCCGCCCGGGCCGAGACAACGGAATATGTACTAAAGTCCATCAGCCGCCTTTACTGCTAAATAAGAGAGGTGTTCAGACGTACTTCAAAGTATTATTTACACTGATACACCTACTCGTTACTGTGCACTGAATTATTGCTACAACAACAGCCATTGATTGCTAACGTGATTGTGAGCTTCATCTCACATTGATGAAGTGATTTTTTACGCACCTTTTGGGTCTTGTGTAGAATATAGTAATCCCATACCTATATTGAAATCCTCTATTAGCTAAACTAAGTCTGACCAAGACTCGCCAGTAGGTTATTCTGTTGTGGAATCTCATGACTTGATAATCAGCTAATAACCAAACCACAGTATTAATATCATACAGTAATGTGTCTCAACCGTATTTATGAAATAAATGCCTACAGCCGCGCTTTACGTAAACATACGATAAGCTCCCCGCCTCCAGCATTTTAATTAGGTACATTTGCCTATTTTGTGTTTCCAACTAGTTTTGTGATTGTAAATATACTTTTTTATATACCTAAACAAATAAAATATTTTGTGAATTGAACAGGAAATTTCAATAAAAATGTGTGTTGTTTTTTTGTTCCGTTTTTTGTCATTTGGATACGAAACCCTGAAAAGGTTTCCAGTGGTATATAATGTTCTTATAGCAGCAACAAAAATACTTAATTTGAGAAAATACATACACACAGTACAATAAACAACTATATAATTATTAATAATAAAATACCACTTTACTTTGAATTATACAAACTACCTAGAAGGTAACGATCTCCTCAGTAACCGACAGTATGGGCTTCACCGCAATCAATCTACTGGGGACCTACTAGTGTATGTGCCACCCACTTGTGGGGCGAGGCCCTCGAGAAGAATGGGGAAGCAATTGCTGTCTCCTTAGACGTCACGAAGGCCTTCAACAAGGTATGACATGCTAGCCTCTTGAGCAAGCTTCCAGCATACGGCATTTCCCCTGGTCTGATTAACTGAGTAAAAGACTTCCTGAGAGAACCGTCTCTTCGAGTTGTTGTCGATGAATGCTCTTCAGAGCCCATGACGTCTAATGCCGGAGTTCCTCAGGGGTCAGTTCTCTCAACTCTTTTCCTGCTGCATATGCCCGGTATCTATGGGTATGCATATGATAGCACAGTTGTAGAGAGATACCTGCCAGGTGCTCGGGCTAGTAAAGAGCAAATCCGGTCCGAACGAGAGGCTATGGTAGAGCGTAGAGGTAGAGCGTTAGAAAAAATCTTCATCTTTTTAGCAAAAGAGGCGATAGACATAATTATGTTACAAGAAATAGGGATCAATTAGTTCAACTAGGTTTCAGACTGGCTAAAGTGGCCTCTTCTTTCATGGGGGTACTGTTTGAAATGTTATAATAAAATACCTCCCCAAATATTAGAACTCAATGAAACGAAATTTAAATCTTGTATTAAACGCACACTATGCAGGCAAGCATATTATAAGTTGGAGGATTATATTCAAGATAAAAATGCTTGGCTCAGTGCTGGTCCAGCTCCACTACCACTAGGGCGTACTAATTAGTTGATTAGTTGGAAACTAATATTATTATTTTTTAATTTGAAAGACAAAATTGCATTGTATAATGTAGAAGCACTTTTTCCAAGTTTGTGAATGTGAAGCACCATGGACCATTTTTATTAGGTTATAATTTGACATTACGAGCGTGGCAGTTGAGAGTTTGTCATGCTCACTCAAATGTCTCGCTGTTGGTGGCACGTGTTATTGGGTCGTTCAGTTCCCTTCAAAATGGTTGAGCTGAGTGGGGCTGATGCACGCGTCATGCTCGTGAACGGTTGCCGTCAGATGGGACTGGTCATCTCTTAGCTGCCAGTAGCTTAATTCAGTTTCTATTTTTTAATTATTTTACATTTTTATTTCATTATAGACATTGTGCTCACATGATAGAAGCAACAAATAATATGTAACCAAGCATTATTTGTAACACATAATATGATTTAAAAGAGTGTCCATGGAGTTTCTTGCACGTTCTTCTCCATAGAGACCTACTCTTTGGAACGTGCAATTTAGCTTCACTTTTCTTGGACTGACCGACATTTGACTATTCAAAAGTGCCTGTAAATGGTCTATTTGAAATAAATGCTTTGATTTGATTTGATTCGTACGAATATTTCACTTCAGGCAGTCTCCAAGTGGGGCGAAACCAATCTGGTGGGATTCAACGCCGCCAAAATACAGGCGTGCCAATTCACCGCCAAAAAGGAGCCCGTTCACCTTGGCTCCTACTTTTCAGAATGTATCATTGGATTGTACCGATCGCCTTCAGCTCTTGGGTGTCAAAATTTCCTCCGACCTCAATTGTGGGCGGTTCATTGAGTCCAAAGCCAAAGTAGCTGCTAGGAAACTAGGCGTTCTTGCAAAAATCCAGCGGTACTTCACACCGAGACAGCTTTTAATGTTAAACAAAGCACAGGTCCGATCGTGTGTGAAGTACTGCAGCTACATATGGGCTGGTGCTGCAAAGTGCCAGTTCAGCTTTGGACTCAGTGGAAAGGCGTGCGAAGAGGCTGATTGGTGTTCTAGATTTGGTTAAGTCCAATCTTCAAAGCCTTGAGCACAGGCCCAAGAGCGGGGGTTGATTGATAATTTTTCCCATCGAAAAAATAAAATAAAAAAATGCACAGGCGTAGGGTAGCCAGCCATTCGGTGTTTTACAGATTGCATTTTGGAGAGTGTGCGCAGGAATTGCATGAATCGATTCCGCCATCTCATTTTTGCCATCGGACAAACCGACGCACGGTGAGTATCCACCCTTACGTTGTTGAAACATCTACGGTCTGGACTAACCGTTTCGCCTCGTCATTTATACCGCGTACATCGAAGGACTGGAACAGTTTGCCTGCTGCGGTTTTGCCGTCTGATTCTAATTTAGGTGTGTTCAAGGCTAGAGTGAATAGGCTCTTAATAAACTAGTGCGCCTCACCATCAACGATTGCATCACTACTTACCATCAGGCGGGATCGCAGTCAAGTACTAGTTTATAATAGATAAAAAAAACACACATGCCCCGAGGTTTTAACACAAGCGTACCTACCGTATAATGATTACCGTATATGGTTCATGAACCGCCTATGACTACCTATTTCACTCATGTCAATCACTTTCCTTTACTCTATTCACTTTGGGCGGAGCATCACCGTGCCCTTGTGGGAGTGATCGGCGGTGGAGACCTCTCACGCCGGGCCCTTTTTCAGGCCATAGTCCGGAGCGAGGAGTGGCAGGCGGTCGCAGACTTCTGCAAAGCAGTATTGCTCGCTAAGGCAACGGCGTTCTCTCTCTTGAGGAGGCCGACCGCATCAGGCAACGGCGTTCTCTCCGCCGCCGGGATTCCAATCCCGATTTCCAGCCACCGCGCGGGCTTGCGGATAGTGAGCAATGGGTAGCTCGCTGTCCAGCCGTCCGGTAACTGTCCGGACCAAGCCCAAGTCGGCGACGGCGCTCACAGTTCCCGCGCGCCTCAAGGAATTGTCAGCAACAGTAGGGGCCCAGCTGGGTCGAACCCTATAGGGGCCAGGGTTATCTGAAAGGGAACTCGAGCCCCGGTATGAAGGCTTGAAAGAACGGGGTGGGTTTTTTAGTCAGTAAGAGTCTGACACTATCTCCCGCTCCGCCCAAGAGGGTTGGTATTGGATGATTATCCCCACCAAAAAAAAAAACTCATTCACTTTATTTATTAATCCAAATATATTGTTTTTCGAGACATAAAAGGAAATAAATATCCAAAAAGACATACAGACCTACTGGTAAGTACCTTTCAGAGTTTCCAGGTAATCTAAAAAAAGTTATCTCTAGATACTTTATTGACGAGTTCATGCAACCAAAAACAGCACAATATATCCTACTCGTCATAATTTTAAATATGTAAATATGTACTTGAACTTATTTTTAGTGAAAAAATCGCGCGGTTATTGTTAAGAAAACCACACACTGTCCGATCGTGACTGCGGCACAGTCGCGACTGTCTGCACCACGAGCGCACCGCGAGATCTAGGCGCGTAGGTATAGCACGCGTTTTGTCCGTTTGTATGAAGATGAATTACTGTATGATATTAATACTGTGAACCAACACATCATTATCTTTCTTTGTAAAGTAAATTATCTATAAAATGACGCAAGAGTCCCGGAGTCTCACAATAGATTAATTGTGACCTATTAGTGGTCGCTGATATAAGTTATTCATGAACATACGGCTTGACTCTCCATAACTCAAACACAACATGAGTAGGCATGCCCGAAATAGTTCTATGTGAACAGCTTCTACTTCAAATGTTAGAAATATCAGTTTTGTATAAAACGAGAACGATAGCGGTTTTCAGGTCATTACAGCGTGTATTATAACGAAGTTCTCGGCGCGCGCCCCGGGAGGCTCGTATAACAAAAACCTCAAAGACGGACACACGGACCCGCGGCGCATGGAACGTACCCGCTCTCATGCCTGTAATGAGCGCCGATTAGAGACATACATTACCTGTACCTAGTTGTGACACACAACGTGGATGATCTTTAAAGAGCAAAAGAAAAGTGGCATATTATTATGTCATTAATTTCTATATTAGGTACCTAACAAATTAAATTATCTATTATCTTTGTACCGATGTTTTACTACTTTTTATTTCCACATTTTACCAAGTAGTCAGATTTAAAGGGACTTTATTTAATTTACTGAATAAAATTTATCCTCAAAAAAATTTTAATGATTTGATTTTATGGTGCAAAGGCAGCACCAGCATTTTTTTCTCTCTCTGCCTAATTACCCTAAACTACCTAATTAGGTACTTGGTTGAGTAGACTCAACCAGGTAATTAGATTTCCCACAACTGATATTCTTTTATTTATTCTTATTCTGTAATATCTTGAATTCATTGCAGTTTTGCAGAGTTTCCAAATCATTTAAAATTACATATTAAATTACATATATTCTGTATTGAATATCCAAAGATAAATTAGACTTGAAAATTCGATCTTCGAACAACTGCTCCGTTTGTTATCCCATCCGCCGCCCGAATGTTTTCGCACGAGTATTAACAAGATGTGAGTGTATTTAAACTAATATTATCACAAAGCCCATTGTATGAACACACTAACTTTATTATATACATAAGTACCTAAACACATACGAGTACAAAGTATGTTTGTATGTCACTTATATTTACACATGTTGTTTAACTCGTCCTGTTTAATATTCCACTCTATCAGCTGAAATGCAATTTATTACACTACAGCTACACATTTTAAGTTTAAACAATATGTTAGAACGTTTGAAACGAATCATTTACATGTACATTTTAAACAATATGTAGTGGAATGTTTTAATACGCTGGCCACTGCTTTAAGACGTAACATTTGTAAGCTATGTTCTATTCTTCTAACTTTTCTGATGAATTCAAACGTTAAATGATGTGTGATTTTTTTTGTAAAATTTTCTGTCCCATAAAACGTAAGTCAAATAAAATCCTAACTGAAAAAGCATTTTGCCAAAACAGCCAGCAACCAAACAGCGCGGCGCCGCGGACGTCCCTCGTCACCGATTTGTTTAATATCAATGTGACAGCGAGTAAAGTTCACGCCACCAGCCGTAAGTTGAGAGCGACCAGCCGCCTGGCCGCTGGTCGCGAGATCGTCGGGACGCACAAGTACACCGACCATATAAAAACAAAAGCATTTCTTAAACAAAACGACTTATTTTATTCAAGGAGGTAGTCAAAAGTATATAAGTGCTCATTTCGTCAGTTGCGCTTTAATCTCATGTAAAACTTCATAAAAGAAACCCCCATAAACACAGTTTCCAACCTGGCGACTGAAACCCGGGTCAAGTTGATCTCATATTTTTCCCATAAATCGCAAAGCAAACGATGATTGGACAGTCCTTGCCTGGTAATAGGCTCCCACCTTCCCCGGGATGCCGTAACAGGTGATTAAGGGATTACATAAAGCTTGAAGGGCAGCCGTATTATCTTAATATACCCGTGATATTGTGGCCGCTACCTACGCGGTGACTTCGTTTGTATTTATGACTTATCAAGTCAGTTTTAGAAATCAGAGGTTGTTGTTGAAAGAAAACATGAGAAATACTGTCTTAGTTCACTGTGAACAATACCGATTTGTAATTTTTGCAGGATACCAAATGAATCGTGATTTTTAGAGAAGGTTCGCCTTCTGAAAAGCCTTCTTTCATCTAGCATGTTGGAATTGAATGCCGAAAACAAACGTTGCTCATCTCTTCAATTTTGTCAAGATAGGATAACAATATTAATAAAATATTGAGTAATAACTTCTCAAATAACAGGATTTAATAAAATTATCAAAACAATATCACCAAAGTGAGCTCTCAATCCGATTGGAGTATCAATATCTTTGGCATCGAGTGCCTGCCCGCGACCCGCGTACTAATATCAATCGTAATTCAAGATGGCGCCGAGCCGTCAATCAAGGAGGAAGTATTGAAATTGGTCGCTTGAGGAGCTCGTGACTCGTGACTCGCATCTTTCAGTTACGTTGCTGGAATAGAATAGAATAGAATAGAATAGAATATCGTTTATTTAATAAAAGTGGCACATTTAAATAAAAATACAAAAACAATTTTAACGCATACATTGCATTTGTTGCCTGAACTAGGTTGGACCTGTATTTCAGGCTAAAAAGTACAAATAACATCAAGTAATAAATTAACAATCATTAAATTAACTATACTAAATAACATACATTTAATTTAAATAAGAGCAAAACATATTTTATTTACAAACTATTAGGAGATCTTCCGTCTCTCTGTAAGAGATGCTGAGTAAGTATTGCACAATAATCTTTTTACAGTTATAATAATTTAATTTGTACAAACCTAATTTTCTATTTAATCTATTGTACAGAAATGGGCCTAAAAATGTGAAAAACCTTTTTACAAAGACATATTTTGAAAAAGTATTGGAATTGCATACAATATCATTCCTTCTCTTACTAGTAACTTCAGGGTGGTAGGAAAGCATGGTGTGTTGTTTTAATACCAGACGCATGATGAAAAGCTGGCGAACAGTCAGTACGTTGCAGGACTTATATAGCAAATCTGTGGGATAGAGGAACGGATGAAAATTGGCTACTTTTAAAATGGCTCTCTGAGCTCTTTCAAGAGGTAACAAATAAGTTTTTGGTGCTCCACCCCACGAGGTATTACAATATTGAATTACAGATTGTCCGAGTGCCAGATAAACTTGGGTGATCAGTTTTGAGTCTGCAATTGTTCGCAATTTTTTAAAAATAAAGATTAATTTTCGCACTCTTTTAACTAAACTTTCAATATGTTGTTTAAATGAGAGTGTTTTGTCAATTAAAACCCCGAGATATTTAATGTCGCTTGTTTTGAGGATAAAAGGACAATTGCATGTACTGACTGAGCGCAATCCACATTTGTGGGCATAAAGATGAGAATTAGTAGTGTTAGATTGAAGGTCGCGCATGGAGAAGTGAATATATTTAGTCTTGTCAGCATTTAATGTTAGTAAATTGCTTTGAAGCCAATTAGTCACACTGTTTAAACCTAATTGAGCATATTCGTATAATTCATTGCTGGATTTAGCGGAAAAAATTAAGGCTGTGTCGTCAGCATAAGAAATAATTTTGCCTTGTTTAATGTTCAAATCACATAAATCATTAATATAAATCAGGAAGAGGGTTGGTCCCAGTATGCTTCCCTGGGGAACACCAAAACTAGTGTTTTTTTGTTCATCGCTCATGATATCGTCAATCCTAACACATTGGTATCGATCGTCTAAATAGTCGACTAAAAGTTTTAGCGGTGTTCCCCTAATTCCCATGGCTTCTAACTTGTTTAGGAGTATAGAAACAGATACAGTATCGAACGCCTTCGCGAGGTCAAGGAAGACCCCTAGGGTCTGGTTTCCTTTAGCAAGTTCCACGGAGACATGATCGGTCAAGTTGTGCACCGCATCGGCTGTGGATAACTTGGCACGAAAACCAAATTGCGAAGATGATAGCAAATTATTTTTCTCTAAATAGTTTACTAGTCTGCTGTTAACAATTTTCTCTAGTATTTTGGAAATAGATGGAAGTATCGAAATTGGCCTATAATTATTAACTAAGTCTTTGTTTCCGTTTTTAAAGATGGGGACTACAACTGCCTTTTTCAAGCATTTAGGGAAAATACCTTCAGAAAAACAGAGGCGAAATATATGCGTTAAGGGAGGTACCAGAATATGCTTAAATTGTTTAAGGATCTTACTGCTAATATTATCCCAGCCCACCGCACAGTCATCCTTGAGAGCACAAATAATTCGTGTAATTTCGTCTTCGTCAGTGTCTAGCAAGCCGAAAGATTTTAGGGGACAATTAGCACGCATGTTTGGGGAATAAGGTTGAGCATAGCAATGTTTTGAAATCTGTTCAGCAAGAGTTTTCCCAACACTCACGAAGTAGTTGTTAACATGGTTGGCTGACAAGAGTGGCGTAGAATTAGTAAGCAGTAAACTCGAATTTGATTCACGCCGTTTTGTCATATATGTGATGTTTTTAATATGTTTCCAAAGACGTTTGCAATTGTTTCCTGCACTTGTTAATTCGTTTTTATCGTAATTCCTTTTTAAGTTCTTTAAGAGATCGTTACAATAATTCCTGTAGCGTTTATAGGTTATTTTAATAATAAGATCGTCTGGAAATCTCCTCGTTTTCTGATGGAGCTTATCTCTTTGCCGCATACACCGAATTAGGCCAGGTGTTATCCAAGGTTTTAAATTATGAAATTTTTTGTTTACTGTAATAACAGTTGTACTACATAATATTGCTGATTGAACATTTTTTATTAGATACGATAAAGCAAAATTCGCGTCAGTTGAATTGTAAACTGGGCTAAAGTCAAGGTTGCATAAATCCTGTTCGAGTTTGTTTGTGTTTAATTGCGTTTTGGTCTGGGTACGAGTTAGCTTAGGCAGCGTTAAGTTTAGGGTTAGTAGAACAGCGTGATGGTCAGTAATTGTCGAGTTAGTAACAAGCGTAACATACGGTAGACTGGATTTGATAATCATATGATCAAGGCAGGAGCCACTTTGGTGGGTCGGCAGAGTGTGTGCTGGAAGATAACCATAGTATGAACAGATATTAAGGTATTCTTGGGTTCCCGAGTCACAGAATTCAGAGTTAATATTTATATTTATGTCACCCGTTAATATAACATTTTTAAAAGAGTTTAAGTTCTGAAGAATCTGGTTCAGGGAAGCGTGAAACGATTCCAAGTTTCTAGCGGCAGGGGATCTGTACATAGCGATTATTGCTGTGTCTGCACCTATTTTAATTATCAAACAATTACACATACAGTCTCGGAGGTTAGGTTCCTCTACTGTAACCGTTAATGATTCCTTGTAATAGACCACTACACCATCATTTTGATTATTGTGTATGTTAGTACATAATAGGTTATAACCTGGCATTACCGGTAGGTTATCTTGGCGATTAGATAGCCAGCATTCAGTTAGCACTATTATGTCACAATCCACGCTAAGTCTGTGAAGAAAAATGTTAAAGTTGTCTATATTCTTATAAATACTGCGAATGTTTTGAGTTAGTATAGTTAGTGGCTTTACATAATCAGAAATATATTGTTTGCAGTCCTCAACATCACATGTCTTTGAAACGGGTACAAACGTATTGTCTATATCGGTAATTAAGTTGGAATCCATACACTTAAAATAAATAATACGAAAAGTTAAAACAGAAAAAATTAAGGCTAAAGTATAAAAATATATGAGGCGCTCTTAGGCGCCTTCATAATCTATCGAATTTATATACCTATGTTCAGCAGCTTTTTTAGCAGGGCACTCTTGATCTCCCGTCTTGTGATTGGCAGGTTTCTTGAAGCGCAAACAAGTTGCGCATTTAGGTGGCTCGCCTTTTTTCGTGCAATCTTGCATAGAGTGCCCTTCTTCACCGCAATGGCCGCATGATGGGGTAGAAACTTTGCAGGTCTTAGCAGCGTGACCATACTGCTGGCACTTGTAACATCTTGTTACCAGGGTGAAGTCTCGTACTGGGCACGATGTCCAATTAATAAATAACCGGTCCTGTGTGATGAGAGCCTTACGAATTTGGGCGGTAACTTCTAATATGTAATTGCAATTCTCAGAATCTTTTCTGCCGGATTTGTGGCTAAGTTTTATTGAGGTCAAAAATGTATCTCTAGACATAGTCGGAAGTTTGTCGGCTAAATTTTGTTCAAAAATACATTTGTAAACCTCATTTTCAGGCATTGAAGCAGGAATTCCAATCACTATTATGCGCGGTTTGCGCTTTTGAGGTTCGTCGACGGTAAGGGATGGCGAAGCAAGTTGGACCGATTGCTTGAGCTTATCCAGGTCCTCCTTGGTCTCCGTGCTGATGATGAGTCCTCCTTTTCCAATTTTGCGTATACCTCGGACTTTTAACTTCAATTCACCAGGGCTAATGATTTTTTGGACAATGTTTTTTGTTTCGTCACTGGTCTTTGAGTGGTCACGAGGGTAAATCGCCACGGAGCTAAAAGAGTTAGGACGAACAAAACTATTGGACCCTTTCTTCACCATGTCTGCAAAAGATGTTGGTGCAGTTGTCTCCTGCAGGGCACAAGATTTATTGATTGCTTCTTTCATCTCCATGATACAGTCCATTAAATTTCGTTCCTCAGTCAAAAGGTTTAGGGAGTTATGGGTTCTGTAGGCAGACTGTTTTAAGGACTGGTATTGAACAGCCAATTGCGAGACTCCATGTCCAACCTTGCGGCAAAGAGTATTTATTTTAAGTTTTTGATCAGAGTTAAGCTTACCATCGGCCGCAATACTGCATACTTCTTGTAGGCACTGGTCAATGGAGCTCATCCAGTTCTGAATCTCAGGAGTAGGTATAGCCTCCATTTTCTCGTCTTCCTTAGCTTGGTCACGTCTTGGTAGTTGGGGCTGCGTCGGCGTAGGTGTTGATGGAGGGCTGCGTGGCGTCAACCCGCTGCGATTGAAGGGGCTGCCTTCCATTTTTTAGTAAACAATCACACAATCATTATTTTAACTTATCAGCACTTATTAACAACTCGCTAATACGTAGGTAAACAAAAAGTAGGTCACTAATTATGCAGAGGCGTTAATTTATTTATATTTAATTGTAATGATGAGCACGTCAGTATGCCTCGAGTGCGGAATACCGAACTCGAATCGGAATGTTACAATCAGGTGCTGCCAGCCGGCTTGCTGATTATAGAAATCATCCTAAACTGGCCCAGAGGAGGACGCCCTTTTAAATTGAGTGCAAGTGTGTGTCAAATATAAAACGGAAGGGTCGCTGATTTCGACATTGCTATTGTACATTCTCCACAATACCCGGTTCTTAACAGGACGTCTACAAATTTTATTCAGAATCCTGAATCTAGCTACAGATACTCAGATATCTATAGCAAGACTAGACAAGGAATGTCATGACATCAGTGTCATGACGTTATGGCTTATCATCATGTCTATATAGTGGATCACTCTCAAAGAATATATATTTATATAGACATGACGGTACAAGGTCTATGCATATTCCCTGTTTTGTGATTCTGTGCCTGCATCACGCTACACGCTGTAATTGCGGGCGTGCATGTGATTCCCTCAGGGTAAAACAAGTAGGTGTGCGATCACACACAGCAAATGGCAGTGTTAGGCTCTTGTTACAAAACGTAATTAACAATCAATGAGCACCCTTCCCATTCGAACAAGGTTCTATTATTATCAGTTTACACAGTTTGTAAACTCTTTACAGGGTTTTGTGAACCGTTTCTCCACGATCGAGTGTTATCTAATGTTTAAGAACATGTAGCTCTTCTGCTTTGCGCCCTACACGGCGCCTCCGCCCTCTATCACAACGACCGATGAGCTGTCACAATAATAAGACACCGCATAAATTTCTCGTCTTAAGCCATCATAAATTTGAGCCAAATTTATATACATTATAATCTGAACAATTACTCAGGGCGGGTCTGCCGGCTGGTGAGCCGATAACTTATGTGCGTTGCCCGAGTGCCCACTGTGCCCAGCTGCCGACCCCGTGTTTTATTGTGCAAGCCCCCGCCGACGGGAAAGGAATTAGAAAATCAAATTAATATCCACTGTTGGCCGCAGAACCTTTAGATCTACTACCCGCCACACAATCGCTTGTTTCATAAATCTGTAACCTAAATTCGTTACCATTTATTTCGATTTACTGGAATAATAAAACTTAGTCCAATCTAGTTTAGCTTAATTGCGACTACTCAAGCACCTGAGTTAGACGAAAATTATAAACCATGCCTAAAATACAGACGGAGAAAACCATTGTTGATGGCCCTAACTGTAGCTATACTATTATTCATAGCGATACTGTGAACTGGGAAGTTTATTTTATGAAAATGCAATCTACTGTGTTTCATTATCAGCATGACTATGATTACTCTGACTGCGTCTACTCAGGTATCACCATAGATACGATATCACATGAATATCGAATACGGATAACTGCAGTTTCACCAACACCCAATAAATTGACACACTCAGCACTGGGAACGATATGAAAAGAATCATAGTCCATTAAGTCAACGTCGCTGTCCCACCCGTGTGCAAGTACTTACACCGCGCTAAACTCCCGGTCCGGGCCGCACCAGCCACCGCCGGATCCGGTACCCAGATCTCATTTAAATAGTTATTACCGCCTAATAGTTGTAATAAAGTTCCACTGAATGCCGAATGTAATTTGAATAGGTACTCGTCCAATCGAAAAGTCACGACTAGTTGGAGCGGTTACGCCAAGCATGTGTGTATCTTGTTGCGGCGCATGTTGACTGGGGCGCACCGATCAACGTCTCTTTATATGAACCAATGACTATGAGGCTATACAGCCTCCAGTGATATGAACTAATATTTGAAGTATAACGTAACATTGAATGTTTTGGTACAAGTACTTATTGAACTTTATTTATGTACTCATAATGATAGAATCGACTTCAATTAGTTTTTATTGTTCCAAAACAGTATACCTACATACTTTTGCATTGCTGGACACAGGAATCTTCCGAGTGGTGCCACAATTTCCACGACCCTCACCATGCCGCCAGTTCACTTTGTGGGAGGCCTAGAACCTTTCGGCCCCACCCATTATCTGTTTTATGAGCAATGCACCCTGCCCCACCATCACTACCGTACAGTTTGGCGATTCTTCAGGCTATATCCATAACATTGACGTGAACGTCTTTCGGCTGAAATAATGATGATGACTTTTGCATTCTAATTGTATGTAATGATAATTCTGAATATTCTGCGTTTATATCATGACGATGATGGTGGTTTAATTATTGACGTGGACGCCAAATGTGCCATTTCTAAAGACGTTTCACAAATCAAAATGCCCTCACCTTGCGCGCAGACATGTCGCACATGCGCACCGGTGCTGCTGTAACCTATAAAATGGCGTTTTAATTCCCCGCCGTAAAGAAGTGCTTAAATTACTATTGAAATTTATTTCTCACTTAACTATCTGAGCCAGAATGTGTTTAAAGCGAATAGAATGGAGGAAGGAGGAGAGGGGGTTTGTTCGAGTTCAGGTGTGCACTCATTACGGCGTGCAATAAACCCAAGATGCCACTTAACCGCGCTGACCGCCACACACAGTTATTTCACCTAGCGACCACTCGTTACCAGTTTACCACTTTAGGTGATAGTGAGAAAATAAACTTGTTGTACCGTAGAGGTCAATAAAAAGAACGAACAAACAAGAAAATAACCTAGTGTATGTTTTGTGTTCTTATAAGTTGTCTAGCTTTTGCTTTGCGATTGGTTACAAATATATTGGTAGCACGAAAACATAGTATTGTTAAATAAGTGAATTAAGTACCTACATAAGTAACTACATGTATTTAGCGATGCTACTAGGAACAGCCCACTCTCATACCGAGCGATAGCAATGTTCGTAATAGCCCTTGTGTAGCACGTGAGTGATAATTGTGTTATTTATGCGCCCATTCAAATTGTACGTGAGGCCGCGGCCGCGCGCCGTGCGCTGTGCGGCTCATACACGTGACGTATGTAACGAGGCGCGCGGCGTGGCGTGTCTCAAGCTCGCGCGCTCCGCCAATTATAGAGAACACTCGAACTGAACGTAAGCAAACTGTGTTATCAGGTGGAAAATACTTCTCTTTATTCGTTAATGGCAGCTATTTCGGAGGAGCGCGGAGGGAGTGCGGGCGGCGGGTGCCGGCGGGGGAGCTCCCTCGCGACCTCCCGTGATCATCCACAAGATTGTGCTCCAATGAAACTCGTCTGCCTCATAATGGACAAGCCTGATTCAATCAGTCGCTCTCCATTCATGCGGGATGGATCCCGAGATCAAGATTTTTCGGAACGTTTCCTGTAGTGTTGATGAGAAAATCGCCTATACATGTATACCTACCTACCCACGTACGCCTATTTATATACGAATGAGAAACACAACCTTTTCCTCGTGTCAATTTCACAAGATATTTCATAAGATACCTGTATGCCAGATGCCACAAGTTGCTATTATAAGAAATAGACAAACATATAAAACAATAGCTTCTAACTACACATTGTAAAAGTTTTGCTAGAGATAATAAGAACAGCGGAGAACCCTTTAGCGCTCCCTCCAACCATTCGCTCACATTACTCCACGCCCTAAAAGCAAAATTTAAATACATCAAACAACGCACACTTTGCAAAACAAACACTAGACAAAATAAGAAACAAAATCACATTCTGTTTGCTTGCCTACTCTCAAAACGATCTCATAATTACGAACACACATTCATTTACAGTGTCAGTGTTAGTCACAAAGAAGGGACGTCATTAAAATGTTTGTCGTCCACGAGGGGTGACAGCCGGAGCGCGGGCGCCGGCAAGCAGCCCGGCCGACCGTCGCAGCCGACAATTAGCGCCGCCCCAACCCACGCGACACTTTTCGATACAGGACTTGACTATTAAGTTTAAGGATAGCAGTCTTTATTTCGTATCCAATCACCCAAGTTTTTAGTAGCCGCACTTGGGACTACTGAACGTGGAGTTCTTGGTTCCAGTCTCGAGACTAGACAAAACAACTACTCTACAGCTACCCCAAGTTTGAAGGTTGCTGATGTATGATATATGCTATATATGATATATGCTATTTTGATATGATATTTTGATTTTTATTAGATATAATAAAAATCAAAATTGGTATTGTTCCATAAGAAAAGTTTCGTTTTTTAAAGTTACGAGATATTCACTATAAGCCATCGAAATGGTGTAAAAATTTTCAGGTTTAGGGAATAATCTCCTACGTGTAAATACATTTTAATTGTTTAGCAGGTACGTTTTATAAATCAAAAATTATATTGATGACCATATCTGCGGCTTGTATTCGAACAAATGAAATATGTCAACGTTAAGAAATCTGAAATCAATAAAATAATACAATTGAAGGTAGAATATAACTCGCTGAAGGAAAATGAAAGCTGCCTACGTAACAATCGCAGGTATTGTCGTAATCTCTCGCCAGTTATCTCCGCGCATACTTATAAGGTACTTATCTCGATCTAAAGTACTTCATCAATCATCGCAGATACTCTGAGCCCTGAAAGCCTACGAGATAGTACCGGGGGCCCGGGAACCCAGGCGCCCGAGCCCCCAAGTGAGGGGCCCCACAACTTTTCCAATTTCCAACATCTCAAGCCCGACACTAAGATTATTGACTTACACTGCAGCCCGCGACGAACCTCCGCACAAGTCAATTATATTAGTACTTAGTACTATTGAATTAAGATTCACGCGATAAAAAAGTACGAGGAACGGGAAAATCACTTTAAGAAAGTTTTAAAGTGAGGTATTAAAAAGAAAAAATATATAAATGTCGTTGCATCGTGCATCGGAAGAAACTGCACTGGCTCTTGAATTGTTTTTCTAATTCACGAATAAATAAGTAATTCACGTATCACACAACACAATAAGTCTGTAGGTAGGTACACCTATAATTATTCCAATAAAGTACATCAAGGTATTGACATTGACGATGTTAAGACAACATGCGGCGCCTGCCACATTCAGCGCCTGATACCGTTTGTTGAGCGTAATGAAACGCCCGCCCTCCCCTGCTGCGTTGCGAGATTGCAGGCTGCCACCGCACTGCACCATCACCGCATCCGCAGCCGCCAGAAGTATGCTGCTACTTGTGAAAGAACTTTCAAAATCAATGCAGTATTTTTAAATTTTATTCATTACCAACAAAAATACAAATCTTTCCTGCTTATAATATTTGTGTAGATAGTGGACACTTCCCAAAATGTTACCCTGCTCATTAAAAATTACGTTTTATGTGCTCCTGTCTCATAATCTTAATATTCCACTGCAATAGGCCTCTGTAGCCATACAAACAAGCATTTCCCTCCAAACTGTACATTGTACAAGCTCGCTACAAAGGTAAAGGCGAAATTATGTGTTTTTCATCAGCGCCAACAGGCTGTAGTACTAATTTCACGCAGCTTTTTAAATGTCTCTTTTAATTTCCCCTTTTGTAGTGAAACAACAGAGTCATCGGGCTAAACAGTTTTTTTTGTTGCTTGTTTCGGCGACTTCATTTGTAAAAAACACATTTTGAGCCGTCTCGGTGGGGAGCGCTCCGAGGTGCATTGACAACGTGAAATAGCTGGTCTATACACGGATTAACAAGTTTCAAATGAATCAACTTTGACATTATAACCACCACAGAAATTATAATGAGATCCAAAATTCGTACAGCATCATAAAATGCGAAATATTTGGTATGCTATGTCGAAACATAATACTTTAAGGAAAATTTCACAAAATATAACTGTAGACGATGATGGAGTATCAGAGTCTCAGAAGACAATCATCCCTTCGAGATAAAAGTCAGCCTAATCAGGAACGGATCTCAACACAGCCAGAGAACACGTACTAAAATCTTTTTGTTAGAAACAAAAAATATAATCAGTCCTCTCTACGACGTAACGAGTACCTTTGTCCGCTGGAGTGGCGCCTTTTGTAGGCCGTGGTAATGGGCGGACCCTTTGTGTAAATATATTCTAGTAATTGTACCCCTCGCCCTCTCCAGCCCCAGCCCTGCTCCCGAGGGCCTCAGAAAAGAACATTTACGTCATCATAATATTGCAGGAATATTTTTTCGTGTTACGTTACATCGTGATTGACGTGGCTTGTAAAATGTTACTTCCAACCTTTTTGCTTTAGCTTTTATCCTGTTTGAGATCGGGTTCTTCCTGCAAACCTGATCCTGCATTATAATGGGTAATCCAGTATTAGGCGAGTTGTAAATATAATTATTCAAGTCTAACTCAGTAAACTGTTAAATGCTTACACTGATTGCTGTCAGTAAAATGCTTACACTGATTGGACAGGTCCACTCAAATCTGTATGGTTCTTTCTTCAAAAGACCATCTCAGACAAATCTGCATGGTTCTCATGTGATTTGACCATTACATATTTACTGTATGGACTTTAAAAGAGACTTTGACCCCTGAGTTTGTTTCGGTGTTTCTTCTCAGGGTAGTCGGATAGGAAACACCGGCCTCATCTAGAATAAACTGACGAAAAAAAAAAAAAAAATTGACGTGTAAAAGTGTTTTTTAAACCTATTTACAAAATAAATATCATTTATCATTTATCATTTGTTGTCATTTCTAGATCAAATATATTTTGATACCAGTTGGTACAAAGCGTATCTTAATAGTAAACATTTGCCATGTTCTTGCAGGACCGGCCACTGGCGCACAACGCGACGGCGCGCGTTTTCCACAGCAACCAGAGCCTCGTGCTGCAGAAAGTGACGCGCCACAGCAGCGGCCGGTACGCCTGCTCCGCGCTCAACGCAGAGGGCGAGACGGTGTCCAACGAGCTGCTGTTCCGCGTCAAATGTGAGTGAACAGCTCCTGATACATTGTAACCGTCAGTTAAAATCATAAGTGACACGGCTGTTCCGGGACTTATGGTAGACACAACTCCTTTGCATTCATGCTTAACGCAGAGGAAAAGTCTTTTATTATTATTGTTACTCGCGTTCGAGCACTATATCACAAGTATAGCTAAAGTTACTTTTCTTCAGATAGTATTCATCTATCCAATCTTTTTTATTTCTTTCACCTCGTTTCTATCTAAACGCGTAAAGTACATCTCAAGAAACGATTCCATCCAGCAGCCAGTGAATGGGGATATATCCTCATCTCATTGATAGTATTTTAAATTCAGTGTTGGCTCCCTAAATCTTCGAAGGATTCGACAGTTTCATGCAATATTCACGCGCCATTCGGGCCTTGTCGTTTCACGTCAAACAGAATTATGCAAGACGATAAAGCACACACATATTGGAATTTACCGAAAGTTGCGACAAGTAGGTGTCGCGCGTGACCGGAGCCGGCGCCGGCTGCACGCTCGCCCGGTGCGACAACTTCCAACACAACTTGGACCTTTTGAATATTATAATCTGACCGCTTCCGCATCTCTAGAGTGTTAACCACATTTCCGTAAGCTATGCATTCTCCAAAACCCTGGCGAGTACGCTCTACGCCCTCGGTGGTATAGGTTTCTAGCACATAACATTATTCCGTTTGTTGCAGTCCAGTTATGAGCCCCAGGCATCGCAGATGATATTTTGGCGCTAAAACAAACTTAAACAACAGCCGACGCTGTTAAAGTTTGACGCTAAATAGAAAACTCGTGAAGGGGCCGCACCGGGTTCATTACGCCACCTCTCGAAGCTCATTCAAAACAATCGGCACAAATCTGGAACAATGCGAGCCACCGACCCACACTTAAATTGCTCAGAATTAATTAATCGCGACGTCCGCGCATTGTGTCGCCACAAATACGCCGCGCAAATTAAGAAGCATTGTGGTCGCACCGCGCCGCTCCGCATCATGCCGATTGGGCGTCGCCACGCCGCGCTGCGCGGCTTGCTCGCTCACGCGCCGCCGCACGGTCACTCGGATCGCAACTCGACGTGTTATCGCGTTTCGCCCCTCGCCAGAAAACTTTCCACTAATTGTTTTTTCTCCAACGTTTGCCTTGATGCCTTCTGAAAGGAAATACTGAACGGATAAACTTCTTGTTTTGCGATTTCGGATTAAATAGAGTCTGTACCTACCATTTATTCGAGTTTAACGACCTGCTTTTTTATTTTGTACAGCTATCAAAAGATTTCTCGTAACATGAGACGCGTTAAACGTTACATCTATTCAGAACATATTTTTGTTGTATTATAGAGTATCATGAAAGGCTATGTCCAGAGGAGAGCCCTTCATGTTCGAACCGCGCTGACACATCTGACTGATCGACCGCGTCCACTGAAGATAAAGTTGCGATACATTGATGCCCCGGCCTTGACCATGAACTGCTACTCTTAGTAGTGTAACGCAATTCGCATTGACAATCTTCGCACCCTCATCGGTCACGTCGAAACCTTACGATACTTCCGGCGACAATTGAACCTGATCACTTCACCGGCGCGGCGCCTGACAGTCACCCGCCGGTACTCAATTAGAGCGGATTGGATTGCGCCGATTAAACTCGTCTCCTTGTCAAACGATAAATAAACGACTTCAATTAAATGGATTCTGTAGTGTTGTGTAGCAGCGCAGGTGAGGCTCCTTCGCGGCTCGCTGCTCCACATCGACCCTCTCCCCCCCCCCGGCCCCGTGCCCGGGGTCTCCCGCGCACGCCCCCGTAATGGTTGTCGATCTATTTTGCCAATTGTAAGATATGGCCCTGACAAAATAAGATGGGAATTTTTAATGGCGAACATAACTGCGAGTAATGTCGCAATAAATTCTGTTTCAAGAAAAAAAAAATTGTAATGAAGTTGTTGTTATTGCTCGTTACGATCGAAGCAATTTTATTCATGACCCGATGCCGTTAGTCGCTGGCTTTTGTTGAAATGACTTGCCCCTACTCGAAGGTAGATTATCCTATTACGTTATATATTACCTATTTAAATGGATTTTGTCTCGGATTAAATGTTTCGAGATTTCGCTATTGCAGCTGTGTCCCGCCATTTTATTTTGAGGCTCATTGACGTTGAATCAGAATGATCTAATCAGAATAAATATTGTATCAATCAGTTGCGTCGTTAACCGGGGATTTCGTATTAATTGCTGAGTAGTTAATTAGTGCGTGAGTAGGGCTGCACGGCGCTCGTCGCGCGGTCGGCTGCTGTAGGGCGCGACCCGCGGCCACATAATTACTCCTTGCCCCTAATTCCCGGCTGACGACACCCCTGACCTTCACCTCTCGCCACCTCTACACACTACGATTTGTCACACATTTGCTTTGATCCTCAGATAAGCTTGATATTTGTTATTAATTATAAAACTTTTATGAATATAAAAAAGCAATAGGTCACGATCTATTTTTTCCCGACTAGCATGGAGTTGGCTTCCAGTAAAACCAAATTCGGCTAAATACTCGTGTTTTACATAGAGCGACTGCCTATCAGAACCTTGTTAATGGGGAACACGATACTCCTTGAATATTTATTTATTTATTTAATCCTTAATGCACAAATGACAAAATATATATATATATTGTCATATATATATATATATTCCACACCAATCGAACCAGGGTAGTTTCTTAAAAAAATACAGAACAGTTTTGCCGTACAAAAACTTAATAAGTACATTGATATATCTGAAAATTGGTACCAGACTTGATACAATGTTTTCCGTGGGCTATCTGTGTAAAAATGTAAGTTTTGAATGTAAAAGGCAGAAAATGCCACTGATCGAAATGGCAGACGTAGACTGGGGAGGATATAAACACGACAGGAAGTCTTTTTCAGGACACTGTTATGAGTTTGCCAGGTCTATGGTAAGCTGGATGGCTAAATAGCAACCAAATGTTACCCTCTTCACAGCAAAGGCAAAATACACAGCGTTAACCACAAGGCAGCGAAAGATCCATCTAAAATCCATTTTTGAGAACATTAAAGTCAAATCAGAAAGTGTAACGATTTTTTAGGACAACCAGGCCGCATTTAAACTAACCTGAAATCCAATAGTGTCTTCGAAGTCAAAACATAATATTATCGACCTAAGGATCCACTTCATACGAGACTGTATTGAACGGAAAGTGATACATAGGGAAACAGAAAAGATAGAAGCAAACATGTTTACAAAAAGTTTGCCTGGAACACGTCTGTAAAAACTGAAGAGGAATGCTGGAACAGAACAGCTCGTGAGGACGAGTATCGACAGCAAACATCTTACTCGACTCTATGCACATCACATTGTATGAAAAATGATATTTTGGCAGTTGTCCTAATGTCAATTTAAGATTTTTTTTTCTCTAACGTGAACACAACAATAACTTTAAATCATCATCATCATTTCAGCCGATAGACGTCCACTGAACTTTACATACTTTAATATAATTATCTCTTACTCGTGACCTCGCTAACCAGAAGATACATTAGAGCACTAACAGAAGATTTTCCAAGATTCGACCCTCAATAGGATGAAACAGGGGTCCAAAGTTTGTGTGGAGAAACCTACTTTCATGCGGGCGAAGCTGCTCGCAGAAGCTAGCGCGACCGCCATGAGATTGACTTCTGTACCTATCTGTCCTGTGGTCGCGGTGCGGAGTCATATTACTACCAGCATCGCTCCATCGTGTGTCCGTCGTATCACGCACCATCACGCACCCTATTACCGGCACACAACGTACAAGATTTGTGACGCCGCTCTGTGGAATAGCCGCCATACCTCACGATGAAGCCCACTTAGCTTGGCTGTTACTAGATAACTAGCGACCCTCTATAAATTGATTATCTCATGATAAAACTACATGCAGTGAATCTGCTGTGGAGCAATGACTTGAATTATTTAAGAGCAAAGATTAACTGTCTATTAATAGTTTTGGATTGATGAATTTGTAACAAATCTCTCTACATAAAACTTAAGATGTTTCTAATTTTAAAAAGCATTAAGAGCGTCCAATTCGAGATATATACCTTCTATTACTTGTGTTGTATGTATGTAGTGTAGACTAAAGAAAAATTACTTAGGTTCTTTGAGTCACGAGTGAATATTTTGCTTCTAGGCTCCATCGTCGGCCACATCGCTTACCATCAGGTGAGATGGTGCTCAAACGCGAGCTTATCAATAATAAAAAAACAAAATTGACACTAACTTGGGAGTTCTACTCGTGCATTTGTAATTACTTATTGATTAATAATATTCAATACAAATCAAATGGACCTACAAAAGTGACACTGATTAATAGTAATTTATATTACATAATATAACAATGATAATATACAGCTGAAATTAAATTTTATGCAATTTATTTAATTGTTAATGCAATTCTTTTTTTTTATGGTATCATTTTATTTATTTAGTTACAAGAAAATATATACATTGAAAACTTAAATATTAAAAAACAACTTAAATAATTAAAAATAATATATACACTAAATGCAATTCTTTTAACATTTGACTTACTGTCGATGTAATTTTAAAATTTAATTTAATTTAATGATAATCCAATGATCAATGTAAAATAATGATAATCCAATTTAATGATAAAATAATAATTCAATGAAGTTGAAATTAATTTAATTTTCATGTTAACATCAATTTTTGTGTAATTTTATTACAACTATATGTATATCGCCTCTTTACAAGAACAACGTGATATTTTTTAAACCACAACTTTACAGGAGAGCAATTTTAAACATTTAAGCGTTAATAAATTCTAAAATATTGATAATTTTACGTCGGAAAACAATTAAATTGTTGCGGTAATTAATGTGCTTTCTGAAAATAAGCAAAAAACCTCAGTTCAATATGAAATAAGTAAAAAAAACTGATTAAAATATACCCAGACACAAATGTCACGTTTTTAATGAAAATATGTCACAAAATGCTTGTAACATATTGATATATCACATTGAAGATGTTAAATTTAAGTGTAATGCTGTGTGATAAGTTAAATAAAACACACTATCAAAATAAAGATCTTGTATTTAATAAATATAAATTTACGAAAACAATGGCTTACTTGCACCATGAAATTAGTTTAAGGCACAATAATCAACAAGAGATCAATCAATCACATAGTACTTAGTACTCACTTTAATTAAAATTATAAGGTAACTAAAAATTACTTTCATACAAATAAAAAAATCAAAAAGTTAACTAACTGTACTTATATTTTTCTAATATTAATTAACGTCTTCTAACACTATTATGGCACCCAGTTTTATAGTACTTAGAAATTCAAAATAGGAACATTGCTATCACCCTTCACAAACATAGAATCACAAATTCTCTTAATACTAATAAAAACAATATCATTTTAAATATAGCAAGTAAATATTTCTAAAAAATACAATTCAAAAAATACAAAACAAAATATAATCAGCCTTATTACAACGATTCGTAAAATGGCTTGTGGTATCTAGGAATGAGGTTTTTATTGACTAAATCCATGAGATCAGCTTTTTTTCTCTCTGCTAGTCCAGGTCTTTGAAGATAGGCCTTTTGCAAATCTAAATTAATGCTTTGGCTATTATGATTTCTCTTTTTTTTCACCACTATAGCTTTCTTGAATAATTCGTCAGCGTATGATTCTTTAAAAAATATGGAATCGGGATCAGAGCTTTGAACTTTTATCATCTTTAGTCCAGCCAGTTTCACAGTATTATTGTCTTCATCTTTCATTATTGCAAAGTTCATTTGAGTGCATATACTTTTCCAATCAAAAAAATCATCGAAGCACATTTCATTAACATGGAATGGCTCGCTTTTTTTCCGTGCCGCCTTTATAGCCCCGATAAATGCGTCAGGTGTATACATTGGTCCTGATCTCAGTTGCCTTTTAACTTCTCTCTCTATTTGAGAGTGAGCTGAATCACCCTCGTTCTGCGTATGTCCTTTAACGAGATATTTGTGTGTAATTGATCTGAGATTTGGCAGAGTTTTGACTGCATAAGTGTACATTGAGATCATAAACTTATTTTTTTGCTGTCCGGCACAATTGTCTGAATAAAAGACTACATCGAGGTCTTCAGCCGTTGCGGAAATTTTCTCCAGGTATTTGTAAACACAGGTAGCTATTTCGTTGACACCTCTATTGGCGTTAGACTCATCCCATACATAACTCTCAACTGAATTATTTTGTAAGTTATAAATAGTAAAATTAAGTACATTCAGTTTGGACTTGTAGTAAAAAACTGAGACGTCTCCTTTGGGGCATTGGAACACTGCTTGAAGATCATAGACCGCTACTAAAATATTTTTGTTGTTCTTATCTTTTTCTTTTTCAATACGAGACAAATTCTTTTCCTTAAGATGTAATTCATAATCTTGTTTCTTAGATTCTTTCTCTTTATCTGGAATGTTTTTATAGGCTTCGCATATATCGCATAAATCCTTTTTAGGAGTAAAAAACGAAATGTTAAAATCTTGTGTGAAAATACGATAAAATGTAATGTAGGTTCCATAGGGGACATTTTGGGATTTGCATTTTTCCACATAATCTCTATGAAGATCTGTGACAGCTTTGCTTCCATCAATGTAATTTCGTTTTGAGTTAGCCCGGATGTAATGTGGCTCAATCTTCGGTATAGACTCAATAAACAATTTGATGCCATTTTTAATGCTTTCGTCCACTGCATAATGGTTTGAATGAGTACCTCGGTTATCTTTCATGGAAGAAATATTAGTGTTGCTATTTTTCTTTTTCAAAGCAGTTTCTATGGGTCGATTATTAATCCCCAAAGTATTTTTGAAGAACAATTTACAAACTCTTGTTTTTTCACCCGAAATAGTCAAAAAGAAAGCGTTGTTGTTGTTTCGAATAGTTGCAACATTTCCATCCGAATCAACTTTGACGTAACGTTGTTTTGGGATGACTATTTCTACGCTATTAGCAATAAACGTCCATTGTTTTTCTATTGCACCTAAGCTCCAATAGTCATTTAAAATGGTCTGTCTTTGCTCCTCTGTAAATTTAAACCCACATTTAAATTTACATTTATCTTTACAAGAAGGTTTCAATTCACGACTTGGCATGTTTTTTTTTGATTTGGTAGACTGATAAGGCATCCCACTATTTCTCAGTCGTTTAGCTACATTGACTTTCCAGTTTGCTTCATTTAGTCTTCTTTTTTTACCAGTTTTAGTTGGACTAGAATTATACACTATTGGACTTACAGCATTTCCGTTACTTACGTTTTCAATCGCAGAAGATTCACTGTTCTCTATGACACCGAGATCGTTGAATACCATAGCATGTTCGTTTGTAGACGAAAGTGGTTCCTCGTAGTTTTCAATGTTTATTGAAACCATATTAGATGTTACCAAATTTTGATCATCCGAAATGTTATTATAGTTGTTAGTGATATTTTGTTCCACGTCAGTATCAGAAGAATACTCAGCACGTTTTGTTGGTTGGTCTTCATAATCAGGATCCTTTACTGAGTCGTCGCTGTCTGAAACGTAATAAATGCAATCAATTTCTTGAAGTGTAGTGATGTGGTTTGATCAATTACCCTCGAATTTTGTGAGAATAGTGGGCTATAAATGATTTACTCCAAAAATCTAAACAGAAGTTTAGATGTTAGGAGTAAATAATTTATATCTCTTAAATTACTTAACTTACCTTGATGCATAGATGGGCAACTGCTTGAAGAACTGCTAGAACTCGAAGAACTGCTAGAACTAGAGGAACCGCTGCTACTAGTCGAATTACTACGAGGTCGGATGGAATCTACTGCGATGTCTTTGTCTGCAAAGAGGATTGAAATAATGAAATTATAAGAACATAACTAAAACAAAAATATCAGTACAAGTAAAAAAAAATACCTTCTGTTGATGTCTGCAATGTATTGGTCGAGCTTTTGGCATTTTCATTCTTTTCTTGTGTTAAAATATCTATCTGAGAGTTTGAATCACTTAGTTGTACACTTAAATTATTTTTAACACCTGTAGCTAATTGAACTAACATCCTAGATCGTGATGCCATCTGAAAAACAAATTCGTAAAAGTTACTTTATTTTAGCACGTATAATGTAACATTTTAGCATAAAATAAACGCAAACTTAAAGGTTTTCAAAAATAATGATGTAAAATAAAATAACCCATAGTATTTGAAAACGATTCATCAACAACATGGTTACATTCAATGATGTCACAAAGAAAACTTGCAACTTTTTCATCAATAATGTGACAATATTCATTATCTCGTTCTTAAAACTCACGACTTTTACAACAAAAACGAGTTAAATAACTAATATCACATTATTCAAGTTAAAATAAATAACAACAAGAAACATACCTTTGCACTAAAAACGTGGTATACTCGTGATGCCACGTTTTTTGTGAAAAGCAGGAGCACTTCACTCGTTGCGTGTGCGGGGCAAACTAACGCGTCGCGTTGTCGAAGTCGTGCGCCACACCGAAAGAGACAACGTGATAACGCCACTTGCCACGGTGGTGTCGTCTCTTTCACTCATAGCTCCTCGAACATTCACTTTTAAAATGCCGCGTTTTTGTAGAAAATAAAATTCGACATCGCGGATTTGAATATCAAATAATAAAAAAAAACGTTTTTATGAGATGTCACGTTGCTCTTGTAAAGAGGCGATATGTTAATAAAAAAGTGTTATTGGGGCCCAATAAACACTGCTATGTTGACTGGTGGTGCTTCCCTGCAGATTCGCCATCGTGTCGCACGGGCGGCGTGTCGGTGGTGGGCGCGGCGCGCGGCGAGTCCGTGGTGATCGTGTGCGAGGTGGACGCTGACCCGCCCGCCGCCGTCTTCAAGTGGAAGTTCAACAACTCGGGCGAGACGCTCGACGTGGCCGCTGATAGGTACACCTCCAACGGCAGCGCCAGCAGTCTCAAGTACGTATTCATTATATATTCATACATACGTAATCCTAATCTCGCTGTTCTTATCTAATTCTCTATCTTGTGTACTTTCGGCAATTTGCTTTCAAGGATTGTCATCAATCAAGGCTAGATCGATCATCTGATGCAGACTAAGATCACTAAACAATCCAACCATGCGTAAAAGTAACCTGTCAGGGTATTTAGTAATAGCGCATACAACTGTAGCAGATTAGATTGTTCAAATTGATCTCTATAGATTACTAAACTTTCGTAAAAATTACAAAGTCCAAATCCAAAAAACAATATTCGCGTCATTCCCGCGACCCCCGTTTCATATTACTCGTACCTTTTTAATAAGTTACGTATGTATCTCATGTGCTGTATTTCAATCGGAGTCAATAGTCATTGCAAATTATACGCAAAATTTAGTATTTGTGTGACTTTGAACAAAGGGAAGACAAACTGGGGCTTATAAAAGAGATTTTACTTTAGTTATCTATTCCTGAAGTGAACGTTACGGAAGGGAGTGCTAGAGCAATATTTATACCGCCACATACGAACTACAATTCAAAACCCTGCATCGAGGTAGTTGATTTCTCCACGCAAATAGAACATATACAACAACCTGTATCGGTCAAGTATCGCAGTTGCCTGGACTAAATACAACACCCATCTGGTCAGAGGATCCTCCCTTTTCAACGGTGCGAGACTATTAACCTCTGTTCCACATACTTGTAGATTTAACGGCATAGTTGGTGCAATGGTTAATAAACGATCGGCTGCTGAGGTGCGTATCGCGGGTTCGATTCACGTACGTAACAAATATTTGTATAACCTACAGATATTTTTCTTCCAAAAGTGATGATTTCGTTAATTATTGCTAAATTATTTTTATATCATTATTTTTACGAATGTTTAGTAACAACGTGTAGGATAGTCGAGTATTAATCTAGGATTAATATTGAAGCTTCTCTTAAAATCTCATTTCCTAGCGTGATGCTTTCTCTAGGTCATGGATCGTAGTGTTCTTCTTTGATCCCCATATCTTCACAGCACTGTATTCGCCCACAGATACACGCCGGTGGCGGATTTGGACTACGGCACGCTGTCGTGCTCGGCGTCCAACGAGGTGGGCTCGCAGCTCACGCCGTGTGTCTTCCAGATGGTAGCCGCTGGTGAGTAATTACAGCAGGACAGACACTGTTATTATCCTTATTTTAAACTAGTTTTTTTTTTCTCGGGCGTAGGTATAAATGTGCCTATTACTGTTAGACGCTCTATGAAAAGGAGCTTGTCTGAGGAACTACCTACTGTAATTATACTTAAGTCTTTCACCTTGCCGAAGGTATTTAAATAGTGATGAATGTCCCTGTTTTGTTTAGCACGCAAGTAATTTTTTTATATGAATTAGTGAAAAGAACGCATCTGCAATGCGTCTAATATTGCTGGCTGCCCCTGTCGGCTAATTTGCAGTTTATTTAATTCTTTACAGGCAAGCCTCACGCGCCGCGGAACTGCACGCTGTGGAACCAGACGGCGGAGTCAGTGGAGGTGTCATGCGTGGCGGGCTTCGACGGCGGCCTGCCGCAGAGGTTCCTGCTGGAGGTGTACGCTGACAGCAACGTGCCCAGGTGAGGATATGGCGACATTAATGTGCGCAAATGAGGACGCCGTAGTGGAAGAGAACCTCTCCTGAAGCGTGACTACCTTAAAGGGCATCATGATCCTCTTGAAGGTATCAAAATCCACACTCCTCTCAGCACTGCCGCTGTAATCCAATACCGCAAATAACAACTACCCTTCAATGTTTTGGCATTCGTAATGACTATATCCGTCGCGACTAGTGAGACGGAAGCCCGTGAGTACCCGTTGATGCCGGTGATACACCCCGGAAGTCGCCGTGTCACCCCCAGCTAAACGCTACACCCCCGGGCTAGACGCGCGCCGGGAATGCGATCTACATACATTGCCGAGGTAAGCTTTCCATCGCTTTGTTTTATAGGGAAGTTGGTCTCAAGGTCACGTGGAACTTCGCGCTTATTGACGATTAAAATGAAGTCTTTATCGGTGCCGAAACAAAATTTTACACCTTATTAATTCAATCACTTATCGCGGTTTCTCTAAACTGTCCTGCCGCAAACAAAGTTTTCTTTTTGTCGGTCTCTTTCTATTAATTTGCTTATCACATGGCGTCACAATCATGTTGTTCGGTGACATCCCAGGACCAACCGTATCTTGAAGCTCACGCTAGTGACAAGGCCGCAATACTGCGGGGCGCGCGGGCGGGGCGAGCGGCGCGCGGGAGGAGGAGGTACGAGCATTGTTTTTAATATTACAGAGGCAATCTGGGCTCTCAAGCTGCGCCCCCGGTGACGTGCGCAGACTTAACGACTCTGTATTATTACAAAATTCCTTTATTATATTTCGCCGAACGCACCGGCTTAAGTGAAATAATGTGTATCGGAACCGTAATGGATATGGAAACGCGCGCGACCCTGATATTTTATTATTTTTATGGAACTGCTAAAAACGGAAACCTTATTCTGAAGCCATTACGTAGATACTCTAATCCATTTGCCTACCATCGTTATTGTATGTGACCGAGTACAATAATACCTAAGCGAATATATCGGAGGTGCAATAGGAATGAGCGGAGCGAGGCGGGAGGCCGTTTGTCTCAACGCGACACATTGCTCCTTAACGCAGAAATGAGAGGCGATGCGAGGCGCAGGTAGAGGTCCCAAAGTGGAATCCCGTGTAAACATTGGGGTCTCATTAAAGTTGGTGGAACAACGTTAATTATGAATTAACCCACAGCCGCCTTCCCCGAGCACGACACCTCCCACGAACACGGCGCCGACAAGCATTTAATGTCTTATTCCGTATTCATGTATTTCAGCGTTTACTACCTAGAAATAGGCTATTAACGTATTAATACCTATCATAACTATATGTATATAATAACATTGATACTTTTATCACAGATCGCTCTCCATGTAATTAAACTGCAATCAAATCGCTCCTTGAACAAAAGTTTGAATCGGCCTCCGTAAAACACCTCACAAAATATGCAATGCTAATGAGTGTTGTCATAGTATGTCAGCGGTGTCACTGCAGTGCTCGGTGTTACTGTCGCTAAATAATTTCCAATAAACGTAACAGACGACGGTTCAGTTCGCCATTAGCTACAATAACGCGCGGATAACGAGAAAAATGTTTAAATATGACTCGCTTTTATTACCTCGTAAAATGTTTGTTAGGATCGAAATCGGCTGCGTGTACATTTTACGCGCAATAAAGTATTAAATAATAATTACGTGACGTCAGCGGTTACCGTTATTACCCTACATGTATCGCTTAATAAATTAACGGTATATTTGAGTTACGCGCTACATACAAGCACTATTGCCGATCGAATGTCGAGGATGAGCATCCTTATTTTGAAAAGCGTGCTAGTCTAATTTCAACAGAAAAACTTAATTTTCTCCAGCCAACTTTCATATGTAGCTCGGTGTTCGAATCTGGAAACCATCACAGAAATGTAAAATAAATATTTACCTGGACCCAACAAACAGATAAAAAAGGTACGAATTAACAAAGCCTGCGATATAATTCCCCAAGCGAGAATAATGTTATTCTTGTTACTTCGTTTTGCTTCGACACGGATGCGGTGCGGTCGCGTAGCGACTGCGGGGCGGCTGCGTGGCGGATGCGTGGTGTGTGTGTGACGTGATACAATGTTATCGCATCCCTTGGGCAGGCCGCATGCGCGCGAACCATACCGAAAAAATGAATCAGTTTCGTTTTTCCTCCAACAAATGAGCACCTCACCTCCCGTGTTTTCTATTCGCCAGTAAGTGCCAGACAGAAGTCCGAGCACTTTTGTTTTCGTTGGGAAAATCATCTAATGACATTCCCCGCTCTAGGGCGGAGTGGGAGATAGTGTAATACTGACTAAAAACCCACCCTGTACCTTCGTGCCTTCATACTGGGGCTGAGCTACTCTTTCGAAACTAACACTGGCCCCAGTAGGCTTCGACCCAGCTAGATCCCTGCTGTTGCTGACAACTCCTTGAGGCGCGCGGAAACAGTGCGTGCCGTCGACGACTTGGGCTCGGTCCGGATAGGTACCGGACGGTCGGACAGCGAGATACCCAATACTTGCCGTCCGCA